>OX465088.1:58135809-58671852 GCA_949987675.1 Chymomyza fuscimana | reverse complement strand
TGGGGAGCGTTAAGCCTGGATGCGGTGATAGCTCGGATTACGGTCGATCATTGAGCTCTGTTTAGACAGCAAAGTTCCTTAGTTCTTTTCCTGCAAAAAGTCGGCCAAGTTTGCCGTGAGATCCTGCATGTGTTCGATAACCGATTCCACATCTGGTTTGAGATGAGGGCGAAATGGTTTCGTAACCTCAGTTTACAACTGGCCATAGGCCTTGTCTTCCTTGTCTTGAAGGAGGATGCTGGTAGGTCCTTTTCTAGTTCATCTGCAATGCAATTTTCCTCGATATCCCTATGTCCTGGGACCCAGATGAGGTTGATTGAAAACTGCTCAGCCATCTCCTCCAGAGACGAGCGACAGTTGCTCACTGAATTCATGTACGATGTCAACGAGGCGAGGGACTTTATAGCCTCCTGACTGTCCGAGTAGTTACAGATGTTCTTGTTACCTACTTGTTACTTTTTTATTGTTGTTAGATGGCCATGACCTCCGCCTGAAAGACACTGCAGTGGTCCGGGAGTCGGAAAGATGTTCTGACGTTGAGTTCCTCAATTAGACGCCTCCGCCTACACTCCAACTTGGAAACATCCGTGAAAATCTTGATTGAGCCAGCTGGGCCTGGTATACCGATATTCCACTCCTCCCTGGTTGGAATGTGTGTTTTGAAATTGGTTATGAAGTGTTCCTGAGGGGTACAGTAGTCCGTACTCTCGGGAATAAGAAGGTTTAACTTTACAATCCTTGAGTGACCGAAGTGTTATTCATTTAATTTTTTCGCCTCTCTTATGCAAAGAGCTGATAAAACGACAGATTGTTTACCCATCTTATCCAGAAGTAAGAGGTTTAAGATGGCATCTAGTGCCTCGTTTGGCGTCGAGCACAGTGCTCCGCTGATGGTCACGTACTCTTTCTTCCAACAAAAAAGTAATTTCTTCATTCGTTACAATGGAAACTTTTCAAATATTATAAATTATATTATCATTCATTTCAATTTATTGCATCTTCATTTTGGTATTCAAGGCTTATGCTATTAATATTTAAGAGATCTAGGGGTGTTATTCTGATCTGTTATATGTATATAGGATAGAGAAACTTTTTATTTAGGATAGGAATTAGTATATTATTATTATATATAAAATATTATTAAATTTTGATGTCTTTAAAAGGCTAAATTAGCAAAGGCTATAAATGATATAATTCAACAAATTTGATCACCATCTAATTTAAACTTTTTGATGTCATGCACTATTAATAAATTGTCTATATTTAATAATCGATATTCCTAAGTTTCCAAAGTTTATCTCTTCTAGATCTAAATTAGTTAATTAGTTTAAATACGTTCACCAACGTAGTTTAGTATGTTTCACAACTTGTATGCGGAATGTTCATTCGGTTATGGGAACCGTTCAAGTGGCAGCGGTATCTGGCACTTTCGGCCATGGTATACGATTCAAAAGCGGGTCGTTACTTGCTCCGTCATAGTTTCACAATCTATACTGTTAATTTCATTTTACTGGGAGTGCTTTTATTGAGCGCCTATTACTCTATGGTATCAAACGTGCTTTATATCAGTTCCAAAAGCAGTGTTGGCGACCATTTCGATAAATTTGTTGTGCTTGTGGCACCCATCTCATTGGCTCTAATGAAAACCTGGATCTGGCTGCAGCAACACCGTCAGCTCAACATACTCAACAAAGTGCTCGAATTGACATTAGAATGTGCGTTTTTAGATAAGCATTCGAAATTGCTACTAAGGATTTGGATGGCAACGAGTATATTCGGTTTGCTAAATACAATGTGTTGGGCAATTCAAGATTGGATTGTATTCTGGACTCTGCCCTACATGCTGCCTGCCTTAAGCTATTATTTGCGCATTCTCTATTCGAATTATTTGGTAACTTTTTATACGATTTTAGTCTATCATTTGACTAGTATTATGCGTCATAATCGTCTCAAGTTGGACAGTGATATAAAGTGCGGCAGGATTCTTCAAAAGCAAGTGTTAAGATACCTATCCGTGCATGAGGATGTGGTGCTTGTGTGCGAGCAACATATTAATTTCGTTTACGGTGTTACACTCAATATACATATGTTCTTTTCCATAATTGACATAACTTCTGTAGTTTACCTTTTATCTTTGGAATATTACCAATTCTGGAAGATTATTGCGGCTTCTATCTGGTTCATTCCCTGCTGTTTCTATGTCGTATTGCCTATATGGTACAATGAACTAGGCGCAGAGGTAAGTTGATAAAGAAGAATTGTCTTTTTTATTTTATGTATTTTTATTAATAAACAAATGAAACGGTAATAGATAAAAATTAATCACAGTCTCTAGTCGAGCGTTCGTCACAAAAATTCGTGTATATGTACATATAATTCTAATTTTTAAAGATATATAACAATGGTAATTAAATGATTAAAGATGTACATTAGGGTGTAGGGGTTTTGCAACATCTCACGATTTTAATAACACAACCCCCTAAAAAGTTTCCTCTTTACCTGCATATAGCGCCTGTAAAATTTAAAGGCGATTCGAATGTATTTCATGGGCGCGGTAATAGGTCAAAGGTCATAAAAAAGTTTCATATGAATGCATTAATAGCGACCAAACCGTAAGTTTGACAAAAACATTTTTTTTTTTATATTTGTTTATTTGTAATCTGTCCAAAGGACATTCAACAAATTTTATAACATCTTACAAAAAAAATATTTCTATGATTGGCTTGACTCCAATGAGCTAAACCAATATAACATTAAGCAGACTTAGTTTTAATTTAGAATCTATGGGAAAGATCTAGGATATGATATCGCTTCAATCGTCTAGTATCTGCGCTATTATCTAATAAGTTTATAGCTAATGAGTTTTCATGAAAATTTAGTCTGTTTATGTATGTTTCTGTACGTTGCTTAATTTCATCATTTACATAACATATGTTGAGATCCTTGTGTATTTGATAATTACTAACATACCAGGGTGCCCTGACAATGTTTCTGAGTGTGCTTGATTGGTATCTTTGAAGTATCTCGATATTAGATGTACTTGCTGTACCCCAAAGTTGCAAGGCATAGGTCCATACTGGCTTTAAAATTGCTTTGTAAAGACGGATTTTATTTTCCAAGCTGAGTTGGGACCGAGGTCCTAAAAGCCAATACATTTGTCTAGTCTTAGCTTTGAGCTGGGTTTGCTTACACCTAATGTGTTTTTTCCAGGTGAGCCTTCGGTCCAAGTACACGCCAAGGTATTTTACCTCTTCTTCTTCCGGTATCGACAAACCAAAAAGGGTAACGGGGGGACATTTTCCACGCCTCAAAGTAAAAGTAACTTGGACTGATTTTTGACTGTTTACTGAAATTCTCCACTTTTTTAACCATGCTTCGAGTCATCCAAGCTGATTTTGCAAATACCGGGATGCGTCAGCCGAGCTCTCGCTATTTGAAATAATTGCAGTATCGTCGGCATATGTTGCAACCTCAACATTGTTTGTTATCGGCAGGTCTGCTGTAAAAATTGTGTATAGCATCGGCCCAAGTACGCTGCCTTGTGGCACACCAGCATTTATTGGGTACAGCTCCGAGCATTCGTCAGCATGTTGAACTTAAAATTTTCTATTGCAAAGGTAGGACTTAAAAAGCAGGAAGTACGGTGGTGGAAGCCATTTCTTGATTTTATATAGGACGCCTGAGTGCCACACCCTATCAAATGCTTGTTTAACATCAAGGAATGCAGCAGCGCAATACTGCTGGTTTTCGAATGCATCTACAATCTTTTTAACAATACGATGACATTGTTCCATTGTGCTATGTCCTCTTCTGAACCCAAACTGATGTTCGGGTATAATGCTCAGGTTTTCCAAATCCACAGACAATCTTCTTAATAGAATCCTTTCGAATATTTTAGAGAATGTCACCAGCAAGGTAATTGGACGATATGATGAAGCGTCTCGTTCAGGTTTGTTGGGTAATATTCTAACCTTAGCATTGCATTGTAGATGTAAGAAAGGAGTCTGATGCATTTCGTAGGCAGATTTTTGATAGTTATGCCGTCAATTTTGTCATAACCAGGTGATTTCTTTATAGTTATCATTTGAATTTCGGCTTGCACTTCTGAGACTGATGTTGGTCGTAAAGGTGGACTCATCTGGCATGGCGAGCTAATAAAGTTGTTAACCACTGTCATAGTTTCCTGGTCAAAATTCGGGTTGGGTTGGAAAACTGAGCTTAGATGCTTTGCAAATGTTTCGGCAATTTCTTTATCACTTTTGCACATTCTCCCATTATGGTCGACAATTGCAGGTTTTCTTCTAGTTGGCCGTTTAAGGTATCTGGTTGCCCCCCAAAGACTGTAGTTTAGATCAGATGTAAACGGATCTAGATTTTGAAGGTACTCTGATGTAGCAGCATTTTTTATAACCCATAATTTTTCTTTAAGTTCTTTGGTAGCCTTGTTATATATTTGTTTATCAATAGGACTACGGCTTGCCTGCCACTTCTTTCGGAGATTTCTTTTGTTTTTAATCAAGTGCCTTACTTCTGTGGACAGGAAAGGTTTACTTGGTTTTTTTAAGCTCGTCTCCGGAGTGCTGTAAGCTCCAGCTTCATGAATTGCGTTGGTCAGTATTTCAATAGCATCATCAATCTCGTTTCCAGTCTTTAGTGATAAGTCAAAAGGTGTTTTATTTTCTAACCTGTTTTGAAAAGTTTCAATATTTGTTTGCCTTGTAATAATTCTGTATGGCCGAGCTTAGCTCAAAATTTTCCTCCATGAGAAGTTGGTGTTGAGGTACCCCTTTAAAAACGACAAAATCGAGTAGATCCGGTATTTTTCGGGGATCTGATGGCCAATATGTGGGTTTTCCGGTACTTAGAGTTGAGAATTTGTTAGTTGTAATGCATTTGTAAAGCTCTCTACCCTTCGGGTTCGCGATCCGGGATCCCCACCACTGATGTTTAGAGTTGAAGTCTCCGCCTACTAAAAATCGGCTACCGAGACTTTGAATGACAAAAACATGTTCCAAATATAATCAATGGGTAATTCAATTATCTACAGACGAGAAAAAAAATTATCGAAATCACTTTAGTATAAACAGAGATATTTACTGTTAAGTAAAGACACTTTTTTTTTTTTTTTAATTTCAAAAAATGTTTTTTTCAAAATATCTCGAAGCCCGTTTCATGAAAAAAAATGTTGACTGCATTTTCGGTTTTAGCATGTCATTTTACTACAGAAACGATTCAAAAATGTTAAGGATACCAATTTTTTTTTATTTGTAAACTGGTGTAATAAGTCAATTTAATCAATTTTAGAGCTTACCAAATTTATTTAGGCCGACTCTATATTTTTTTAAAATTATGTTTTGGTAGATATGAGACTATTTGAACCATAATTTGTTTGATTGGAAATAAGTTTTTAAAGTTTATGTAGAACAATACGGTCAAAAACGGAAAAAGTGCCAGTTATGACCTTTGACCTATTCCCGCGACTATCAAATACATTTGGATCGTTTTTACATTTTACAGGCGCTATATGCAGGTAAAAAGGAATCTTTTTAGGGTGTGAAAATCCATTTTCTATCGAATGCTCAAAATATTCCCTACTTTCAAAAAAGGTGCTCTAATTTCGTTATTTTCTGTTTCATTTAGGCAGCGTAATATGTGTTTTCTTATTAGACCGATTATAAAAACGTCAATTCTGCAAATTTTTGCTGTATTATATATTTTTAGATTCGAATAATAATGGGTGTATGAGCTCTCTGGCGTTCTAAATAGAGATGTGCAGGATCTCAAAATCTTTCGTTCCATTCTCCTGAGTTTTGTGATGGTGAAATGTTAAACCATATCGGGGAAGCGTATGTTATAATGGGCCTTATTAAGGCCAAGTACATGATAACGCGTTTCTCTAGATACCTACCTTTGGTAGGCAAGCATGCCATGGTAGGTCTTCGAGAGTTGGTTTTTTATATTATCATTAAAATACAGAAATTTGTCCAATAACACTCCTAAATATTTCACGGTGCTCACCAGTTTCATCAGATCGCCAGACTCATTGATTTTAATTCAAAATTTTTTTCAATTTTTCCTAATGCTGGGACTACATTTTTTAACAGGTGGTCTAAATCAAATACTTTCAAATTTTCTGAAGTTGATAGTAAGATGCCAGTTTTTCGTGTAGTGCACCTTTCTCTGTAGACCGTCATTTATGCCTTGGACTGTATATTCAGAATGAAATAAGACGATATCGTCGGCAAAGGCAATAATATTATCCATTTTATTCATTAAATCTAAAATAAATAGGTTAAACAATGTAGGCGCGTTGACCGTGGCTTGTTGCAAACCATTCAGTATTAAATAGGATTTTGAACTTAAGGACCTTGAAAGACTTGTTAGTCAACATATTGCAAATAAGGAAGGTAAGATGAAGGGGGAAGTTAAACCTAACCTTTTTCAAGGTCTATGAAACAGGCACCTGTTAAATTTTTTGTGTTCCAGTTCCAATTGATTTCAAATACGAGGGAAGTAATGACGTGAACTGTGGAGTGTTTGTGTTTGAAACCATACTGTTTGTTACTAATTAAGTTTGTGCCACGAATAAATCTATTTATGTTAATATTTATGATTATCTCAAAAATTTTACTTATGTTGGGAAGCAAGCTAATAGGTCTGAGATTTTTAATATTGTTTTTGTCTTTATTTTTTTTTGGAATAACAATTAGTTTAGCTGTTTTCCATTGATCGGGGAAGTAAGAATTGTTTAGCATATTATTGAAAATTGTGCAGTACTCAGAAACTAACTCAAATGTGATATTTTTCAGAACTATATTTGGGATTTGATCGAGCCCTGAAGATAATTTACCTTTGATGTTTTTGAATATATCTAAAAGCGTGTTGGCTTGGATGAAATAATTTTGCGCTTAAGTGTCGGTTAGATAATTCGCCTATGTGTAGGTGATTAGGGTCCAGGTCTACTTCTTGTAAGAGATTAGATAGCTCGGGAGGAAGATTTATATAATTGATTGTGCTATTGTTTCTCTTTAGGAATGATCGCTTAAGTTGAGAAAACTTTGAGGGGCAACTTGGAGTAATGTTTGTGAGTTTTTGCTCAAGCTGCTTGTTAAGGCTGTCTTTGATGCATGCATTTAACATTTGCTTTATGAGTTTAAGTTTTTTTTTTGGCTAAATTAAGTCTGTTTTCAGTGAGAAAAAATTCTAAACGGTTATGTCGTTTACTTAGTGTTAAAATTTAGCTTGCTCTAAGATTAAAAGTTTTGCAGTAGGGTTTTTCTCTATTGCAGTGTTAACTATTTTATTTAGTTTGACTTAATGTAGGTCAATTTCTGAGTTTGATAAGTTTCTATTGTTTGGAGTAGGGGACTGTACTGTTGATGAAGTAGACAATTCAAATTTCTTTTAAATTTTTCCCAGTTTGTCTTTATACCCTGTACAAAGGGTATATTGTGTTTGTGCAAGCCGAAAATGTATGTAACGTACAGAAGGAGAAGTCGGAGACCCCCAACGTTACCTAAAGTATGATCAGAGTGACTAGAGAAGTCGATTTACCCATGTCCGTCTGTCCATCTGTCCGTCTGACCGTCTGTCCGTCTGTCCGTATGAACGCCTAGATCTCACAGATGGTAAGAGCTAGAGCAACAAAACTTTCAGATAAGATCCCTTATTAATCCATAGGAGACAAGTTTATTTTATTTTTTTGATATCGGGACTACATTATATAGCTCCCATAGGGGTGATTCAGAGGACCTCGAAAAAAAGCAAAAGTTTTAGATGGATAATTCGTTTGCTTATGAAGATATCATAAACAAATTTGGCAATCGGAAGTTTTTTAGAAACCCCCAGCACTGTACCAAATTTTATCAAAATCGGTTGACTATATCATATAGGTCCCATAGGATCGATCGGTCGAAAATTTGTTTTTTGTACAAAATTCGTTGTGTTTCGTTTATTTGTGAACATACCGTAACCACATTTGTCATTAAGAAGTTTTTTAGAGTTCCCAAGCACTGTACCAAATTTGATCAAAATCGGTTGACTATATCATATAGCTCCCATAGGACCAAAAAACGTTTTTTGTACAAAATACGTTGTGTTTCGTTTATTTGGCAAAGAAATATCTTTTGGAGTTTGTAAGCAATATATCGGACTTGATTGCAATGTGGTGGTACAGGGTATCCCAAAGTCGTCCGCGCCCGACTTTAACGTACGCCATCTTTTTGAAATCTAATTTAGCTGGAGAATCGTTATTGAGTAAATTAAACGCATTCAAGATATCCCGATTTGATGCCAAAAACCGAATTGCTTGATGATCGCTGTCATAATCAATAGTATTGAGACAGTTTATTGAACTGTTGCTCCTAGGAAGGATGCGATTCTATGGTCTGCTAAGCATACGTCAAGGTAAGAGTTGGACTTTGTAAAGGATGGCCTGTTAGAAGCATATAAAGAGGTTCTGAATTTTAACAAATTTAACCGTAGCCATTCTATAATATTGGGATTCAACGATGATGGATCTTTCAAAATATCGGCATAGCTTAGGACTAGTAAAATTATTTATTGTTTTTGGTGGGTTATTAGATACTTTCTGGAAATTTTGTTTCTTATGTCTAATTTTTTGTAGAAGCTCTCTATATTTCTCGCATCCCTTGTAAGAAGCTGGGTGGCCATGTTTTTTGCAGATAGCGCAGAAGAGTTTTTCCTTGTCAGGTAAAGGTCCAGATGATAGAGTGCAGTTCTCGCTTCGGTGAGCTTCGCCGCATTTGACGCATCTTGGGGTTAAATTGTAGTTAGCTGCGCTATGGAAAAAGCTTTGGCAGTTCCCGCATTGGGGTATTTCAGGTCGGCGGATCGTTTCCCATCTGATGCAATGGTAGTAAAATGTCTTTATGGCATTAAGTTCGGCAACGCTACTCTCAGAACTTATTTGTACGAGAAACATTGGTAGCGTGATATTGCGTTCTCTTGACGTTTTTGTTGAGAATTGAGTAACTTTGATGAATTTCAGGTTTTCCGATTGGAAGTTGGTGAGCTCATTTAAGATCTCGTTGGTGTCGAAGTCGCCATCACATAAGTTATAGTTTTGAAAAATTTCGTTGTGTAAGAAAATAACTTTACATATGCTTTTTCTAAGTAACCACGTACCTTCCTGTAGTCATCAAAATTTGATAGAAAGACGGCAATCTTGTTTTGACCAAGTTCTTTAATTTTAAATTGAGCTATTTTTAAGCCTGCTTTTACAAGGTTGATGATTTGACTTGCTTTTATATTGAAGACATTTATAGGAGGTATGTTTTTGTTGAAGATAGTTATCGTCTTTTTCGGGTCTGTCTTAGAAGGAACTGATGTTGATATCGCTGTTAAAGACAAGGTTGCTGAAAAAGTCGTATTTTCTGAAGAGGCTGCAGATGATGCTGACGAAGTTGTTGTCACACATGATGATGTCGATGTCAAGTCTGGTTCAATTCTGACGCAAAACTTTTGGAATGCATGTGAGCCTCGAAGCTTTTAAACACATCTTGATCACACTCGTTATCAAGAATCACATAGTAATTTTAGTTTATTTTGTTTTTTTTTTTATATATTGTGAATAATGTGTACGCACTTAGAACCTAGCAATGTGCAACACAAACAAACAGTATGTACACACTGCTCAATAAGGACAAGTGTCAGCGGAGTCTCAAAAAAAAAATTAGCAATGTCACTGCACAACTTTTGGTTGTGTTTTTGTCATTTAATTCATTAAATTGCTTGTAATCACATAAACACTTATGTCCAAGGGTTAAATATGTATTGCCACGAATGTGGACTTGTCCATAAATTACATTATCGCAAAAGTTTAATTTAAACCACTCCAAAGAAGAATTGTCTCTAATAGTAAAGTAACTTTGTTAAAAACAAATATATTTATATCCTGTACCTATAGCTACAAAGGATATACGATATTTGTGCAATTTATGTAACGAACAGAAGGAGGCGTGGCAGACCCCAAGTCCGTCAGTATGAACACCTAAAGTTCAGTGACTATTAAAGCTAGAGACACGAAACTTTACCAGATGGTGCGCATATTTCCTTAGAAGATGAAGTTCGTCAATATCAATATACCCCGTTCCCCTCTAGTAGAATTTCGCGCTTTTCATTCTAAAACTTAACAGAGCTATGCGTCATAGTTACTTGCATTTGTGTGCCAAAAATGAACAAAATCATACAAATACAACAAAAGTTATAGTGAAAATTGAACTAATTTCACCCCCTTGCCGATAAACTTCATCAATATTTGACTATTTGTAATAACGGCCCTATGTTCCTATATATATTAACTGTAAAAAATTTCCTAGAATCACCAATTTTTGCTAAGAATATTCATGTGGCCCTAATGAACAAACTCACATCAAACTTTTATCGATGCAACACCCCCGCCACCCGCATTCGATTTAACGTGTTTTTTCCCACACCTCCACAACATATGCACTTGAAACTTACTCCATATACTCGAATTAGCTTCTTCGACGTAACTTTCGATTCTTATCAAAATCGGTAAAAATTTACGGAACTTATAAATAGGTCCAATTGGAAAGTTCTTGGAAGGAATATGCATGAACATATTTTTTTCGAGAAAAAAGGTACAGGGTATTACACTGTCGGGCACCGCCTAGACTGTATAACATTTTAAATTCCGGGTTTATCAGTTACATTAAAAAATTCGTATTGACAAAAAAGTTTATCTCAAGAGACCAAATACTCTATTTATAATAAATAAAATAAAAGTTGATTATAAAATTAAATTAAATCTATCACATCTTAGAAAAATTTTACAAAATAATATTTTTAAAAATAAAATTAGTATTCTGAAAAAAAAGATGGAGTACGTTAAGGTAGGGCGCGGACGACTTTGGGATACCCTGTACCCCCACGTTGCAATTAAAATTAAATTTATGTTACAGTTTTTTAAATGCAAATAAATTCAAAGCAATTTTCAAAATTGTAAAATCCTTTCTTTATTTTAGGCTTAAATTACAAATTGTAGGCACTATTTGCGGTTTCCAGATCTTAGATGCACAAAACAAACATGTGCTAATGCTTATGCATTTTGTACAATTAATGCTGCAACCGCATTAACATGTCCGAATTTCTTCGAATATTCTTTAAAAAATATAAATTCTAACGGTTATGTGCCATGCAAATTGGGATGCTGACCGCTGCTGTTCTGTAAGGCCTTGGCCACCTCCACTTGAAGACTGCTGGGTGGCTCTGAGACTATGTCCGTATGCATAGATAGATATTTTAATTTATTTGTTACAGCTGTGAAAAGTGGATATCATTAGATGATGATTTTTAATTTGTAGCTTAATAGTAGTTACCGGGACGCAGATCAATGAGAGAGCAATGTTGATCCACCCATAAGAAGGCAGTACGACGCAGCTCGTCCAAACTAGCACTAGACACAGTTGAGGTATAAGAGGCCAACAGCGGCTCCAGTATAAGCCCGAGCTAAATATACACAATATTTATATAAGCTAAAGGTTGTGAACATAGGTCGGATATTTTTATACGTACAATCCAAAATTTCCAATTGCTCATGGTATTGGAGCGAACATAGATATCGTACAGCTGCCGTACATGCTCAGTACCTTGACGCGTTACCGGTGCGCCATTTGCCGGCAATATAGAGTGCAAGTGTCTAAAAAATGAAACAAAATATTTTTATTTAGATTCTTCCCACAGATAGATAATTTTCTGATTACTCACGTCAAAGAGTTGTTTAGCGCATCGCGCTCCATACGCAATGCCTCAATCTTGTCCTTCAACACATTGCGCTCCTGACGTAACTGCTTTATGTGCTCCGCGCCTTTTTGCAACATTGCAGCCTTGCTCAGCTTGGCGTTGGGGTTCTGTTGCAGCTGAGGAATCAGTGCATGCAACGTATCGAAGCCATTTTTAATATTATATCGGCGTTTCTGCTCCGCGTGTATGTGTCCGGCACGTCGTTGTGTATCCCTTGGCTGGTACTTCATGCTGGCTGACGGCGACAGCGGTGAGTCTTGGGAATCATGAAAAGCTGAGTCGGGTGAAAAGCTAAGACTACTCGAGCTGGGTGTTGGCTGTTGATGCGCTGCGAGTGGAAAGCTCAGCATTTTAGGACCAGCTGGTGGACTGTGCTGTGCTGGAGTTACAGTGGTTATGGGCAATGAATTGGACTTCTTTGGTGAATGTTGTTGCTGCGTTTGCTGCTGTTGGTGTACGAATTGTTCCTGTTTGGGCGACAAAGTCCCTGTTGCGGTATACACATTACAGCCGCTTGGTATGGCATTTGAGGAAGAAATGGGCTGCTGCGCCAGCTGTGGCTCCTGCTTGGGCTTGACGTTTACGGCCGATTGTAAACGCGAATCTGCAAGTAACCGGTAGGTAGTATAAGTAAAGTTAGATACCAATTGTCCGTTCAAAAAAACTTACTTGAGGTCAACAATTGTGCCAGCGTGCTATTCAGCATCGGATCACTGGTAGCCTGGTTCATTTGCTGTGTCACTAACAGATTACTCGATGACGGGATGCCAGGATTGGCACTGGGGCTTCCTGAAGCGGCTGCTACAATTGTGTGTTGATGCATTGAATTGCTGCGTACACGTGATTTTCCCTTAGCATGGTATTTGGGCACAGCGAACTGTTCGTGCAACATTTGCCGGCCATCAGGCAATTTGTTAAGGGAAACATTAAGCGGCAGACTGTTGGAGCGATGCATTTCTTTGGGCAAGATGTTGCTGGGCGTGGTCCAAGATGCTACCGTGACAGCGGGCTGTTGCTGTTGTTGCGGTATGAGCAGATTGGTCATAGCTTGCTGTTGTTGTTGAAGTTGTAGTTGCTGTTGTTGTTGCTGGTTGTTGGCGGAGTTGATCTGTTGTTGCTGCTGCTGTTGCTGCTGACGACTTAGCTGCAACAATTGCTGGCTGCTTATGCCCAGTGGCAGAGATTGTTGCATTTGCAGTTGTTGTTGTTGATGCTGTTCTTGCAAATAGTTGCTGCCGGAATTCAAATGCACCTGCTGTTGTTGTTGTTGCTGTGGCAAGAGAGATATATTAAGGAAAGTGCCCGTCGAAGCGGACTTTTTAAATTGGGGATAAGGTTTGTAGCTGTTACTGCTGCAGTTGTAATTGTCGTTAAGCAGAGCTAGCACATCTGCAGTGTGGGGCTCCACCTTGATGCTTAGTTGTTGTTGTTGCTGCTGCTGCTGATAGTTGTCAGAGTAACCCGATATAAAATTTTGTGCATTATATTGTTGCTGCTGGTTTTGTTGTTGCTGCGTTGGAAAATGTAATCGGGTTTGTTGTTGTTGCTGTTGTTGTTGTTGCTGCTGCTGCGTTTGAAATGCACCCGCTTGCAATACAACACCCGCATTCAAATGTTGCTGTTGCTGCTGCTGCAGTTGCAGCTGTTGTTCTGCTAGCATTTGTTGATAGATGGTTGTTTGATGCAACGTAGGCTGTGCCTTATCATAATTATGAGGCTCGCGCCTAAAAGGCCGCTGTGTATTCTTTACAATGCGCCCGTTGATGACACTTTTGCTAGGAAAACTATCACTAGCCGAGCAACGATTGCTGCTGTCATTGCTGCTAATAGCTCCAAAGTGCTTGGCAGCATGCTGACGGCTAGAAGCAGATGTTGCCTCATTCAGCATTAGGCCACTCTGCTGATGTGTATCTGAGGATTGTTGGTTCTGTTGACGGGCTACTGAGAACTGCTGCACGATATCGGCATAGGGCATGCTGTTGATAGGCGTATTTAGCTCTAACATATTTGCATCGACTTGGGCATCCTGCATTATACTGTCATTGCTATACAGTGTTTGGGGTGCACCAACAATTGCGGGTAGGCAATAGTCATCGGATTTGAGCATTTCTGCATCGGTGCCTTCCTCGGGCACTGGCGGCAGGCGCGTGTTTGTGAGCAAATCTTAAAAAACAAAAAGAAATTTAGAATACTAGCCAATTGAGCAATTGTACATATAATACACTACCTGAAATGGTTATGTCGATGTCATCTAAATTCGGTTGCAGTGGTCCCAGACTAGGTTGAATAAAATCCGCAATGCCCGCACCACGTGCTATTAAAAAACGATATGATATACAAGTTTGATGTAAATGAATTTTTGCGTTTAGAGCAGCTTACCGATTTCTCTGGAATCCGGAAATGCAAATGGTCCATTTATAGCTGAGAACAATGTATCCGTTGTCCAGTCCTCTGGCATTAAATTTCTATCGTTTAGAGGTGACCATTCTAAAAAGTCCAACTCACTTTTCTATAAATAAAAAAAAAAAGTTGGTCACACACAGAAAAATCGGAAGCAAAGATTAAACTAATTCTATAAGCTTTGGCATTTATAACTTAACTAGGGGGCCCCGTTCTCTAATATACTATATACTTCTTTCACATGCTGTAAAAATCAACCATGTTTGTTGATAAAGGAAAAGCTCATACATACAATGGTTTGAATTTTCAAAGCTAAAATAATAATAATAATGAATGACCATTACTAAATATTTTCCGATAGCAGTATAGTTCCCAATAAACTTTAGTACGCACCACATCTTGAGCATGAAAACATGCCGTCGACTCGCATAAATGAGCTCCTCATATGGCAGCGGTATCTGTGCCTCACAGTTACGGTCTACGAAAGAGAACGAGGACGTTACCTGCAACGGCATAGTCTTAACCTCTACGTTGTTCATTGCCTGTTACAAACTGTGCTCCTGTTGTGCGTTTACTACTCCACTGGATCCGATGTGACTTATTTAAAGACCAACAGCAACATTGGAAACAAATTCGACCAATTTTTAGTGTCTGTGGCACCAGTTTCGCTAATGCTCATTATGTTCTGGCTCTTGGTGCAGCAGCATAATCAACCTAAATTCCTTAACCGTCTACACAAATTGTCGAAACAATGTGCACTTATGACCAAACCTCCGAAATGGTTATTTCGAGCATGGATCACCATTAGTCTGTTTAGTGTAATAAATACAATGCGGTGGGCACTCTTTGAATGGATGGCAATTTGGACGCTGCCCTATCTACTTCCTGTGTTTGGTTACTTTATACGAAATTTGTATGGCAGTTATGTGGTCACTTATTACACGACTCTAGTTTATCAACTGATGGGTATTTTACGCTATTATCGGGTTACTCTGGAAGCTTTACTGGAGTGTAATGGGCTTACAGAAGAACAAGTATTACGCTGCCTAATGGTAATCGACGAAGTCTTTCTTTTATGCAACGAACAAATGAACTTCGTTTATGGCTTCATATTTAACATACATCTCTTTTACTCCATGTTGGATATAACCTCTATGTTTCACCTCATTTCAATGGAATACTATCCAATACGGAATTTGATTGAGTCCCTCCTTTGGCTGTTACCCTGCTGCTTTTATACCATAATGCCATTATGGTGCAATCATCTATGCGTAGAGGTGAGTTGATAATTAAAACTTGGGTATGCACGGTTGCCTTAGGCTTCCTATACGTACACTTTTGATCCGATTTTAATATAGGTACACTAGGGTGGGTCAATTTGTATGGAGCGGAAAAAGTCGATTCGCGGCGCCCCCTAGGAGCATTCTACGGACAATTCTATTCTGCCTATTCGCAGAATTCAAAAAAATTTCGTACGGAATGACAAAATCATATACAAAAAATCCCCATTTTTCTTAGGGCGTGAGTCGGGAGAAACGGCATGCCACTGGTTTAAAATAAAATTTCTTCCATTCCTGATTCGCCACCAAATTCCTGAACCAAATGCCGACAATTTTGCAAATCCAATGAATAGTAATTTTAGAAATACGTGACTTCATTTCTGATACGATAAAACAATTCATCAATTCATCGTTTAACGAGTTGTTTTTATCGATTTGTTACAATTGTTCATCACATATCTATCGATAGCATTGCTTGAACGGTTCAGTTGCTTCCCATTGTTAAAACAAACCCGATGAATAAACACGCACTTCAAGAGAAAAATTATAGTTTAAAAAAACTAAAAAAAACATGCTTTAATAGTAAACCGAACTAAAAAGTAGAAAATAATTTTGATGTATAAAGAGTTTGTATTACAGCAATAGAAAATTCCAACAATCAATTAATAAATTAATAAAATAATTCAATTTTAGTAAAAAAAAAAAGTCGGGTGCAATTTACTATATTTTAATAATGACTTTAATTTTATAAATAGCTACTACTAAAATAATTGTAACAATTAATATCAAGCACCCCACGCATTTATTTTTTTATTCATGGAGAACTTGGTAGAATTACATACTGTTTGGTATACTGGTATACTCAAATAATATTTCCAATGAGCTAAGAACGGAAAATCCTGAAAAAAACTTTCTGATTCTTGAAATAGCCACAAAATTTTAGTTTTTGTAGATGTGTGAATGAATAAAAAGAAGCCGCCAACAAACAAATTATCGACCTCTTATTAAAGCAATAAACTTATTTCCAAGAGCTTGATCCTAAAAATAAAATGCACCCACCCAAAGGCATTGGTACAAAATTTAGCCCCCATCCATTTTTTTTATGGTACATTAAGAATTTCTTCAATTCATCGTTAAAAGATTCAATTGAAGATACCGACTCAGCATTTCACTTAATTAATTTCCCACTACTTTTTATTGACGCATTTAGTGCGAACAACTTCAGTTTATAGTGTTTCCCGCAATAGTCTAGATGCCTTCAACTCTTATACATCAGCTGCTTAGGTGGCAGCGATATCTTGCACTCACGGGAACTGTCTACGATAGCAGACGCGGTCAATACCTGCTCCAGCAGAAACTTATCCTCTATGCATTTAACTGTCTAATGCAGGTTATGCTTCTAGTATCCAGCTACTACGCCACCAAAGCGGATATGCTCTTTTATCAAGCCATTAGCATTGTCGGCAACAAGTTCGACAAATTTATCGTGGTGCTGGCGCCCATTTCTCTAATCGTTATGTTGCTTTGGTTGTTGGTTCAGCAAAAACAACAACTCAGATTGATAAAGTGCATCCAAGAGCTTTCATTAGAGTGCAAACCTGTGCCTACGTCAACAAAATGGCTGTGTTGGGTTTGGGTAATCGTCGGGATCGTTCATTTGATAAGCACATTCCGTTGGGCAATTTGTGGCAATAATTGGAGGATGTTCTGGATGCTACCTTATTGGTTACCTGCCATCTCATACTATATGCGTCATTTATACTCGAGTTACTTGGTAACTTTCTATACGGCATTGGTCTATCAACTGAAAGACATATTACGCTATAATCGTCTCAAATTGGAGAACTCTTTGGCCTCTAACGAACTAAGAGATGAGAATCTTTTGTGCTGTTTAGATGTCTTTGACGAGGTTTTGTTAATTTGCGAATTGCAAATGAATACTGTCTACGGCGTCCTGTTACCGATACATCTTTTTTACACGACTCTAGATATAACTTGTATGATTAATCTTATGTTTTTCGAATATCATACATTTTGGAGCTCTATTGGAGATTATACTTGGCTTATTCCATGTAGCTTCTATACGGTAATGCCGCTGTGGTGCAATGACTTAGGCACAGAGGTGAGTTTATCTATTTTATAATAGTTTTATGTGCACTTCTGTTTTGTTAAAAAACTGTCTGTCTGTCCGTTTGTGCGCATGAATATAAGAGCTATGGAGCTAAAATTTTACCCAAAGATGCGCGTAATAGTCACGCTGATGAAGATTTGCGATTTATGCCGATATGTGGACCCCCTCCGCCTGTAAGAGAATTTCGCGGTTTGCTTCTTTTTATGTGCAATTTTCCGATATTTTAATAGTTATTCCGTTTACCAGGGCGGAGACAACAAATCATAGATCATCACAATCTGTTCAGCCGTTCTTGAGTTATAAATGGTGTCACTAACACAACTTTGTTTTATATATATAGATTATATCCAATACCGAAGATGCAAAGCTATAATAAGTTTGTGAAATTTCGATATAGGTATGTCTGTCTGTCCGTATGGTTGTCCGTTTGATGTCGGGCGAGGATGACTGTGAGGTAGCCTGTACATTGCACATATTGCAATCAAACGAATTTTGCTCCAAAAATATTATTTTTGATCGATCGGTCCTATGGGGGCTGTATTTTGATAAAATTTGGTACAATGCTTTAGAGCTCAAAAAAACCTCCGAAAAACTTATAGTACAGTAAACGAAGGCTAAAAAATTACGTTTGCTGGGAAAAATACTTAGTTGATGAAACTTTCAGGGATTGTTTGGGACCCTGTTTTAAGTCTAAAACTGAGTTTACGCATTCGGCGGGGAGCGGCAAGTTACCCTTCCCAAACTAAATGTGGTTGGTGCTGTTTTTGCCAGATATCTTGTTTGGAATAAAACTTAGAGTAATACCTTTTTAAGTCAAAGGTTTAAAATTCAAAAAGTGGAAATCGTTTTTGGTGCTTTTCGAAAAATCTGCTTCTACCGTAAAATCGGCGTTCTTTCTGAAAATATGCCCAATTTTGTTTAAAAGTATTTGAAATTATCTATAGGTGTAAAAACTACCTTAATAAGCTTTCTGCAAAGTCAACCCTGTACGATGATAAAGAAAGCGCTCAATGGTTGGAGTTTTAATTGGTATTCAATTACTTATTTATTTAAAAGTTCACGGCAAGTCATGTCACAGCCTTTTGTAATTATAATGAGCACGCCTTGGCTCTTTTTGCTCCGAGTGCTCTTTCCGTTATTTCTTGCAAGTGGCTCCAGCCAGATGCACAAACAGAAAGCCGACAATTTTACAAAAACAAAATACACGCAATGTGTTTTGCAAAATTTTGCACAGTGTACACGCACAAGCAGATCGCTGGCGACGCGCCGCATTTACAAAAACAAAATACATGCTGTGTGTTCCATCGCTCGACTAGCAGCAACTTACAAAAACAAAATACACATTGCACATACAACATAGCGAGTTTTATTGCTCTACTCGAGAATTGCTTGGGCGACCGTAACGGGACTTTTGTTGTTGATGTTGTTGTAGGGCTCTTTCTGTTATTTTTCGTGCCCACCGCTGATAATAATCATAATTACTTATTTTGCGATAGCGTTGTATAGTTCGCGATAAACTTTAGTACGCACCACATCTTGAGCATGACAACATGCCGTCGACTCACATACAAGAGCTCCTCAAATGGCAGCGGTATCTGTGCCTCACGGTTACGGTCTACGACGGAAAACAAGGACGTTACCTGCAACGGCATAGTCTTAACATTTATGTTGTTCATTGCGTGTTGCAAATTGTTCTCCTGTTGTGCGCTTACTTCTCTATAAGAGACGATGTGACATATGCAAAATCCAAAAGCAATGTTGGAAATCAATTTGATCAATTTGTATTATTTGCAGCACCAATTTCGCTAGGGCTCACAATGTTCTGGCTCTTGGTGCAGCAACATAACCAGCCCAAATTTCTTAACCACCTGCACATATTATCGAAACAATGTGAATTTATGTCACAACCTCCGAAATGGTTATTTCGCGCATGGATCACCATTAGTTTGTATACTGTGATAAATACAATGCGGTTGGCACTTTTTGATTGGATAGTAATTCGGACGCTGCCCCAAGTGATTCCTTTTTTTGGTTACTTGACGCGAAATTTGTATTCCAGTTATGTGGTCACTTTTTATGTGGCTTTAATCTATCAACTGACAGGTGTATTACGCTATAATCGTGTTACTATAGAGGATTTACTTGGTTGCAATCGGCTTACAGAAAAAAAAATACTGACTTGCCTAATGGTAAACGACGAAGTACTTCTTTTATGCAAGGAACAAATGAACTTCGTTTATGGCGTCACTTTCAACATACATCTCTTCTGCTCCATGCTAGATATAACCTCCATGTTTTACCTTATTTCTCTGGAATACTACCCAATATGGAATTTAATAGACTTCCTCCTTTGGCTGTTTCCCTGCTGCTTTTATACCATAATGCCATTGTGGTGCAATCATCTATGGGTAGAGGTGAGTTGATGAATAAAATTTGGTGCGCACACGTTTGTCTTAGGCTTCCAATGTACATTCATTGGCTTTGTACAAACTTATTATAGCTTTGCACTTTTGGTACAGTGTACAATAAACTTAATCTAAATTGTTGAATTGCTCCAAATTGATGAAACGAAAACGAGTATACAGGAATTGCACTCTAACTAAAGTTAATAGTCAGTAGATAGCCATAAGGTGTAATATATACTTTAATAATCGGCCTGCTGCAAGTAAAAACACCTGTTTGAAAGCTTGGAAACTTATGAAATTCCACGATCAATCTCACTATAGATTTTCTGTTTGGCGATTATAAATAACATTACTTTTTTTTTTTTGGAAATACCACGATGAGTCTTTCGCAAGCGATCAGTTTAGGGACTTAAATATATGAAAATTATTGTATCTTTTTGAAAAGGATTACCCCGACCTATTACGACAATTTGGAGGCAAACCATAAGATTATGGGATCAACTATGCCTTGCCATTTGACAAACCATTTATACTTGCCGACTCAAACATTATTTTCAAACTGAGTGCCGTCCTCACCACAACAAGTTATGCATCCCTCGTGTATGAATAGTTTATCCATCCATTAATCTTAATTATATTTATTTCCAAACGAGAACCCCGTTGAATGACAGCCAGTTAGTTTAGTTCGTCAAGCATTTTTTACGCGTTAAGATGTCTTCGATTCGTGTTCAAGAGCTTATTAAATGGCAGCGGTATCTGGCAGTTACGGGAATTTTCTACGATAAACAACGAGATCGTTATTTGCTGCGAAATAGTCTTAACATATATATTGTCCACTTCATTCTGCAAGGAGTACTATTAGTGGCCGGTTACCTCACCATCTCTAATTCCTTGTTTAATGCCGAGAACTTCAATAAGGCTGGCAATTATTTTAACCGATTTGTTGGATTCGTGTCTCCCACATCCTTATCGATGACGCTGTTCTGGGTTTTCTTCCAGCAGAGTCATCAGTTAAATATTTTAATCCGAATTCACGAGTTGTCATTACAATGTGAAAATTTGGCCGTATCCTGGAAGTGGCTGCAACGTGTTTGGCTAGCGACTAGCCTAGTTTATTTAATAAACACAGTACGATATGTGATTACTGGCGGAAACATATTATCGTTATCCCTTCTACTATCTTTAAGTGGTTACTTTATGCAATTTTTGTATTCAAATTATTTGGTAACGTTATATACGGCAATAGTCTATCAACTAACAGCCATAATGCGCTCTCTGCGCCTTAAGTTGGAGAGTTACGCGACTATTGGGGGGTTAACAGAAGTGCAAGCTATCCCTTCCCTCTTCATTTACGATGAGGTACTAAATATTTGCGAAGAACAAATCAATAGAGTCTATGGAGTCATATTTCCATTTCATATGTTCTACTCTACGTTAGATATTACGTCTGTAATATACGTAATTTCTTTGGAGTATTACCCATTGTGGGCATTCATTGAAGTTTTAATGTGGATGATTCCGTGCTGCTTTTATGCAATAATGCCGTTGTGGTGCAATGAACTAGGCAAAGAGGTAAGTTACGGATGTATTATAGAAGGTGGGTTCAAAAGTTTATTCTGTAATGCACCAAAAATCACTTTGTTTTCAAAAAACATAGAAGAAAAACAATTAATTACAGGAATCGTTAATACAAGAGGACTTTGCAGCTACAATATTTATCCCACTCAATGCTGCAGTTGTACCTGCACGAATTTGAATGCATTAATTCACTTCGAAAAAATGATTTACATTTTTACAAATTACCGCTCTATTGAGTTGCTCCCGGTTCGATTCTTTCCCAAAAAAAATTTTTATTTTAAGATTCAAGCCAGAGGCACTCAAGATTTGGATTTGTGATTTGTTATTCGTCATGGCAAGAAGAATTGAAAGTAGAAATTTTTTAAAGTCAAATGGCATATCATTTGAGATCGAAGAAATTCTAAGAATGAGAACTTCCTCAAGTTGCCCATTAGTTATGTCACCATCAATCGTGTTCGCCAGGCTGTTCTAATGAATTTAAAAGTTTAAGTGGATAGTTCGATAGATTTAAAGAAATGCGTTGGCCCAACGATTTTAGGTTTTTTGGTTTTCCACGATTTCCACACATTTTCGTCTGAATTTTTTGATGCTTTAAAAGTTGTTCCATAACTTTTAAAAGATTTAATCATAAACCGGTAGATTTAACGCAAGTGACCTTTTGCTCTAAAATTTCTGGTAATCAAACTAAACTAAGAAAATTGTTTTAGGAATTTACGAGTGGTTTGCCCTGTCTGGGCCCTATTGCAACGATCGATTTTTCAAGTTGTTCTGATTCCTTAACAGCTGTACCCTGTACCTTTAGGGCGGCAGTTGGGGCTCGGCGTCACAACTCACTTAGGCCAAGATACCTTGTTCTGCACAGTCCAGGGCAGTGGCAGAAAAGGTGTTCCACCCTCTCTAGCTCATCCTCATCGCCGCAACTTCTGCAGAGGTCGTTATGACTGGTGATAACTCAGATTACGGTCGATCATTGAGCTCTGTTTAGACAGCAAAGTTCCTTAGTTCTTTTCCAGCAAAAAGTCGGCCAAGTTTGCCGTGAGAACCTGCATGTGTTCGATAACCGATTCCACATCTGGTTTGCAGTGAGGGTAGGAGAGGTATACCCAGCCTCTCCTTG
This sequence comes from Chymomyza fuscimana, assembly GCA_949987675.1. Classification (NCBI taxonomy): domain Eukaryota; kingdom Metazoa; phylum Arthropoda; class Insecta; order Diptera; family Drosophilidae; genus Chymomyza; species Chymomyza fuscimana. The sequence continues at coordinate 58,649,154 of OX465088.1, read as the reverse complement.
TCTTTCTCCCACACCCCTCAACATATGCACTTGGAACTAACTGCATATGCTCGAATTAGCTTCATCGACGTAACTTTCTATTCTTATCAAAATCGGTAAAAATTAACGGTACTTATAGGTATAAACAGGGCCGTAGAGAGAAAATCCGGGAAAGGGGGGTAAATATACCGGCCCCTCTATTACACCTTTAGATTGAATCACGATAATACGACAATAATTAAAAATGGGACAGGGTATTACACTGTCGGGCACCGCCTCGAATGTATCACATTTTTACTCTTAAAATATTGCGCATAATGAATTTTTTTCTTCTTTTTACTTCCGGGTTTTTCAATTACATTACAAAATTCGTATTGACAAAAAAGTTTATCTCAAGAGACCAATTACTCTATTTATAATACAAATAATTATTTATTGTTGGTTAATGGTTAATGGTCTATTTAATTTTTTTTAAAGATAATATTTTAAAATATTAATATTTTATTTCTACAAGTATTCAAAATTTGAGAAAAAAAAAATGGAAAAAATAATGAAAAGGGCAAGGACGTTAGGTTTGCAACTGAAGCATTATATTATACAATATTATATTACGAATTTTTCCGATATTTGTTGTCCGAAATCGAAAGATTATTTGATTTCCAATATATTACCTATAAAAACTAAAAATGCAACATAAAATTATAGAAAAATATAGCGTTTTGAAATTATTTGGGAGTGGAAGAAGAAAATACTCGATCTGGGTGGACACTTAGGAAGATCCAGCAGTTCAAGCAGACGGACAGTCAGGCGGATGAATTTCTTTTGTCCTCTTGACCATACTGAGGGTAACTTTCGTGTGTCTACGATGCAAAGTCTAATCGGTATCGAGATACCACAAAGTGTTTTTAATAGGACGTGGGTGGTATCCCTTAATAGTAACAAATATTCTTATCGGTTTTTTTAAGTTACACTTTACGCAAAGTTTTAGAAATTTATGTGTGAAGGTTTCGGAGTAAATAGTACTGCGGTGGTATACCCGCAAAACAAAAAGAACTTGCACCTATATTTTTGTCTACATAAGTCTACATACCGGTAGTGCTGACTATAGCTTCTGCATAAAAAGTTTTAAAGGTGGTCTAAAAAGAAAAATTTAGATGTTCAAGTTTTAAAGTTTCGTACTTTAATTTTTGCAGCATGCTACTCTTAGCAACATAGCGTATTGTGACAAATTTTAACGGGGTAGCTATTATAATGTGGGTGTAAACATGGGAATAGGTCATGATATTAACACTAATTCATAAAGCGAAGTTAAAACGATTATCTTAAGGTAGCATTTTGGTATAAAGAAGTTCTAGTCGGCAAAGGGTATGTTCTATCACCACACTCAGCCAAATTATACATCATCCTTTTTACTAGTACTATTATACCTTAACAAAATTAATCAACTAAAATATTCAGTACACTCAACTACATATCTAATAGTCCCGATACGTATACATTGATTACAAAGGATCAAAAAGCTTGCTTGAAAATTTACAAATTTTAATAATTAAGTGAGAAAATAGAGTTCTTCTTTGTGCTAGCCATTACTTTTCATAATATTGACACAAGAGAATTGAAGTGTGACAGCAAATTGTAATGATAATGACAATTAAGTTAATGAAACCCGATTCATGTTTTATTTAAGTGATGACTGCAGCTAACTGATAACAGTCGACAGTTTTGTTGCAACCATCAAAGATCAAAGTTGATTATCATGAAGGAGCAGGAAAAAAGCGAGCTAAGCCCTTTCTATACGATATGTCGTTACCTGGGCATCTTTTGTATACACTACAATGCACATCGGGAGCGCTATAGACTGCGCCGCAGTCTTATTTGTTATCTGGTGCATTTTACGCTTCAGGCTTACTTGGTCTGCTGCCTGATCATATTAGTGGTTCACTGGGGCTTCTCGTTTATGAGCGATTCCACGGGCAACGATTTTGATCGCTTTGTGCTCTTCGTTGGACTTGCCATGGAATTTGTGCAGAATGCCTGGTTAATTTGGCTGCAAGGTCCACATTTACGTATTGTGCGAAAATTGGAACAGTATCGAAGCAAGTTCCTGACGCATATACGTCTGGTATTGCCGAAACGCTTACTTTGGATTATAATAGCCATGCATATCGTTTATGTGACAAATTTTTTTAAAACTTGTATACTTGAGTGGGTACCGAATGGCACAATGCTTTTCGTGATAACTGGATTAGGATTTCCACTGCGTTTTATTGTCATCAGTTTTATATTAGGCACTTACTTTTGCTTCATACATGTTGTGCTTCAAGTGTTGCGTTGGAATCGAGGTCAGATCGTATTATTGCTAAATCAATTGCAGAGATCCAAGCAAAGTTGCATCGATGTCTTACGATTTCGTGGCTGCTTGGAGCTTCATGATCGCATCTTGCTTCTGTGCAGTGACGACATCAGCTTAGTCTATGGGTTTATTTGTTTTTGGTGTGTGCTCTTTGCCTCGTTGGATTTGACGGCAATTATTTATCTATCAATGGTGTCGATTTCTATTAAAACAACCTGCGAGCATGTTTTTGAGAGCTTTGCATGGTCCCTGCCAACATTTATGACATGTGCAGCGGCTCTTTTGAGCAATGATGTGGGCGTAGAGGTATGTATTGGGGCAAGGTATACTTTAAGAAAATATTTATAACACTCTTTACATTGGTTCTTTGAAAATCGTCGAATAATGTCAAAATCGAAAATTTGGTTATTCGTTTGTTTGGACTGTATCCGATGGGCTGATTTTTTGCATAGCCCTTGTTTCAAGAAAATCGATCAAAGTTTGGAAAGTTTTCAATAAAGTGGTTCATGAGGTAGCGAAATAACAGGAAAAATATATTAACTTTACCAACATTTAACATAGTCTACACAACTTTACAAATCGCGGCCTTTTTTTAAAACATAAATTTAAATAAGTATATTGATAAATTCAAAGAAATTTTAATTTATTTATTATTATTTATAAATTCATCGATATTTAATTTACTAGGGCGTTCGACGTCAGGCAAAAATGTAAAAGTGCCAGACCCTAGTAACGATGCAGCAATGTAGAAGTGCCACACTAACAACGTGAGCAACAAAAATAAGTTGCTTTTTTTGAGAAAATAAGAAACATAAAAGATTAGGTTGGGACATTTGTCAATAAGTACATTATTTAGTTCTATGTAACACTACAAGCAGCAAATATGTTCACCTTGCCGTAGTTTCGAAGGGAAGTAATTTTTATGCACTTGCATTTCTGCCCGACAAAGTGAGCAAGGTCACAAACCAACATCTCATATATGTTAAATATTACACTAGTCGACGATGAAAAATCTCCAGAGATGAGACTTATATTTTATGTTAGGGTAATGTTTCAGCGTTAAAAAACCGTTTTTTTTTTAACCTCCCATAGCTTGTTTTTTTTTTATGGCTATTTTAATGAAAAATGCCATTTTTCAAAATACGGTTGCACATATGAGGTCATAAAAACTGTACTAATCCGAATTTTTTCATTATTATTTCAAAAGAAGAGAGTACTACCTTTCCAAAATGCCCCAAATCATAAAAATTGGAAACCTTAAGAAAAAAACTACAGCCGAAAGAGTGTGCACAAAACCCCAAAAAACACAACATTTTGGTGACTTTTTTTGCAAATATCGCTATTTCTTTCAGAAAAACTCCTTGACACTTAAAAAGTTAGCTATTTAATGTTACTGGTCATGATATGTAGATGCGATTTCTATATAATTTCGTCTTTTTATGTCAAAAAATGACTAACTTATTGAATTTTTAGTAAAAATGAAAAAAATTTCCTTTTTTCGAAGTAATTTTTTTTTGTCACTTTTAACTGCATTTAACCTTTGAAAAGTGATTCACTCTTCTATATTTGAATTTTTTTTTACAAAGTAGGATTCAGTACCTTTCAAACAAGCCCTTTTTCGACAAATTCGAACTGCCCATTGAACGCCAGTTGCTGAATATATCACTATAAGTATATGAAAAATCATGATTTCACCAAAAAAATATGACTAAAAACTAAAAATGCATATTCGTTTTCATTCTTTTGAGTTTTTATCAGCTAAGCCATCTATTGACAAACAGCAAGAAGTTAGTTGCGCACCTAATATATTTACCTATATATATATATATATATATACAATTGATGGCGAGGAATTTTGAACATGCCCATATATGGTCAACATAAATAGGCTTTATTGCTATCTCGCTATATGGACAAGGAGTAAAATTACTTTTACAGGAGTCACGGTGACATCAGTTCGAAAAAGAAGCAACTATTTAGCAGAATGTTTTTCTAAACATGGTGAAATATGTTATGGCAATGACACTAAGAAACTGTTCGCTAATATGAAACAACCATTTGATGAATCGAAATGGAAATTATTTATCGACGGCTCTAAAACGAGTATAAAAGCAGTGCTTTTAAGCAACGGAAATGAAAAACCATCCATTCCAGTTGCTTTTGTAACACAAATGAAAGAAGAATTTGAAACGATAAAAGCTATACTGAAATTAATAGAATACAACAACTTCAAATTCAAAATTATTGCGGACTTTAAAGTTATTGCAATCCTAATGGGATTGCAGAGCGGTTACACAAAATACAACTGTTTTCTTTGTTTATACAACAGTAGAGCATATAAAGATCAAAAAAGATCTATGGCCTGAAAGGATAAAATACACTCCTGGTATATATAATGTTGTATCCGAACCACTCGTCGCAAAAGAAAACATTATTATACCTCCACTGCACATCGAATTGGGTCTAATGAAAAATTTTGTTAAGGCAATTGGGAAAAATGGAAATGATTTGGCAATCGCTTACCTAGAAAACGAGTTCCCTAAATTAAGCAAGCTAAAAGTCAAGGAAGGAATATTTGTTGGTCCTCAAATTCGCAAAACAATGAAAAGCAACGAATTTAGAAAAACTTTGGCACCTGATCAAATGCAAGCGTGGAACTCTTTTCAGAAAATGGTAGAAAAATTTCTTGGGAATCAAAAAAGCCCAAATGCTAAATTTATTGTTGATGAAATGCTTCATTGGTACGAAAAAATTGGCTCAACATTAGTAAGTCTGAAAATGCATTTTTTGAAATCGCATTTTCAACATTTTCCAGAAAATTTGGGTGCAATGAGCGACCAACACGGTGAAAGATTTCATCAGGACATTAAAAATATGGAAGATCGATTCAGTAGTCGTTTCACGGAAAAAATGTTGGGTGAATATTGCTGGTTTTTGATTCGAGAATCAGATAAAAAACTCAAAAGAATGAAAACGAATATGCATTTTTAGTTAATTTTTTTATTTTTTGAATTTTTTAATTTTTTTTAAGATTGTTGTTGATAAACTTGTTACCGTTATATGCAATAAAAAATTGTACTGTAAATCCCCAATTAATGTTTTATTAAAGCACCATTATAAACAAAAAATTTCATATTTTTTTGGTGAAATCATGATTTTTCGTATACTTATAGTGATATATTCAGCAACTGGCGTTCAATGGGCAGTTTGAATTTGTCGAAAAAGGGCTTATTTGAAAGGTACTGAATCCTACTTTGTAAAAAAAAATTCAAATATAGAAGAGTGAATCACTTTTCAAAGGTTTAATGCAGTTAAAAGTGACAAAAAAAAATTACTTCGAAAAAAGGACATTTTTTTCATTTTTACTAAAAATTCAATAAGTTAGTCATTTTTTGACATAAAAAGACGAAATTATATAGAAATCGTATCTACATATCATGACCAATAACATTAAATAGCTAACTTTTTAAGTGTCAAGGAGTTTTTCTGAAAGAAATAGCGATATTTGCAATAAAATCACCAAAATGTTGTGTTTTTTGTGGTTTTGTGCACACTCTTTCGCCTGTAGTTTTTTCTTAAGGTTTCCAATTTTTATGATTTGGGGCATTTTGGAAAGGTAGTACTCTTTTCTTTTGAAAAAAAAAATAATAATGAAAAAATTCGAATTAGTACAGTTTTTATGACCTCATATGTGCAACCGTATTTTGAAAAATGGCATTTTTCATTAAAATAGCCATAAAAAAAACAAGCTTTGGGAGGTTAAAAAAAAAAACGGTTTTTTAACGCTGAAACATTACCCTAACATAAAATATAAGTCTCATCTCTGGAGAAAAAAAAAGTGTTAAATTTGTCGACTAGTGTTATTAGCCAACGAGAAATAATTTGCCTTAAAGCAGTTGCAGTTAGGTTGAAATGTTCTAACGATTGTCAGAATCTAAGAGTAACAATCAACAAGCATTAAAATAGGCAATAGGATCAAAAATTAATGTGATTTTGTATTTTTATCAAAATTTTTTTTTTTTTTCGTCAATATTCATGCTGATCCCCCTCATACATACTTGTGCCAACGATTTTTACAGTCATCGAAGAACTTTTTGGTACATCCTTGAGCTCTTCTAGCTATGCAGCTTTTATCTCGTCAATCGTTGTAAATCTCTGTCTTTTGATGTGTCTTTTCAGTTTTGGGAATAGGACAAAGTCGTGGAGAGCTAAATAAAGTGATTGAATTTTGATCAAAAAATCACGCACGATCTGATGCAAAAGCCACAGTAAGAAAACAGTGACCACAATTTTGTCATTTGATCGAGCTTGGCATGATATTTTCGGTCTTTGACTTTCCTGGGAGCTGGCATTGGGACGATTGAACTTTTCAATCGACGTCTTAACCATATACCCATGATTCCTCACCAGCAACGACCTTACTGAAAAAATCATTCAACTTTTCCTGAGGAATGCTCTTGCGACGGTTCATTTGGTCAAAACTAAGCAGTTTCGGAACAACTTCCCTGGCACACATCATTGGCATCTGCTTGGCCTCCTTAGACGAGCTTTCAGTTAATTCTATTTTTAACACAAAATTTGATGCGAATTCGTTTATTCTATTATTATTATTTTTTTCAACAGCTGAAAAGCGTCGAGTATACGAGACCCTTCTAGCGTCAATCTGTATAGTTGACAAGAGTACCATTGATAGGACTTGTGTTGGCACAATGCAACGCAGCATTTGCTTTATTTTACCTTCGAAAACATCCAGAAAATTTTCTACTTTTGAATTTGAATCCTATTGGCAATATGCATTTAATGCTGAACTTTGGTTTAGCCTGCTTGATGGTTTCGCTACTCTATTTATATTTTTACTCAAAACGACGAAAATGTCTGAAATTGTTAAAGTTTTTGCTCTATCATAATCGTGTGGATCTAGGCCACTGCAATGCAAGCCGCTTTATACGCATTTATCTCGCCTACGTAGGTACAGTAGCACTTTCTGGAGTTACCTACTTTCGTGTTTATAAACATTCACGCATTATTCGGTAGGCTCCGTTCCACTGTGGAACTTGCCATGGATGTATGCCGTGGGTCTATTATTACGCACTGACATCGTTGGGAAAGAGGTGCGTACACGATGGTTTTGTTTATATGAGTCACATTGATGACAACAATTTTTATTTTAAACTTTTGTAAAAAATGATATTGTGTTACGCCTAAAAGGAAGTGGAAGAACCTGCAAAAGTTTATAACAAAAAAATGTGATACAGTCGAAAAAAGTTTTACTCCTGCATATTCCTTCTAAGAACTTTCCAATTGTAACATTTTTTTTTTCTATACCTATAAGTTCCGTAAAGTACCGATTTTGATGAGAATCGAAAGTTTCGTCAAAGAAGTTATTTTAAGGTTATGAGGTAAGTTTCAAGTTGATATGTTGAGGGGCGTGGGAGAAAACGCGGTAATTCAATTGCCGGGCGTGAGGGGGCCGCATCGATAAAATTGTGGATTTGTTCATTAGAGCCACATGAATCAGCATTCCAAAATTGGTGATTCTAGGTCACTTGTTACCAAAATTATGGAGAGTCAAATATTGACGCAGTTTATTGGCAAGGGGAGGTAAAATTTATACATTTTCGACATTAACGTTTGTTGTACTATATTTGTCCGATTTTGTTAATTTTTTACACACAGATGCATGTAACCACGACGCATCGCTCTGCTAAGTTTCAGATGAAAATATTAAACGGTGTAGCTAAAAACCGCGAAAATCTACTACGGGGGAACGGGGAAAGATATTGACATAATTCAAAAAACTTCATCACCAAAAACGCACCAGCTGGTAAAGTTTCGTATATATTCTCCCTTCGTATAGTATACCCTTTGTACCTGTAGGTACAGGGTATAATGATAAGAATTATAAAAGATCTCGATTTAGCCATGTAAGTATTTTTGGTTGTCTGTCCGCGAAATTCTGGCAACTTTTCTTTCTTGGGAAATAAATTTTATCCAAATTGGTTGAGAGTTGCGGGGGTTTTTCTGTGAAATTTAAACAAATTTTCGTTGAGAAAAGCTGTTCATCCAATACATCCAATGCAATATTTGCGGCTGACTTGTTACTTGTTTAAATTTTTGAAACAAGTCACTGAAATTGCCTCTATCGTAAAATGCAACATGGCGGAAAATGGACAAATATCCAAATTAGCACAAATCCTAAAGGTTTAACCAGAAACTGTACAACTGTTTTACGAAAAATCAAAAAATGAATTGTGGTGGTTCTGTGCATAAGGTTGTCAAAAATTAACTATATCGGATAAGCACAAGAAATTTTACAGTCAAAAGTAAAAACCTATAAACTCATTAAAAATCGTCCGTATTTATAGTATATATACATTGCAAGGGTCACAACATCGACCTTGTGCAGATACATAATTCAAAAAAAATAACATATATCCATTTGAGAATCTCAAAAAATCGGTAAAAATTGCGGTAGGTTATAAGTTTCTAACATAATATTTTTTCTTTACCGACTAGGGTTAATGTGCCAGAATTTTTTAGAAAGGTCTTGATTCTATTTTCTTCCGTCATAGGTTTCATTATTATTTTATCATATATCTGCGTTTGTACTAAATTTCGGCTAATCCTTTAAAAGAGATTTCTGGCACATCACTGAGAAACAGAAAAACTAATTTTGTCAACAAAAGTAAATGACTTTACTAGCACGTAGCTCTACTTAAAATGTGATCTCTATCACATTCAATTATCCGATAAACCATTAGCCGCAGCCGATTGTGTAATTCTAATGTTTTTGCTGATAGCGTTCGGTTTTCCTTTTCATTGGCAAATTAGTTGAACGTGGAATGTCATACGGTGCTGAGCTGCGCATTTATTTGATCACCCTAAAATGTTTTGGACTACTTTGTATTACTTATGAACCGGGTGCGGCATACAAGATGTATGCCTCAAGTTCTGACAAGGCAATGGCTTTTATGGGCCTTATATTGGCACACTGTGTGGCCGCATTTGGCTTATATCATTTTGTGAAATCTCCAGATAGTTTTCTCCTCTCGTTATATAATGCCGTGGGAAATTTGCAATTAATTATAAATTATGTTTTGGGCTGTTTGCTTATACAGTTCATCTATGTTTACTTTTACATAAAAAGTCGGAAATGCATAAAGGCCTTGAGTTTCTTGCTATATCACAACCATGTGATACTAAAGGACTGTCATGCCCAGCGCTTTATGCGTCTTTATTATTCCTATATGGCTGTAGCCGGACTTTCTGGATTCGTCTATTTTCGGGCTTATAATCGTTCAGTAGCCAAATCTCTGCATGTGTGCCTCTTGACTGGCATCTTTACAATATGTTTTTTACTCATTGGCATTATTATAAATTTGTACAAATGCTTGACGCAAATTGTAGCTAGTTCCTTGTATGAATTTAATCAAAATATCCAGATGGCTACATCAAAAAGGGCCTTGATACGGCAGCTTCGGCAGCGCGATCGTTTGCTGTGGTTTTGTCAAGAACAAATGAGCTCCGACTTTGGACTTGTTTTGCTCATAATTTTGGCATTTGTTCTGTTCACCGCGCCGGCTGCGCCATTTTTTCTAATCACAATTGTCTTTGAATTGGATGCTCAAAATGTAGGCACGACTTTTGTGGGTTACGCGCTCTACACCTCAACCCTGTGGAATTTACCATGGACATATGCCTTGATTCAGTTACTACGCACTGATTTGGTATGGAAAGAGGTGCGTACTTTCTATTTTAGAATAGTAGTATAAGCTAAAATATTTATAGTTTGCTTTTACCTGTAACTAACGTCTTTCAAGATAATCTCACGGAAGTACTTCAGTCTGCTTGACTCGTAACTAGCCATTAACCACTTTCATTAATCATCGTTAGTACGATTTATAAAGATATCATCGTTATGTATTGATTACAAGTTTCCTTATCGTAAGATTTTAACTGGATTATAGGAATTTTGTTGTTGTAATTTCCAAAGCTTTTTAGTGTTTAACTACAACGATGTGTGTCCCAAAATTTTTGCAATGCCATGTCCATATTGATTGCTATCTTCTAATTTGAATGTGCTCAAAAGAATTTAAAATTTAGTTCAAAACACACTTGTTTTGTAACAAAGAAACGGTCACAAAGCCGGGGGGTGACCGAAAGCGGGATAGACTGCACGTTTCCTAAAAAATTATTATCTTCGTTATTTTGGATAGCTACAATGGAAATTGTAGTTGTGTTCAAGGAAAATGGTTTTCTTAGGCCAGAAGTATAAGAACTTGTGCTTGTACTTAAGAAAAATTCAATTTTCCTTCCTGACAGTGGGATACCCTTTATTCCTGCATTCATTATCGTTGCAACTTTAGTATTCAAGTCCAAACTGTTTCTATGAAGAATAAAGCAGTTTCCAATTGGATTATTTTTTTTGAGGACATATTATTTTTACATATAACTTCCGTAAATTTAAGCTCTGCGAAGTTTCAGATAAAAATATTAAATAGTGTAGCTAAAAAGTGCGAAATTCTACTTCGGAAGAATGGGGCAATATCCAAATAAGTTTTAATAGAGTGAAAATGAAAAACCATAACATGCGCCCTTTTGACAAAATTTCATGCTCATAGGTGTTTTGGTCTTCGATATAAAGGTAATGCGGAAAGACGGACCATTGGAAGGTCATGAGTCAAAGTATAGGGTATGATAATATGGTAATAATGAAATAATAAACTTTGGTCGGTGTCTTTTTCTTTACAAACAAATATACCAAATACTAAAGTTCATGTTGTATGTAATTATTTAGTAAATTCTAATAACGCAGTAAATCCCTAGCCGCGCACATACTTAATTTAAGCCTTTCCCATTAATAAGCTAAATATTGACATATGCGTTTTGGCTCAGGCCGACTACTCCATTATTCATTTGCCTGGTAATGTCATATCCATTTATTTGATTGATTCACTGTAGTCGATTCATTCAGTTCAGTTCTCGTGAGCATGTCCGTATGTCGCGACCTTCGCTTGTATCTCAAAGTTTTATACTTTCTGGGCATGCTTTGCTCCAGTTTTGATGACCAAAGCTGCACCCTAAAGGCCACACCTTGCTGCGAGAAATACGCCCTAGGCTACACCATTGCAGTTGTGCTTGCAACCATGGGCTGTTTTTTACTATCTCATCTTCAGCCGCACTATTTTTACATATCTATCTATAATCGGACTGGAAACATTTATGAGAGCATAAACTTTCGCAGCTCCTGTCTCGCGGTTTGCCTCATCTATGCCTGTTTATACGTGAGACGTCACCGTCATATCCGGTTGGTGCAAACAATGCTAAGGTTCAACAGGCACTGCTTGGTGGTCAGCATAGAACGGCGCTTTCTGCAATATTTTCTACTCTATGTCGCCATGTTTCTACTATGTATGGCCAACTATCTGTACGGCTTTCTGCACTCGGGTCTAACAGTCATTGGCTTGTGTCTGTATATGACGGTGTATTTGTATAGCTATCTGGTCATGTGCTTGGTGCTGGTTTTCTTCGTCTGCCTAAAGATGATAACAGCTGAAGGATTAGAGCAATGTAATGCGCAACTAGAACATGGCTCATCTTCAGAAAAAACGTGGCACTGGCGGCAGGCTTTGCGAGCACGTCAAAAACTGTTGGCGATCTGTGCCGGCGAATTGAACGATTGCTTTGGCCTATTACTGTTACCAATTGTGGCGCTGGTGCTGCTCAATTCTCCTTCCGGACCATTTTATCTGATTAGCACCGTGTTTGAGGCCAAATTCAGCAGTGGCAGTCAGTATGTCACCATGTTTGTAACCGCCTGCTTTTGGGATGTGCCCTGGCTGACAATATTGTTGCTTATGTTGCGCACCGATGGTATTGCCGTGCAGGTGAGTTGGCGACACAGTCAAAATTCTATTAGCTTAATTGCTGCATCAATGAATCAATCAATCTATTAAGGAGCTCTTCTGACTTATAGTAGTGTTTCCCAATACAGCTGTGGCAGCCGCCATTTAAGGCATTTACTAACTTGGCTAAGCTATGCAGAATTACTGCCTGCTTCATACTGCTGTCACAGGCAACGCCTGATGCAGATCCAAATTCCAAATGTCGTGCTCTTTGTCGTGTTCTTGAGCAAATTGCTTTATGTTTGCATTGTCTTAATCTCCTTTATTGAACCTCTCCCTATACACAATAAATCGAGTACAGGCAACAGCTTCATACTTTTTCAACTGATATTTGCTGCTTTGTTACACATTGGTCAAATACTGGTGCTACTTCTTCATGGTGCACACCATGTCCTGGTCTTTGCTCATCTACTAAAGCTTAGCCGGCATTATCAACTTACGTACGCCTCTCTACGATCGTTTTCTGCACCGTTCATATGCCTCGCTGCTAGTGTGCTCTTTCTTATGTCTGTTGCACGTTATACAACACTATTTGGCCGCTTTCAATGCACACATTTGAAATTCATCTGAGGCACTGAGTGCCCAAAGGACAGGTATAGTGTTAAGCTTAGATCTGCACTACTTTTATTGTGCCACACACAACTGAATGGGATCCATGGAACGATTTTCTTTTGAAACGTGTTATATGCTCATCGTGTTGCTCACTCTGCCCATAATTTTCCTGTTTGCTATTGTTTATTGGCGTTATCATCTAGGCCAGTGATGGGCAGTCTCTCAATTTACATAACTCGCGAAGCTATTGCACCAAAATGTAGGCTATTGCTCATGTACGGTCCAAGTGTGTGAAATCTCTCGCTCGTTTTTGCTTAATTGCGGTTCTTGCTCTCTCGTGCCCTTTTGCTTACTGCGCTGTTTACTCACACAAAGAAATGTTTGTTGGTATGAGTTTTGCCCATCACTGATCTAGGCCTTTGGCCACCTTGCAACATAGTAATAAAAGTGTACATAGCCTGTTTAACGCCTTTTGTTTTCATGTACAAGTTTTACTTGCAGCAAAATTGGAGGCAATATCAGTAAATAATCAGCCAAGCTACATATTTTACTTTTATTTACTCACTTGCAGGCTAACAAAACAGCCAAGATCTTGGCGAGAATACCCAGAACGGGTTCAGGCGTGGATAGAATGGTAAGTGATTAAAAATAATTTCAATAGATGAATTAAGCTTATTTGAAAAGTTTTACAGGTCGAAAAATTTTTGTTAAAAAATTTGCGTCAGCAACCGATCTTGACAGCATATGGTTTTTTCGCCCTTGATAAAAGCACGCTATTTAAGGTAAATCTATGGACTAATATGTTATGGAATAATAACATTCTTTGCAAGTTTAACACAAAAGATAAGTTACGGTTGAACTTCCCTTCAGCGGATTCGCACAGGAGCAGGGTATTTTTTTTTTTATACAGGTATTATGATTTTTAAACGTTAGCATAAAGGAAAAAAAATGACGCACGGCTTTGAGATACACTCTACCATCGTAACAAAAACTTAAATAAATCCAACTGGACATAGTGTTACTGATACTACAAAAAACTTTTAATTGCCGAATTCGGTTACGATATCGTTATTAACAAACTTTCTTTTTAACCGACCGGGAGCTACATGATAGTTGCCTGATTTATATAAAATTTAATAAAACATTAGAAAAGTGTACAAAACTCCCAAACGCCAAATATGGGATCTAATCCGAAATATTAGTTACTACCTAGTTACTATCTAGCTACTACCGTGTTTAAGATACGGACGGAAAGATCATACCTTAGGTAACTTTTGGGGTTCTCCGACGATGTTACATTCATTTCCGTAAAAGTACAGGGTATAAGAAGCAGAGTGCTTGAAAAATTCGTTAAGGAGGAATTCGTTATAGGAAAGTTCTACCGTAGCTCGAATCCAACTTGTTGCTAGCTTGATCCATATTTTATAACATTTTTTTGTTACAGCTTTTTACAGCAATATTTACGTATATGGTTATACTCGTGCAATTCAAGGAAATGGAAAACTCGACCAAATCCATACAACTAGCACATACGACACAAACTCCGACTTAAGCATGAGTTTTCTTTCTACACATAATAGTAATATTTATTCTAGTAATAAATTTAAAGATACACTTACCGAATCATAAGTTAAGCAACCAGTTGCTTTGGATTTATAGTTTTTGCGCCATTTTCTGTATTCAGCTTTAATGACAGCCGAATGACGTTTCCAGTACTTGCCCTCAAGTACGACGGTCTACGAGGGAGCAAGAAAATAAACACAATTATAAGGAAATGTTTTTTTTTTTTTTTTTTAAATGCTAATCAAAAACAAATAATTTCTCAATTATGATTAAATACAATGTGAGTTCATAAGAGTGCGACGTATTATCTGCTTTACAAAATTAAAGATTACAAAAGCATGAACCCCCATAAAAGTTTGTACCTTGCACATTTCGAAGCTGCTTTGGGTTTACTTCCTTTCTGGATCAACTCAATAGTTTGAAGTTCGTTTGGTAACTGATTTAAAATCACACAAAGGCCATAACCAGACAACATATAATACAAGAACTCACAATCTACGAGTATATCGTCGGAACGATAAAGTTGGCGAATTAAAATGAATCAAACTTTTAAAAGTTTCTATTTTTTCACACATTTGTATCATTAAAATGGCAACAACTTGTAGACTTCTCGATAAGATAAATCTTTTGCTGGGTGCACACAGTTAACACCTTGAGTTGATTTTTAGTCTTTAGTCAAGGGGTTATGATAAGGCTGGAAAGTTGTTAAACTATGGAACGATGAAACGTCAGTAGACGTTGATTCGACACACAGTACGACAGTAGATTAGACCCATTATAAAAGAAAACAAAATATCAACAGGCAAAATTATAAAATGGGTGTGTTTAAGTATCGTTGGTGGTATTTGTAGTTTTAAGATGCGCAATTTATTAAAAAGTTTGTTGATAAGCGAATTAGTTAGATACTCTATCAGTAGGCTTGTAAGTGTACGTATAGTAAGTATATTTTAACGAGTCCGTTATGATCCATCGCCTCATTTGGTCATAGTCTTACCAAATGATCTTTGTTAACCTCAGCACCAACTAAGACAATGAAAAACCTATAGTTGGGTTCATTAAATTACTTAAGCAATAAAATGCTATGAGATTAGGTAATTCTGGTATTTCATCAGACATTCTCATATGGAATAACCAAACAGACATACCGCTTTGGTTCGCATTTTAGCGAATGTAGCCGGTCGCTCGCAAGATTCATACAAAGATTAATGTCCGAGCTCTTACATATAGAAAGACCCATAAATCTCAGTCTAAAAATATATTTGCTATGCCTATAGGTTAATGATAGCCAAATATAAACTCAACTTGCTTATCACGTGCTGCATACTAGGGGTAAGTAAGAGGATCTTATCGGACCAACGTTTCAGGAGCGTGCGACGATCACGCGTCTTACATATGTTGTTTTAATCAAAAATTGAAGATTGCACTAGGAAGATTGGACCAAATGGTAATATTAAAGCTTTAAGATCATAAGGTTTCAAAAGGTCACTACGCGAATAAAGAAACCTGAAGAAAACCTCTTTAGTACAAAGAAAAAGAATTGTTATTTTTTTTGGAAAATATCAAAAAAAATTTAGAATGTGCATATTCCATTATTATAAAAATCATACAGGTTAAACATTTTTTAAGTCATATGTATTTTTTCAAGTCGATTAAAAAGTAGCACTCTTTTTTTAGTATAAAAAAATGGACAAATTGGCTTCTAATTTTTGAACTTGAAAAAACAAAATCAGAAAAATAAATGTTTCAAAACCTAATCCGATCGAGTACATTTTTTGTACCCTGTACTTAATGTACATGGGCGTATTTAGCTTGTGCTTTTGTGCTCCAAATTTCATCAAAACTAATTTTTTATGCGATTTTAATCCCACTACTTTATTGCAAGAGAAATCAAAACGAATAGGCAAAATAAGTTCTATTGATAAATATAGGGTGCGCCATGTGTTGGTTTGTTTGTTAATTGCATTTTATTCTTATATTTTCTACAAAATTGGGCAAATGTATATACCAAATGAGAGTTTGAAACTTCTAATTTTTGTATAACAAATATTATCTCCCAAGTGGACGTATGCGAACATCGTAATTTTCGATGAATTTTCATCTCATCTGGCTGTTCTCCCACCCATTGAACGAGTATGATATATTGGTCCGTGGGCTTCAATTGTTTCGTCAGTTCAATCTTGTAAACGTGTGGTTCTAGCAAATTCTTGCGAACGATGGCGCATCGATGTTCCTGGCGACACTGGCCTCAACTACCTGTAGTACTTTTATGTTCAGTTTTTAAACGATCCATGACTAAAATTGAGTAGTTTTGAACTTGACATATGTCGAAGAGAATCCACTTTCCGAATTATAAGTGATTAAAAATCAAACCAACAGATTTGATTTTTAATTTCTTTTTGAATCAGCCCAGCACAAATTAAAACGAATTTTTGATAAACATTCACATGCTTGTCTGCCTAAAAAATGGTTCATGTCTCGCATTAAAAAATTGCGCCTGGTAATTAGAATAGCTTAGTCGTGCGTTATGTCAATCCAATGGTGTTTAGCTGTGCTAACAAAGAGTAAGGGAAATATGAGAAGCAAAAAATATGAAATTGAGAGCATGCAAAAACGAAAACGACTTAACTTTATTCGTATTCGTTATCCGGAGCACGGCTGATTAATAACTATTTATAAATTAATGATAATTTAATGAAGAAATGTTAAGGAGAAAATGCTCTTAAAAGAAGAACAAAACTAACTTAAACCTGAGCTTTTAGACTTGTAGCCAGCTTTGAACTCTATCATTAAATAACTTATACAAATTTTTTTTTAATAATGCAAGTAAGGACCTTTCTATTAAGTTGTCCATATTATAGTCTCCAACTGATTTGTTCACATATATAGCATGTTACCTCACGCTAAGTTTTATAATTTATCGCATTTAAAGTAGCCGGGTGTGTAACTTAGTTATTTTTTAGACGGACAGATAGTCTCCGCGATCTATATTAGGTGTTCATACGTACAGACAGATCTTTTACTTTTACTTTTATATTTTTATTTTTTTTTTATTTTTTACACTTTTTCAATTTTTGTTTTCTATATTTATTATAGTTTGCATTTTGCAAGTTGTCAGCTGTTGCTACTTACTTGGGGATTACTATGTATGTCAACGTCCAGCGGTGATGCGAATTGACACACCGGAGTTCTGCGCTTTTGTATAACTGCAAATGGAAGAAATAAAATGTAAAAAAAATATGAATTTTTTTTTTTTTTTTTGCAAAGAGCTGCCTAATTAGTTGATAAGATTTCGACTAGAGATAGGAATGCAAATGCTGTGCAGATCCACACGTGTGAGGGCTCGGTTCTTGGGGGCTGTATCGTTGTAGTCAAAGAAATTTCACAACAAGTCAACATAATTAAACTTACTATACAACGGCAAACATAGATACATATAGTACAAGTTATATGAATAAATAATAATAATAATAATAATACTGTGATACTAAAACCAAGGCAAAAAAAGTAGGTAGATTTCATTTATAAATAGACCTAAAAATTTCCATTTGCCGTTGTGGATGTTGCTGTTGTTGTTTTCCCAGTCCAGAGATAATCGGAATCGAGCATACATACTGTCTCGTTGTAACTGAGCTGTCATCTCATTCTCACTAATAATGTAATATATGTATACAAACATGTATGTCTGTATGTATGCATGCATTTAGATGGAAAGTTTTAAATCTTTTTACAACAAACTTCATGGGACTCATTAACGTAGGTCTTTGTATTTGTTGATATTGATTCATTTGAGTGCAAATTAAATCAATTATGTTATGGGCCGACTATCAACTTGATTTCTGAAGTGGTTCAGTCGCCTCTAGGTAGCCCCGAACTAAGGCACGCTGTGACGTCTAACAATAATAATTGAAACCCAATTCAGAACTTGAAACAAACCCTACAACAACAAGAAAAACGACAACTTCGACCACTGTGACGCCTGATAAGCTCTAATGCTGTTACAGATAACAGAAGTGCGTAGTAGTGCGACGGTGACGACAATATCTGTAGGAGCGAGATACCAATGGCTTGGTAACTTGTTGGAAATGAATTTTGAATAGTTGGTGGTGGCTCATGATTATGTCTGGGTCGCGTTTTGCATAATGGAATGTGTCTGGGCACCAAATTCGATGCTTCAGCTGAGCGACTCATCTGTGTCAACAATACCAACAACAATGGCATAATCATTATCATAATTATAATCGCTTCAAGGTAGCTTAAATGTTTTGTTTTTGTTTTTAGTTTTCAAACCTAACAAACAGCGAGAGAGTTTGAACATATGTTTTGTACATCTTTTTAGGATTCGATCTTTTTCAATTTGTTTTGATTTAATAAAATAGAAATTGATGTCAATTGTTTTACTAAATACACACGTTTGTCGGGGGCAACAATATGTGGTAAATCTATATTACACTATATTAATTATATAATTAACTTATGTTACTGTCAACAGATTTGAAATGTTTTATTGTACACTGTGACTACGTAACATAAAGAAGGAGACGCCGGAGAACCCCCAAAACTACCTCCAAAGGGTCTGGAGGAAAAAAAGTGATATACATACCGATTGACCACCGGACTGATAGCTTTAAACTGCTCGCGTATACCGAATCGGAAATTTTCTTAATTTGGGACAACTGTCACAGGTTGCAAAGACAAGGTTTCCTCGATTTCACTACCCTCACTGAATGCTTTATTCCACTCAAATACTTGCATTCTCGATAGAGTAGAGTCCTCAAAACACTTTTGTAACATTTTGAATGATTCCGTTGCCGTTATTCCATTGGAAACATATAATTTTAAGCAAAACCTTGTTCAACTTTTTTTTTCCATGTTAAAAATCGCCACATGAACTTTTCGCGTCGTAAACAAACAGCTTTCAAATATAGACTAATGCAAACTTGGCATGGAAGGCAATGAAAGTTGGCCCAACTTAAGAAAACAAAAAATTACCGATTCGGTTTACGCGCACAGCTTAACCCCATCAGTACGGTTCAATATCAATCGGTAGGTATATATCAGGAAAAATAATGGGTATGCATTTTTTCTCATCTAGCTTAACAAATGTTAAGATACTTTATGAACGTATAGATTTTAAAATTATAGGAGCCGGGATAATCAAACGTAAGACTTGGACTTTCTGTAAGTGTAGTAAAAACGATATATTTTAAAAATTTCCAGGTTATAGCCTTACTCCATATCGGCTCCGTTTAATAAAAAAAACTGTGGATTATTGGAGATAATTATAATATAGTACTTTAGAGACCGGCGTTTAATAGCATCCATAGCTGAGTTGGTAGTGTCGTGGCTTCAAAACTTTTACTTATCTGGAAACTACTTTTTCATTTCCAGTCGAGTAAAATTTAATTTTGTTATAATCTGCATTTCCCATACAAACTAAAGTTGTAACATTGAAATTGTATAAAACAAAAAGCACTTTGAAATTATTTGTTGGCTGAAGAGGGGATGTGTCAAAAAAAGAGAACTCTTGTTATTTCCAAGATCTAGACGTTCATACAGACAGAAACCCCTACAGCCCATAATCTTTACTTTTTCTATGTTATATACATTTTCACAAACTTAATATAGAAAGATGGCTTGCGTTAAAGTCGGGCGAGGACGACTTTGGGATACCCTGTACCACCACATTGCAATTAAATCCAATATATTGCTTAAGAACTCCAAAAGATTTTTAATTCGCCAAATTTGGTTACGATATTTCATAAACAAGCAAAAAACAGTCGAATTTTGGGGTCCTATGGGGCTACATATATGATTTAGTCAACCGAATTTGATCAAATTTGGTACAATGATTGGGAACTCTAAAAAACTGCCGAGCGCCAAATTTGGTTATGATATCTTCACAAACAAACGAAACACAACGAATTTTGTGCAAAAAACGTTTTTTTGACCGATCTGTTCTATGGGAGCTATATAATATAGTCAACCGATTTTGATCAAATTGTAAATTGCTGGGGATCTCTAAAAAAAACTGCCGAGCGCCAAATTTGGTTATGAAGGTATCTTCATAAACAAACGAATTATCTATCGAAAACTTTTGGTTTTTTTTCGAGGTCCTCTCAAACACTCCTATGGGAGCTATATAATATTTAAAATATATCAAAAATTTAAAATAAACTTGTCTCCAATGGAATAATAAGGGATCTTATCTGAAAGTTTGGTTGATCTACTTCTTACCATCTCTGTGGTCTAGGCGTTCATACGGACGGACAGACAGACAGACGGAAATGGGTATATAGACTTCTCTAGTCACCCTGATCATATTCTAGGTAACTTTGGGAGGTCTCCGACGACTCCTTCTGTATGTTACATACATTTTCGGCCTGCACAAACGTAATATACCCTTTGTACCATAAGGTTCAGGGTATACAAATAGAGAAATACAAATTGGACTACAAGTAATTAACAAGTTTTATTGGATTTTAGTGGTTCATCTGTCGCAGAATCTACCGACTCAATAAAGAGTATTATTGGGATATGCTGACTATAAAACACACTGTACACTTGAATATTGAAAGCACCTCACTGGGTTTCAGTGGCGTAGTTAGGGGGGTTGTCAAAGGGTGTTTGAAAGTAATTTCCTGTGAATATCATACATCAGAGTAAGAGTTATTCATGCTTACATTGCATGTGCCAGCAACGCCAAATAACATTGTTCAGGCGAATTTTGTCCTTCCAACGTAAACGCACACCTTTGAAGTGATTCCATTTGGGTGAGGTAAGCTTTTGACTAGAAAGAAATTAAATGGAAATATATTTTAATTTTAATATTATTGACTTTGCAATTGAGTAAAGTGTCCGGGATAGGTATAAGTAATAAATACTTGAGTTTTAATTTAAGCGAAGTGATGCCCACTGCTCATCTGCCACGTGTACAGCACATGAAAAATATTTAACAAGCGCTATATTTGGTAGCATGATCATTTTCAGGAAACCCAAAAATAGCAACATATAGTAAATAATAATAGCATCTTTTATATTTATTGCATTTTTATTTTGTTTACTTTTGAATAATTAATTTGTTAATAAATTACAATATCAATATCATCCAATTCATACAATAAACCAGTAATCGATAGCACAGCTAGACCACTTAGGGAGCAATCTTGCCACTTGTTGCTGGGGTTCGTGGTATTCGTTGTTGTTTATTGATTTGCTTATACATAATATATTGTGTATTACTGGTAAACGATTCAGTGTCGAATATTAAATAAACAACAGCTGCATTTTGTTGTGATAATACTTGATACGGGCCCTCAAAAAACAGATAGATAGTAAAAATGCACACAGCTCCCAAATGCCCCCAAAGCCTCATATGGGTTGGTGAGGATATATAAATATTATGTAAATGACGTAGTTGATTATTAATTGGCAAACAAAATGAATATTTCCCATATGTTACTATTCGCTAAAAGTGCGTATTTTGAACACATACGTATTACTACATAACGTATGTACATATACATACTATTTAGGTGCATATACATACATATAAACTATGTTTAGACTAGCGTGTAGAGGGCTAGGCAGATGGTTTTAAAGCTTTTTAGCCATGGGTATTTCCCCCTTTACCAAGAAGCATTGAAAGACAACGAGGCCGAGCATGAGAAGATCGAATCTCATTTGTTACGTCGCAAGTTTTTCGCTCTTTAAATGAAAATTAAATAAACTGCTTTAGTCGGGTAATGCTGGCTGAAAGATACCCTAACTTAAAGACATTGATATCAACTTGCTTAGAACTTAAATTTTTGTTTTCGATGAACGGATCTTCTTTAACAAACTATTTGATTTGATGCTTTTTGAGCTTGCGCTTTTTTGAATGAAGTTATTTTTGTTGAGGACAAAAATTTTAAAATTAATTCGATGCTACGAATAACTTGAAATACTTAATACTTTTTAATAAAAAATTGTTTAAAAAGTAAGTACAAAAAAATATCGCGGTAGTACAAAAGTAACATATAGGAACTTCGTGGTATGTGGATTTTCAAAAAATAATTTACTTCTTACTTTAAGGTACATAAAACTTTTCGGGTAACAAAGTTGCAACTTAAAAGGGCGGTGGTGATTTTTTGGGTGGTGGCTGAATGAATGACGTACACTTCGCTTTTCAAAAAACCCAGACCTGAGACCTAAAAAACCAAATCACCAATGAAAAACGTGCCATTGAAATGTCCCTATTGGAAAACGTCATCGAAAATCCACCCTGATGAGCACTTGTCGGATAGCTTTTCACACATTAATATATCATCAATAAAGCTTCAAAATAAAGTACCCAACTTTGTTTCGAATTAAATTTCTCTTGCTTTGATTTGCTTCAAAAAATGGATAAGCAATTATATAGGTTAATTTGTAGATTGTCCAATGTTTCAATACTAATAACTCCTATATGCTAAACTGTAAAATGTAGTTTGTTTTGACGTTTCTATTCAGTAACGCTCGGCAAAACTCCATGAACAATATTAAGCTCTGTTCTGTTTTGTCAAAGTTTCAGTTCCATACAAAACTGATTTGAAAATCAAAATTATTTTTCATATTGAAAGTGATAAGTAAAACATACGATAGACATAAATGTTTTTTGTTTTTTTATTTGGTTTGCTAATTTTTGTCGTAATTAATAATAATAATGAGCTCACCAGAAATATTTAGTCTACAACTTAATAAATCTTGAGGTGTATTTTATGGAAGCCCCCCCCCCCCCCCCCCCCCCCCTAAAGTTGGTAAAATGGGTTGACAGTCTTTTGCGAGCTCTGATATATACACACTTCGAAGTGAAGAACCCCCCCTAAGACCGAATCCTGTATCCGCACCTGTTCATAGGGTATGCGAAATTTTAGATTCGCAAGTGTTAAATATGTAAGATAAAAAATAGATTTTATTGTGACTGCAGTAAA
The DNA here is from genome assembly GCA_949987675.1 of Chymomyza fuscimana. Classification (NCBI taxonomy): domain Eukaryota; kingdom Metazoa; phylum Arthropoda; class Insecta; order Diptera; family Drosophilidae; genus Chymomyza; species Chymomyza fuscimana. The sequence goes on along the minus strand of OX465088.1, from coordinate 58,625,854 downwards.
ACAAGTTTTGCGTTTTGCGTAAATTTACAAAGTTTTTTTTTCTAACTAAAACTTGTTTCTTTTTTATTATGATAATTAAAGAGTGATTCAAATAGTTTGAACAACCAATGAACTTATTATTATCTCGAGCAATGCAAAAAACGTAATATGCCAAAACTGAATGGGAGTCCGGTGCTGATAATATAAAATGAAATAAAAAAGCTACCTGATAAGACTCTCGACCGGTAATAAACTAGTACAATCATTTCTTTTTTTTTTTGTTTAGCCGCGTTTTTAGCTACGCGTTGCAAGAAGAGAAATAAACGTAGAATAAAACTGGACAAGCTCAATCAAAAAAGTGTTAAAAATATAATACGAGGAGAAACGTGTCGAACGATTCTGCAGTGCTGCGCAGATGTCGATGACTAAAGGGTTTGAATGAACTGCTCAGGTTGACTACGTGCTCGCGCCAAAATAAAGTAAAATAAATATGGTATATACCTTCATATAGTACATAAATTGATAGGGTTAGTTGGTTGACGCTGTTTAGTTGACGTTTGCGAAAAATTCGTAACGAAATGGGAAGCCGTTTAAAGCGAAGTTGAGTTGAAGCTAAAGTCAAAGTAACCTGAGCAGCAAGTCAGTAGTGGACAGTGCGGGGGTTTTGTGCTGAGGCTGGAGCGGCGGGCTCATGTCACGTTGTTGGGGCGTGATAGGACACCAACTAAAAGAATCTAAAAATTTTTTTTCGATTTACCTGTATGCTAGATTCATGCATTTGAAAAGCTTTGTTAACGATGTTTCGATTTCCAGGTGCGAAGTAACCATGCTCATGCTGCTCTCATCGCACTCCTGATCCATGCGCGGAAAATGCACAGCAGTCTTTGGCACATAGAGCTGTACATCGCGGCAGGTATTGGGCTGTTCGCCTACCTTGTCCAGGCTGGGATCCTCTGGATCCAGCATTTTTACTTCGCCATCATCCTCGAGATCATCTTGCGCCTCTTCGGCCTCAAAATGTGAGACCATAAACTGACCAGAGTGTATGGACTCGCGTTCGGCTTTGGAGGCGGCCAACATGGCGGCTGTGAGCTCAGCATCACTGTTGTTGGCCATATTTCTGGCGGGGCTGCCGCCAGAGTTGTTGATATTGCTGCTAACATAGGGCAGCTGATGCTGCTGTAGGTCGGGTTGAAACATGAGGTTAAGGTTTTTGATAGAACGTTGATAGGTCTCGCAATTGTTCAACATCATTTTAATGGGCACAAGTATTGTGTTGGAGTATATGTTTACGATTTTAGGACGTGCTCTCTATGAGCTTTGCTAAGATTTCTGCAGGTATAGTTTAATAAGAGTTTAACAATGACGCCATGTTTATTTTGGTGCGCTGTGTTTGTATATTTTTTCTATACATAATTTCCTTGCATTATCAAGTTTAATTAATTAAATTGAGCGTTATATAAACGATTTGTATATTTAAAGATGGGATTTTTATTTTATTTATAATTACTTTTTACATTTGTTATATAGAAATGTATGTATTTACACAGGATTAGGGTCACTTGCACTGCACACACGGCAACGTCGCGCAGACTACGTCATTTGTAATCATAGAGCAATTGTTATTGTTGCGTGTTGCTTTTTTTTGCTGTCAATATTTCGCTTAAATTCACGACCGCACGCGCACCCTTAATTAATTTTTTGTACAACTACGATGAGCGATGTTTTCCATCTGAGACTGATCGAGTCGTGGCGACGCGACGTGACAAATGAGAAATTGTAGACCAAAGCCCAGTGTCCAATCAAAACATAGAACAGCTGACGCTCTCATTCCATTTAAATGTGTGCGTGCGTCTTATCAGCATTGGAATTTTTTGCTGCTACGCGCGCGTTTATAGTGAATGGCAATTGCCGAGTGCGCAAAGAAGAAGCAGCAGCAACGACGACGTAAATACCATAACAAAATGTTAGATTGGATATCAATGTGTGCATAACATGGCTGCAGTCGTCGCCATTAAATAAATGTCCATTCAATTGCTAGAATTAATGAATTTTTATTACATTTAACACACGCGCACTTTATATGCATATTGGTTTTGCGTCACAATAAACAAGAAATTGCAGTGCATATCAAATATTTTACAAAGCGCGTGCACTTTTGACCTCTGTCATGGCTGTTTCACGCCCCCACAAGAAGAAGGCACGTCCAACTTATACAAACGTAGCACGTACACACTCACTCATTTATGAACATTGACGTAGACTCAGCTACGTTGTAAGCACGCGATGCACAAAGCCGTAAAAGCGCAGCACACGTAACGCCATAGACGCGTTTACTTTTCTTTAATTAAAATGTATCAAAACAAGGTTTATAAATATTTTTAATCATCTCGAACGAACTTTCGCGACAATGAAAACAACAGCACAACCAGCTGAAATGCACTCAGGTATGCTTTACGTTCAATTGTATTTTTTCGGGTATTTTAGGACGGCTTTATTGGTGCTTTTTTTGCGCTTATACCAGAAATTGGTATTTTTGCTATATTGTGTGTGTTCGGTCACATCAGTTATATTTAAAAGGGATTTCTTTAACCAAACTAATTGAAATTGCTGTTCATAATTTTACTTGTTGTTTTCAATACAATTATTTGTTTATTTTTTTTTAATCTGTCAAATTAACGTGTAGCCAAGTAATGGTAAAAAATAAATATGCATAATATGTATTAAATTTGCATAGCAGAGTGAATTTGTGCCTCCTTGCTACCATTTAAAAAATGTACAAGTGCATGTTAATATTACTAGCACATCCCATTACACTAGTTTTCACGAAAAATTATCATTCGTAAAAAAGGGTTTTTTAGGGTAATTTTTTGGTCGAGAAACACGAAAATTACATTCATTTTTTTTTTTAAGCACCGTTTTCGAGATTTTTTTCAAATTACAAATTTTTGGTTTTCTTTTTTTTCATACAAAAGTGTGATTGAGTGAAAATTGGAACTTTCGTATATGGTTCCATAGCATCTACAGTTCATACCCGATTTTAAAGATCTTAGACTTGAAATGTTCGTAAAAGAATTCTCTTTCAGCTTAAAGCTCAACACCATTTTTAAAATTGAAATGGTCAAAAATTTTTAATTTCGAAAAATGGTCGAAAATAACACTTTTTTTCGACTTTGGTTACATGGTTAACTTCAATATTTTTTACTTATTCTGAACATAAATGTAAAGAGCGCATCAATACCTTTCGATATAATTGTCTTTCATGTCGATACAAAATTTTGTTCTCGAGATATTGACGAATAATTGAAAAAAGTGCCCAAAAACATATCGAAAACGGTGATTAAGAAAAAAAATTAATGTTACTTTCGTGTTTCTCGACACAAAATTACCCTTAAAAACAACTTTTTACGAAGGTTCACTCGATAAGCCTTAAATTTGTAAACTAGTGTTATTATATATATATAATTAATTAAACAAAAAAAGTTTCAAAACAATTAAAATTTGGGAGCAAAAATATTTTGAGATATGATTTTATTTACTAAAGAGTAGTATTTTTACTGTTTTGAGGTGGCACATAGAGCACGGCTCATATGAACTTCCCATGAGTATCATTTTTTCCTGAAAATCTGGACTATATTTAAGCTAATTAAAAAATATAATTTTGGTCGATTTTAACCCAAAAGTTACTACAACTGAAAAAAAGATCACTCTTTTAGGTTTTTGTCACGTAGTCAATGTCGACCTTTTTTTTTACTTATTTGTTTCAAATAGTGCAAAAATTGGGTCACGTAGTATGGGTGCCCCTAACAATTGCATGCCAAAATTTCAAACTGTGCCAACATTTAAATTTTGTGACGTAGTATATACGAAAATCGACACAAAAGTTTCACAAGACAACGCGCCTCCTTCGTTTCTTAACATCATGGGAACATCGATATTAAAAACCTTTATCGATATTTGGCGTGCTTAAAACATAATAAAATACAGCTAATTGGTATTTTTCTACATTTCTTAGATGTGTTGCGGTCACACTGTGGCTTTCAGTCTATTTCCCAAATGAAACGCAAAAAGGTTAAAATATTATTTCGTTGCATTTATATTGGATTTAAAATGGATTTATAGTGCGCAAGCAGAAACACAAAGCACCCAGGTGCCCCTAAACAAATAAAAGTTATGAAAATGTTATCAAAACAAGTGTAAGTAAACCAAAACATTAATTACAAGTCCAAACTTTAGAAATTTCGCAATGTCTACGAATACAAATGCATATAAGACCATATATTTGTTTACATGTATATGTAGTGTAGTGCGTGAATCATGCATTTATATTGAACAAGCGTGCATTGCATATATACTACTGTACTACTGTACTATACACACATGCATATATACATATGTGTTAACACTTTGTGAACGTGGCAGCAGGTAGAGCGGTATTGCACTACTTGGTGGCATGCAACATCTGGAGAAATTGGCTGATGCAATCGTGCCACGATTTGAGTCATGCTTTGACACTAGTACTTAGGCCCTTCACAGGCCACAACACGTGTGGGAGGTAGCGTCATTGACGCTAGCCGTATGTACATACATGCATACGCATGTACATAATTAATTATTAATATTTATTATTTATGTGTATTAAGAAAGCACGTTGTTTGTACATAACTGTGTATGCACTACATGACCAAAAGTATAGGTTAAGTTCAACGAATTTTGAAAAAACATTAGATTAGGAACTCTCTATTATCAGTGTTATAGAAGAAAGAAGAAGTGGAAAGGTGCCGATGCTTAAATCTGATTAAATTGTTTTCCATTTTGTATATGAGACATGATTATGAATTTTTACGATTATCAAGCGCAGGAGCTTACAGTGCAGGTAAAAATATTAGGCCAGCAAAAATAGACTGTTTGTGCTTTTGTTATTACTTGATGTTTACCCACGGCGTCAAGGGTATACTTAGGTTTGTGTAATGTAACAGTCAGGAGGAGGCGTGGCAGACTATATGTTCTTTATACCGAATGCTTATCGTATCCTCTGGTAGCGATTAAGCTATGCCCGTCCGTCTGTAAGTCAAGCTACAAAAGCTTTACCATCAGAAGCGTATAATCCCTCTTCAGATCAAGCTTGTTGAATTAAATAGATATCTTACCCTGTTCCGCAGTTTTAGCTATGCTGTTAAGGAAGCAAATAAGGACGAAACCTTTTTTTGGCATTAAAAGAAGTAAAGTTAAACGAACTGCTGATTGGATCTAAACAATATGCCTCAGACAGGTCAAGCAACTCCTTTGCACCTATAACCAAAGATAGTTCTGGTTTACTTTTTGGACATAGTAAATTAAAGGGACATCTGAGTAAACCCAGCAACATTGACATTAAAACCTGTAGGGTGTGTGAGAGATAGGATATCATATTAATGACTGCATTTTAAGAATAAGATGCATAAACAAATGCTTAGTTTCTTTATTAAAAGAGTTAGTCTACTAAAAACCAAAGTTTTTCTACAGTTTAAGCTAATGTGAATTTGTAAAGTTGTGTTATTACTACGAGAATATACCTTGTAAGGAGGGCCGTAAAGATAAAATCCAGGCCCGGGGGGAAAATGTACCGGCCCCTCTATTACACCTTTAGCTTGAATCACGACAGTACGACACTAATTGAACCGGGCCCCTGAGCAAACGTATTATTCCATAATTGCTTTTATAATGCCATGTGAGATTCTAGACAAGCTAAACTTATTTTGATAAATCAAAGGTAGCCTTTTTTCTTCTAAAAAGACCTAAGCGTAAATTAGCTCCTTAAATACTTTAAATTGAGGTTTCACACAAATAAAGTCTTACTCCTTATATAAATTTGTATTTATTTTGTTTTTTCTTTTTATTATAGTGCCATCATGGCGTCCTTACAACAACAACAACTACACCAACAGTCAGCGACCACCACATTCTTAGGACCGGACTTTATATCTTTAATATCAAGTATATCAAGTTTAAATTGTGAATTTGAAAATGAACATTTTGCACACAAGACCAAGCCGGTATTTGACCATGGAGAGCCTGGATTTGCCCAGAGAGTTGGAACCAACATCGCCGCCGTCCTTAATGGTCAGCGAGCTATGTGGCTCGATAGCTCCTGCTAATTGGTTCTACGATGAAAACTTTGCAAATGGTAAGCGAAAACCGTTTATCGATTTATATGGCCTCAATTTGATTGTTTCCTCTTGAACCTTAGGCTTTACAACATTGAACTATGACGAAACAGAAACAGAATCGGAAACAGAATTAAAACCAACTTTGGAACTGCTAAACAATGAAGAATTGGTTGTGGAGATTATGGGTTTTGATGACGAAGGCAAGTTTCATGGCATTGACATATGTATTTTTAGTCTTTACAGTACAATCAATATTTCCAAATATTATTTCGAGACAAACAGGAGTTGCAACTTTGACCAAACGATAGGCCTACTTGGTTTATTATTATGTTTTAAATCAATATGATAGATGACAAAAAAAAAAAAAATTACAACTATGAAGGATATCCTTAATTTCTATAACTCGAACATATATGTAAGCGTTGTGCTTATGTGCATTCGTATGTTGAAATTGAATTGACTGATAAATCATCAAAGGTTATCATGAAAAATGTATCAAACTAAACTAAACTATTTAATATTCATGCATATAAAAATATTTTTGTATTTACATATGTGAGGTAGACACCAATTTAGCCCCATGTAAGCCCCCCATGTTTCTGTTGTTTATTAACTAACTTTTGTGTTAAAAAGCATTAATTTTACCTTTTTCAAGATGTTTTGTTTATCATTGCCATAACAACCATAAGTTTGTTTCGTATTACTATAAACGACACTTTGTTAAGCTTTTTTAGGACAGCTTTCAACGGAAACTGGAACTATGATAATTATGAGACAAAAAAAAACACCATAATTTCAAGGCATTACCTTCATATTGAAAACTCTGGTACCCTTAGTTATTCTTTGAAAACAGACTGGATAGATGTATATTTACTTTTTTACTGTTTGTAAACAACATTTTGTATAATCAAAAACCTTTTTCCTTTTATATATATATATAAAACATTTTGATTAGGTGTGTTATCAAATGGAATTTCACACGAATACTAAAACTGTATGATCTTAGCGTTTGAAGCCATTGATCTGAGTTTTATATGTACATTTAAATATATATATAATCTATTCAAATATGTCATTAAGAGGCAAAATTTATATGCAAACGAACTTTGATCGTCTGCATTATACATACTGCATATAGAAGTTACTACTAAAACGCTGATCTGGTTGAACAGCTTCAAAGTTTTATTTGATTACTTTGTGTTTTTAAAATTGTTTATTTATGTTTATTATGAAAATGTTTTCCAGTCATTTCAAATTAAATTGCAAGGCTTTTAGGGGTTTTCCAAAGCGGTTGGGATTTTAAAGAGCTTCATGCCTAGAAATAGAGCTTATATTTCTTATCTGCTTTTGCTTGAAAAAACAAATATCCCTACAACAACATATTAAAGAGGTCTTTATAGAGTTGCTTTTGAAATCAATGAGTCAGTTGAGTAAATTGGCCCGTTTAAATGAAAATTTACTTAAAAGCAAGTCGTTCGGCTACAGTCGAGACATTCCGACTATAGCACACCCTGTACCCTTGAATACCTGAAGCCACTTATTGAATATGTATTTGGTAAGCTTTACACAGATTTCTCAAGTGTTTTTACTTAAATGTCATAATCAAAATAATAGGCCGCTCGGGGCGTCCCGAATATAATATACCTTGTAGGAAATGTTAATCTAACGCAGTTGTGTATAATGAAAAAAAAAAATTATTTTTCTATAAAAGTCCCTAGCTGGTCGTATCGCCAATAAACTTGAAAAGAAAATTTTTAGCCTAGCTTTCGGAAAAAAAGTGCTTAAATTTGCCAAATTTCCTAATTGATTTTATTTGAATTTTAAATCAGAGACAACTAAAATTAAATTCCGTTTCCAGATTTTATCTTTTAAAGTTACCCCCGAGAAATTTCATGATCTCTACTTTCTCATTAGACAGTTTTTTTGGATTTCATTTGTGGCGTCCTGCACGTTACATTTTAGATGTTACACACAAAGTTTATATACACCTTACTCTTTGTATGCAGGGTATATAAAACTGGAAGGCGCTTGGAAACCGGATCAGTTTTATTACTGTTTTTGTTTGTAAAAATTCGTATCAAAATTTTTGTTTTGTTTTTGTTGTTCGTTTCACTGCGATCTCGCAGGTAATTATAATTATAAACGCAAGCAGCAGACGAAAAACTTGTCCAACAGCAATAACAAGACCCAAAAGTAACGAAATAAAAGTCGAAGATATTTGAATATATCGATTGGTCTTAAATATCGAAGTCCATTCACGCGTTTGAAGCGTGCTCTTTTTTTAACTCTTTGTTTATATTTGCTGAGTAGAGTAGGTCTCTGTTTGGTATCTCTCTACTTTTATTTACTCTTGTTCAAAACTATCTAAACAACAAAATTGTTGGTTGCAATTGATGTTTAAAAAATCGACAAAATTTTTACAAATTGATGTACAGTTGTAGCTGGTTTAGTCTGAACTTTGGCTCAAGGACTTTTGCTTAAGCTGTCAGATTAATAAACCAAATAACTCGAGACAATATTCAAATTTATGATGATGTTTGATCGGTTTGAAAATTACGTTAAAATTTGGTATGGAAATTTTCGGCATAAATTTAAAAATTTGTTTGTACAGCGATTTCTTTAGTTGTACAGGAAATCTGTGTTTCCAACTCTTTGTATTTAAATGTTACGCATTTAGCTGTCTGGGACGTGCCCCCATGAGTAAATATAAAAGCTTATATATGTATGTACATATAAGCAGTATGTTATTAAATGTTGACTTACTGATTTCTCGCTGCTTAAATGGAGCCTATGGCAGTTATCTGCGCCTCAAGCGTCATTGAACTTTAAAAAATTTGTGATTAAAGGCACGTAGCCTTATCTTAAACTGAATAAAGACAGCTTTTAAGAGCACAGGATAAAATTTAAGAAAAATCATAATGTGGAGCAAGCAATTTGTTTAGGTTGCTATATCGTAAACTGAATTAAGAGAGCCCAGGATAATATAAGTGAAATTAAATGAATTTTTTTTGAAAAGTCATAATGTGGAGCAGCCTTAACAATTTGGGCTGCTCTGATAACGTACCCTATTTAAAAGCAATTCGGGTCTAGGGAACTTCCGTTGGCAACAATGACGACTTTCTTGGGATCAATGCACTTATCGCCTTTTGATCTGCTATTAAATCGCTATTTATTCGCTTGTAATACCCCCCAAGTGTATGTGCATATGAAAAATCTTTCCATATTTAAGAAGCTAACGCCTATCAATAACACTGGTCTACAAAATGCGCTGATTTTTCATGATCCAAGTACTCTGTTTGGTAATGATCATGTTTTAAATATGCAAATATATAGAATGGTTAGATTTTAATCAAGATCAACTAAAATTAAGAGCTCTTTAAAAGGCTATATTTTTTGATCATGACTTTTGAGTTCGCTACATGTCGATTTTATCCTACTTGTTATTAGTTCGATATGAAAAAAATTCATATTATAATAATATAAAAATAAAATCTTTAATTTAGAACTGAAGACAATTGCAGTAAAATTTGAGACATCTAACGTATCATCATCTTAAATAAAAAATGAGATACATGGCTTAAAAGCTGTGTAAAGGCATTCGTAACCTTTAAATATGACATGGAGATTTCGCTGTAACAAAACTGCTTTTTATTTAACGACATTTGTGAGAATCTTAAGGGCTGGAGTTAGTCAAATTATGATAACCCACTAGTGTGGATGAATCAAAAGTAGAGTTGACCAGTGTAAACAAAGTATGGCAGAGGAAAATGTGCTGGAACGGTAGTCCGTCAGGTTTGGCTCCGTTGATGCTCACAGCCATTATCAAATATTGATAATTTGCTTGGAAATGGGACAAAAAGCAAGGATAGCTCAAGCGAGAAGACAGTGGAGCTAGAGCAAGGAACTTACATATTTGAAAAAATTTACAAAATTTCCTGTGTAGCGAATAATTTTTATCAATATTGGATTATAACCTAATTTGTATAAAAAAAAAAAAAATTTCCAAGTAGAAACAAAAACTAAAGGTAGATATTGATGGTTGGATTCAATAGTGGCAAAAGCACGGTGAGTTAAATCTTCCTTTTGCAATAATGACAAGAATTGGCTTATGCATAATTGCATAATTGAGGCGCTGGATACCATACTGATGAGGAATTTCCCAAAAACTCTCCAAATCCTGATACTTCAAGTTCAGTGAGAAGAAGAAGAATATAAAGTGATATCAGCCATCAGGAAAAGATTCAGGATGCCTTGCAAGTAGTTGATCGCTTGTAGATTGTCTGGGCGACAGAACAGGTCGCATATTGGGAGTATTCTGAAGAAGTTTTGTACCGTAAATGCAAATGGCTAGGTCACACGTTGAGGAAACCTTCTAGGGATATTGCAAAGATAATTTTGGATTTTAATCCCCAAGGGAGTGTGAGATCAGGTCGCTGAATTAAGAAAATGCGGAAAGAGTTGCAATAAAGCAAAGCAACTAGCGCCAGATAGAGTTCAATGGAACTTATTTGTATCAGCCCTATGTTCCTGGTAGGAATTTAATAGATTAAATATATGAGTTTATGGTGAAATTGCAGCAAATTAGGAGTTATGAAATCTATTCACAGATGATGTTTGTCGATTGTTGTTAAACTTATACTTCTATTTATTTCAATTTGGCATACATGCATGTTCATCTGTTCCCTCATAACGTCTAAACGGCTTATCATAATTTGTCAAGTAAGGTATCGTTAGAAGCGTCTTGATTGTCCGCTGGTTCTGGGCTATGACGTCACATTAATTTGAATTGGCGATCTCTAGAGGACATAAAGTCGTGAACTAAATAAAATTATTTGCTGATGTTGTGTAAGGTATCAAATCGCGGATGTGCTGGCATGCACCCGACAATTGGTAAATCACGCCTTAGTTATGAGCCAAACAAGTTTTTTTTCCAAACCTGCCCAAAATACCAGTTTACAAACTGCGTAGTGTCCTTTTTGTTACATCTATTATTAATTACGACGTGGCCAAATGAAACTTATGTATTTGATCATAATACCATATCTACCAAATACAAAAAATACAATTCTTTTTTTTTTTAATAGACAATGAATATTGAATAATTTGTGTTATAGCAATATTAGATGTGCATATTTTCTTTATATCTTTACGTTTACATTTAAAGCGTAATTTTTCATCACTTGGTATTTAGTTTTTTGAACTTAATTTTTTTGCATTATCGCTTTGTTTAAAAACTTTCACCATGTTGCGCGAAATTTTTGCACATATTTAGCCCACTGTGCAGCAAGCCATGTTGGCTACTGTCAGCTGATAGCAACACACACATATACATAGACATATACATACGTATGTGCTTTAACAAGAGCTCGAGTCGAGAGCTTCAGATTGATCTGTTTTGCTGTCTCTTAGCCTCTTTGCCACTCCCACTTTCGTGCTCTCAGCTTGAGGCTATAGCAAAAACAGCAGGCGCTTTAGAGACAGAGCTCACTCTAAATTGTCACTTTGCGGTGTTCGCTTGACTTCTGTTGGAACTCGGCTCTGATTTCAATACAAAAAAAAAAAAACGCAAAAACAACAGCATAATCAAAACTGACAAACAAAGAAACCGTGTCGAAAAGCATTTACAAAATAATAATATTGACAAAATATATATACCTACAAACGAGTATATATGTAAAAAAAAAAAAAACTTTTGTGGTCGCGCATAACTTGCAAAAAAAAAAAATAATTTTGAATTGATTTCAATTTAACGTTGATAAGTGAAAAGAAAAAAAAAGTGTACATAGGCAAAATTTAAGCCAAGCATTATTACAATCAAGTCAAATAGTTTGCAGTGTAAATTTTCCAAAAAGCCTTGAAACTGTGCGGCTGCTTTTAAATCGCAACGGCGCCAATTCGTGCAAAAATTGCTAAAACTCAACCAACGCGACGCGTGCGCCTACGACTTTTGTTTGAAATGTCATCTTTAAAAAGCTATATGTAGCTCCATTGAAGATTTCCTGGATAGCTGACTGCCGCTGCTCTACTATATAGAACATATTGTTTACCAAAAAGCTGGAATCTAAGCTGTACACTGGTCAAAATTTGTTAGTGAGCACGCAGACGTTCGTGAGCATGATACCACACTGTGGATACCGTTATATGTGGAACCGTGAAATTGTGATTAATTCGCAAAAGTTGGTGAAACGACGCTAAACAACTGGGGTGATCAGGACGACAATTGCACTTGCAAAAAATTTGCGGCAGCAGTTGACAACATCATCACCTTTGCCCCTTGCCATATAAACGTTCAAACTTTGCCTTCATCATCTCTGTGTTTACAAAGCCCTACAGAGAAAGGCAAACCTAACTTGCTCTTTACACAAAATAGTAAAATTAACTTGAAGGTTTCTCTAAAATTCACACTGTGATTTTTTATACGTTTATAAATATTTAGTCTTTTTTGGCAAAATATTTATAGTTTTTATGCTCTTTAAATTTTATCAAAATATTCTATAGAAAGCGCATCTCTCAATAATATAGTTTTAGTTAAGAATTCTTTACATTTGCATCTTTAAGTTTTATATTGTACGCGCTTCAGGCGTTATTTAAATTAGTTCTAGCCTTTTTTGTTTTTTTTAAACTGTCTTTGTTTTGGTTTCTAAAAAAAAATTCTCCAACTACGCCAAGTCACTGCTGCCGCAAATATGAGCACGTACATGTTGCAACAAGCCTATGGTTAGTATGAGCTAATAAATAAATTAAAACTATATTCGCGACTGTACCAGATTTCGATTCTGCTTTGTATAAGTCACTCTCATATATTGCAAAGATTCGGAAACGAAATCCTCAAATGTTTTCTCTTATACACATTTAAAAAAAACGCAACAAAGTCAAATACGATATGTGGTATAATCTTTCTGGAAACCCAATTTTTTATCTCATTACTCTGTACATTTGTCTGGCCAATGCTTCCACTTTTGATACATATTATATCTTTACTTCACTTTAAAAGCAAGTGACCCTGTCAAGCTGGTTTCTTTTATTTTTATTTTTTTTTTTTCGTACAGCCAGTCTCTTATTTTGTATTTCCTTTCATTGTTTTGTTTAAATGTAAATTATTTATATGTACAAGTGGTATTTGCATACTAACACTAAGACTGTCTGGCAGACACGCCCCAACGTGATAGAATTTTACAAATCGAAATTTGAATTTCTGTAGCTTTTAGTTGTCCTTCAACTGGGTCTTGGTTATAATTTTTTGTTAAGCGTGAGTTCATATACTAATATCACGTTGCTGAAAATGTTTGATTGGGTTATATTGGCAGTAAGATATAGGTTGTCTCAATAAGCGTACAAAACACTTATATTTTTTTGAGCACGTTCTTGCCAAAAAATATCTAGCGGATGAAAATTAATATCTTTTAAAATAGTCAACCTATCTCCATCAGTTTGGTCCGGATCAGATGACAATATCGATTTTGGTTATATCTCAGTCATTTATCATTCAATTAATTCTAGATAAGAGTTTGGCAGTCAGAGCAACATGGGCCTTCAGGCTGATTTATGATTCTATCTCAACTAAATCTTGTTATTAAAGATGGCAAGTTGTGGCAGGAAAATTTTAACATTTCACAAAGACAATAAATCTTTTTAACGAAAAAAAAAGATTTATACCGAATACCAAAAAAAATCATATCGATAGACTGACTCAATGATGTTTTAATAATCGAACGGAAACCAAAAATAGAAGGGTTTTCTTTCACTCGATAGTTCAAATCGACCACTGTGCGTCTGTCCGAGGCATCGGAAATTCGTTAGAAGGCATGTCTAATGCTCTAGTTCATGACTTTATTGAGAACTTCGGTATAAATGTCCAAAGAATTCTTCTGCACAGAATCTCCAATGGAAATCCCATTTGTAGCAAAGCTTAAGCTTTGTAAAAAAAATTGCCATCTCCGATGTCTCCGTCTCCATGTTACACACGTTCAACTTACCTTTGGTTCAGATTCGGAAACGGATTTTAAGATCTCGACGTAGAAATTTTATTTTGGCGCTTCAAAAGCTGCTCGATTGTCTGAGAAAAGTAGTGATGTATTCGAATTTTGATTTAGGACACTCTCAGGGGAAAAGAGATAAGCTTACTACACTGGAATATAATATTGTATATATTTGTGTACAGGGATTTTTCACATGGGTAAATTCTAATTTTTCTCAACGCTTGTTTTTAAGTTGTATTGAAGCAAAATTATTATTGCTTATTTCTAGGCAAACCTCTCTACATTGTATTTTTATATAACTTTTAAATGCACATTTGTTGCGTCAAGGTTGTTTTTAATCATGCCCCCATTAATAATAAATACATATGTACTTAATTTAGAAATATATATTTATTTATGTATGTGTACTATGTAGAACTGTATAGCGATAGTGTAAAATATGTGCCATTTAATTTTGATACACTTGTGTATAGCATTATAAGTTGTCAAGAATTTTGCAAAGTCAAATTCAACTTGGACTAAGAAATATTTGATGTCAGTTTAGGGTGTTCACTTTTTTGTGCAGAAATGCGAAGGTGCCAGAACATGTAAAATCATAAAAATTTAGTTTTGAATATTTGTCAGTACAATATTTATTTGCTGATCTTCCACATTTTGTTCAGATGATCAAGAGTAGATCTACTTTATGGGATCTACTACGCCTCCTTCCGCCCTTCGGCAACGCTAGGTCTTTGTAAGTCTGTAAGTTGTTGTTTGGCACTTCTGCTTTTCTGCCTGACAAACTAAACACCATAATTATAGTTTCTAAAATTTGTGCACGTCATTCCATTCGCTTAAAAAAAGTATCCTGAAAATTGTGTTTATAGAAGCTAAAATTAATAAAATGATACGTAAAGGGTATCCGAATCACAAAGTTAATTTCTAACTTTTCTACTGTATCAGTATTAGTCTCGGGTTTTCACAAAGAAACCAAATAGAACAGGAAATTGTGTTAAAAGGAATTTAAGTGTTGCAAAGGTTTATTGTACATCAAAATTAGCAGATTCAAAAAATAGAGCAAAAGTGCAGATTGTAAACTTGGGAACTTTCCATTGCTCAGACAGTATTAAGACGTAGCTTATAGCTTCATAGTGCATTCTCGTACATAAACACTTATAAAATTTTCAAACGTAAATTTCAAAACAGCAAACAAAAAAAAAAAACAATAACAAGTGGCACACAAAACAAAACTCAACTTGCACATTCCCAGAACCACATTTTAATGCAAATCGATCTAATGCAACTCTGTAGTTACCAACTGTTCACTGCTAGCTGTTGACGGACGGAACTTGTTATGCTAATGGCCACGCCCGACCCGGCCGTATAGAGAATGCAACCCAGCCCAAGGTGTCGCGACGTTCATTCTATTACGATTAGTTACATATCCGACCTAGCAGGTGTACTCTCTGCTTGAATGGTTGTCACTCTCAACTGGAGCGCACATGTATTACTGACTGACACAACTGAATCTACTGGTACTACATAGATAACCTTATGAACCGAGCCGGCTGCGCACGCGTGATTAGTGCGATTGCAAGGCGTTTGACGTTTGAAGTTTTGCGTATTGTTTTGGTTCTTGGTATATATTCAATTGGTGACAATAACAATCAAATCGACACCAATACCATCAAATGCAACTTATATTTTAATAAATAATTGTTGTCTTTCTAAAAGGAAAAGTCAATAAAATCAAAAACAACAAAAGCAAACCAAATGTCACAATCAATAATCAAATGTTTAATATATGGTTTCAATCATTGGAACATACCGCGTCCTTCACTTCAATGGAAATGAGATTGAATTGAGAATGCGAGCAATGAGAATGAAATTGAGTATTGAAAATAAAATAAAATAGTTAAGACGTAGTTTCTACTGTGTACATAAATATTTGTATAGAACAGATCTATATCCGCTGTTTTAGAGTTACTATAGTAATGGTACTAAAAAGAGCTTGATGATACATTTAGATTTAATACAAAATGACTTGAATTCGCGAATAACCACTGGCGTATTCCGTTTTGGGTGACATATAAAGAACAAAATAAAAAGAGTCAGTTCCGCTATAGGCAGATTTGCTGGATAGCCCAGATCTTTAAAAAACTGGTTTTCTCAGGCACAGGGTGCGTTCCCTAAGCTGGTGTTGAATACTTTCTATCTACTCCTCATCTCCGCAGCGTGATGGGAGACATGCATCCTCTTACCTATTAGGCCAATGGTGCAGTGCCTCGTTACAACTCCAGTCAACATTCTAGTCCTGTTCTTGTGGAATCGCAGTAGTTTAGATGTTTGCTTTCATTGAAATCTTGCTCCCTGTAACTTCTTCGTTCATGCGCTTTGTTCGCTGTGTTATCTTTTTCTAGCGGGAGTGGTCAATTCTCTGCCTGATCTCCGTACTGATATTGTTTTTAATGCAGCACTTAAAGGCATCAAAATAATATCTGGTTTCATTTCATTCATAACTTTGACTTAAAAGATACCAAAACCGCTTGTTGCTCTAAAATAGATTACAGTGTACCAGTAGAGTGATCAAGATACCGAAAAAGATTAAAATCTTTTTGATAACCGTGAAATACGATCAATAATGTCTGAATTCTATTTTTTGAGAGGGTTTCTAAAGGGTATATTTGAATTCTTCGGCAAAATGGAGTTGCTTAGGGTACGAAGGCAGTCACTAGTGCTTTTCTCTCAACGCCCTGGACGCAGCACAATTTTGATCGCAAAACTGAAGGTATCGCAGAAAACAGCATCGTTTCGTGTGAAAGCTCACTTAGTATCAAAAGTTCCGGAAAAGTCAATTTTTACCATAAAATAAGTAGCGTGCATTACGACAACGTCATTTTGCATAGTCACACCAACTTTATAAGGATCCGTCAAAGGGCTTTGAAATGCTCCGATCAGAGGCATTGCTTAGAAAAACAACAACAAAATTCCAATTATCTTGGTACTAATATTTAGGATACTGTAGATTTATTCTGAAATAGTTGCTCTTATCTCATCGGTAGCACATGTTTATTATTTAAGCCGAGGTGGGTGGTCAAAGCAGGCTTAAATTAAATTTTGAAACATCGTTTAGGATTGTTTTAATATAATACGCAATGGGTTTTAACGTAGCTTTATGTTTCTTGCTATATTTACAGAGTGCCTGCTAGATCAAAAATTGCCGTTTTTCATCGAGTATGAGTCAACCAATTTACAGACCACCATCAGCGATGAATTGGCGCAATCCATGTCCCTTCAACCTACAAACAAAGTACAACCAATTTTGGCTGAGCAACAACATGAACAATACGAGACGGCAGCGGTGCTTGCCCAATTGACACCACCTCAGTCACCACCACAATCTACAGGATATTTGCAGCGTGGTGTTAAGGAGGAAGAGCGCAAGGCGGTAAGTAAATCAATCTAATAAAAAATTCTTGAATAAGTCATGTTTTAACTATTAATATTTTTTGTTAATTTTAGCTGAGTTTTGCCACTGATGCTACTTCAACATTACCAACAGCTACGCCCTATAACTTCAACAATTGGGCAGGTATTCAGTTGAACCAGTTCGAGAGCAGCCACAATGAAATTGAGCGGGAATCCCAGCTGGTCGATGACATTGTCAAAAGTCGCATGCAAGAGCTGCAGCTGCCCAGTTGGGTGCAGGATACCACCGATGACAGCGAATCGCAGTTGTCATCGGCAGCTTCTTTTTTTTGCATTGGCAGGAATGATGAGGAATGGTTGCCAGAGAGCAATGGTTCATCACCGCATTATGCCAGCAGTCAGGCCGGTAGCAGCAGTAGTAGCAGCAGCAGCAGTAGCTTTATTGAAGAGCTAGAAACATCGGCACCGGCTTCTCCTGTCGATGGCAGCGAAATAAGCAGCTCTGTGAGGACAAGTACCAAGAAGCGCACTCGTACTTATGGACGTGGCGTTGAGGATCGCAAGATACGCAAAAAGGAGCAGAACAAAAATGCTGCCACACGCTATCGTCAAAAGAAGAAGCTAGAAATGGAGCACGTCCTAAACGAGGAGCAAGAACTGGCGCAGCAGAATGCGTTGCTTAAGTGCACACTAGCTGAGCGTCAACATGAGAGGCGTTATTTGCGTCAGCTGATACGTGAATTCCACCAGGGCCGCAAGCCGTGCTAAGAAGTTGCAGTTACAGTCACAGTTTTGCCATCTTTTTCTTTATATATAATATATTATATATACATACATATATTATAGATTAGTTCATACAATTGTTTGATTAGTTTTAACACAAGTTCAATCAAAAATGTCAAACTCTCTTTAATGTTTAATGTAAGTCCCTTTGCAAAGTTTTTTTCGTGCCGGGTTAGTTCTTTACTTTCTTGACACATATTTAAGTCTCCCCGTAATTGGTTTCGTTTTTTATATTAAGCATGCAATCAACCACAACAAAAATCGAATATGGCAACCTGTCATAGAAAACATCTGTGGCACTTATGACAAGTCGCATAGACTTTGAAACCACTTTTGCCAATTTGTTTCTTATGACGACGCTAAAACCAAAAACAGCGCAGTTAGAAAACCTCCATGCAAAACCCTTTCTTGTCTAGGCATTAAAATCCTGTGCTGAAGGTTGTTGATATAATATTTTGTTGCATTGATTATTTCTTTGATTTGATCAAAATAATTAAATCACATACAAATACAATTTATTTTTATTCAAAAAATAAAAAAAACGGGTTTTGAAAAGAAAAATTGTGGGTGTTTTTTTTTGCCTTAATTGATGATTTGTATTTATGTTAGTGCGAACTTACTTTTATAGGTCATTCTCGGCATAATTTGCAAAAATTTATGTGTATAAATGACGTTTTGAGCCGAATTCGAAAAGTATTGGAAAATCATTCTTGGAAATTTTTTTATCATCAAAATAACATAATTTAAATTTTTTCCAACTTAAGCTGTTTCCCTTGTATACTGTCTTCAAAATTTAAACTCCATTATAGCGTAATCTTACATATGGAGAAGTGCCCTTTCCGTTGAGCTACTTCATCAAGAAAAAGATTTTATTATTGATAAAATTAAGGAAGAGTCAGCGCGTTCCTCATTATGACTTCTGTCGTAACTGTAAAGTTGAGGAGAATATAAAAACACCTGCTACGTTAAATCTGTACTTAGCAGACCTGGCTCCGTTTATAGAATCCTCAAAATGGATTAGCAAGGAGAGCGGCTAAGCCGTTTTTGATAGCGCCCAGCCCTCCTTTCTATTACTTCACTTCTGCCTTCTTTCACTCAAAATAATTTCAAGCCGTTACATTTTTTCTACAATAAAGTTACAGCTTAAGTTTGTATGGGTAAATGTGGGAAGTTAAATCTTAATCTTTCTATCAATGCCAAATTTACTAATTATTATCGGACCATAAACATGGCCTTAGACGTAAAAGCACTCAAGGATAGCTGAGTTAATATTGTTGGACTCAAAAGCAATTTTTGAAAACATTTTTGTATATGTTATTAAACCATACAAAATAATTTTCAATTCAATTTATTACACATTTATAATATTACAGAGTTTTTAAATACCTTTTCTACTTGATTGGCAAAGTTGAAAACTGCATTACTTGTAATTTGCCATTTGGTGATATGATAAGCAACTAGATATCAAAACTGATTTAATCTCGACCCTTTTAATTTAAGATTTTACATTTTTATTTTAGTTTGCAGCAACTTATAAATGTAAACAAACTCAGGCTGGAAGCACAAACTCAAATTCCTATTTTTACAATAATTTCATTTTACAAGCAATAAAATAATAAAAATCTATGTCATCAATAGCTACTTAGTAGCTACAGATTCAAAAAGTATGGAAAGTAAAGTTTTTGAATTTTAATGTAATTTGTACCAATTTAAAAATGCCAACAAACACAGGAAAGAAGAGGAAAAAACTCAACAGGAGGGATTCACGCTTTGGCCTGTTGACTTTTTCAACAAATTTTCAACTCCCAAAGATTTTTAACAACTCAATCGAAAAAACCTCATAGCTTGTGATCATATGTTTGACTCACAAAATGTTGTCAAACATAAACTCTAGCGATATATGTAAACGATGGCAAACAGTTATCAGTTATTAACAGAAAAAAAGATATTTAATCATAGTAGTTTTGAAAAAATAACATGTATGTACATATTAGGCAAAACCCATTATCTTCCGAATGATGGAAATTATCTACAAAATTCGATGCCCTTCATGTGCTCGTGATGTTTTTAAGGTTAACTAGGGGGCTCTGCCCCTGCGTGCTTCGCATGCCAACGCCCGTAGGGTCTTCTTTTTTCAATTCAGATCATCCAGACCATAATATCCCCTGTAATTTTCTTAATTTCCATAATGTTCATTCGGTTGTATGCAAATGCTTTAGTCAGTCCTGCCCGATATATCGGCGAAAATAAGAAAAGCGGGCCACTTTTTCCCTCTACCTCTTCGATTTTGATGATTGACTATAACTTTTGTTGTATTTGTCCGATTTTGTTCGTTTTTAATACACAGATGCATGAGACCATGATGCATCGCTCTGTAAAGTTTCAGATCGAAATATTAAACGTTGTAGCTAAAAACCGCGAAAACCTACTACGGGGGAACGGGGAAGATATTGACATGATTCAACGAAATTCATCTTCTGAGAAAATATGCCCTTTGTACCTATAGGTACAGGGTCTAATAAAAACACTTGGATTCCTATTAATAGTAACTCTTTGCATTTATAGATACCATTTTATTTTGAACACTTCTTTTTATCACAGAGCTATTGTTTTGATGCTCTAACAACCGCGCAATTTAAATTCATTTTTTCCGGTAGAGTTGCTTAATTTTGTATAAGTCTTTTTACTTGGATGCTTCTGTTACTTTTCGTTCAATTCCCAAGCGTCAGAGTCTCTGGCTTTTCCCGATAGAACGAAGCGCCAAAGCAACGGAGCCGCAAAGGTTGCCAATAAATGTGCTATTAAATATATCCACAAATCGTCAAAATATTCATGGCAGACATTTGGAACAAATGCTCGTACAAAATTTAGATTTGCATTACCAAAGTTTTTCTAAATGAAGAAAATAATGACTTTAGTTTTTGGGAATTAGTTATGGGATTATAGTTTTCTTACGCCACAACAGGATAATCCAGTAAACACCATTCCTAAGCGCAACGACAAAGAATCATAAGCGTAACCATTGCCTTTATCCCAACTGGCACAGTAAGTCAAGAGCCATATCGTTGTCAGAAGAAACTCAACTAAAATCATCTTGCCAGTTGATGCTCTCACAATCAAATAGTAGTATGAATGAAGTGAGGTATATTTAGTAACCACTGCGGAATATAAGCCATAACCAAAAAATGCACCAAGAAAATGCATGAGCATATACAACAGCATCAGCTTCCAGTCCATGTATCCAACAATAGTAGCACAACCGCTTACACACGGATTTACATGAGCGCCGCTCAGGAACGCGAATATGTGAGTGACTGTCGTGTAGACTAAGCCCCAGCCGATGTAACTACTGACTCCACTTGTATATGCATTAACCATGCTGCCGAGAAACAATAGCATGGCGGTACCGGTAAATTCGCAGAGTAGCTTACAAAAAAGATCGGCACCAAATTTGAGTTTAGCCATAATTTATAATATCCGAACAAACTGTTGAAAAATAATTGCTGATAAAATTTAATTTTGTTTGTACTAGTATAATAGATGTTTCAAAGTTGTTTAAACGAAATTTCATAGGTTACTTTTCCAGGTCGTTGTTAGAGAAGTAACGATTTAATTATTATGACACCACAAGATTAGATGTTGAAACGTACTTCATAAATTGTTTTTTTGTTTTTTTGTCTTACTGCCCCTTTTTTGCCGTTTGTTTTTTCTTACGTATTACCATTAACCGAATGGTTGACTTCAAATTCTTTATCCAAGGACCAAAAGATAGATAACACTAGCTTACAAATTTAATGGTCATCGAGTGAACCTTTCTAATAAAGTGTTTTTTAGGGTAATTTGGGGTCGAGAAACACAAAAATGGCAACCTTTTTTTTTTCCTAAGCACCGTTTGCGAGATATTTTCGAAAAACATGTTTTTGGTCACTTTTTTCAGTTATATTATTATTTATGTGTGGGTGTAAAGTGTACTGCGACCCTATTGTACCCCATTCGCGGCTCAGAGCTCTCCCAAAAGTCCTATGGCCTGCATGTATCCAGTATCTTGTTTGGACTTAGGGTAACAACGACCTCCGGTGGGAGAACGTACATGCCCAGGAGCTTGTTTCTTTTACTGGCGAGTGCCATACATTCACATAGTAAATGCATTGAAGTTTCATCCTCCATACTGCAGAAGCGACATAGTCCACTGTCCGCTATGCCAATTTTATTAAGGTGTCTGCGGAGCCTACAGTATCCCGTCAGGAGGCCAGTCAGGATCCTCACGGTATTTTTCCCGTAGGTTATCATACGCTTGAACCTTTTATGGTGTATTTAGAGAGGATGGTTTTGATTGCTTAAGTCTTGGTGTCAGTGCCCAGTGAAGCAGCCGTTTGTTTTCCTCCTCCGTTCTCAGCAGGTCCCGTACCACATGGTCACCAATCCCACAGTGTGTTTCAGGTCTGATTAGCGGTGTTGCTGCACCGGTCCTTGCCAGTTTATCTGCCAGCTCGTTTCCAGGAATATTGATATGTCCTGGAACCCACCTAATAGTGAGCTTATTCCTGGCACCTAATTTGTCCAGTGAAGTTCTCACTTCTTTGTCCAGCCTTGATGTGATCTTGATTGAGCAAACGCTCAATGCCTTTATCGCAGCTTGACTGTCAGACAGGATGTAGATATCCTTGTCGTGATAGTTCTATTGCACATCTTCCAATAGCACAGACTTAAGCTTGGAAAATGCTGGGGTGTCTGCCTAGTGATTCGTAATACTTGATCTTGGGTCCTACTACCCCCAGACCACTCCCTTCATCGGTGAGTGATCCATCTGTGTACCACTTTATTGTGTGTGGTTTCATTGGGTGAACTGCTGTAAGAGATTTCCAAGTACTCCGCCTTCCGGCGTGCCTCTGTGCGCCTCTTTTGTCACTGTCGGGGTTCCCCATTCAGCTCTAATTCTTCTGCAGCTCAATAAGCTTTGTATCTAGGAGGAACGAACTGTTGAAAATCGATGGCGTACGTTAAAGTCGAACACCAAAATACATTTGATTGCCAAATTAGATTACGATACCTTCATAAACAACCAAAAACAGATGAATTTTTAACCAAAAATGTTTTTTTGACCGATCGTTCCTATGGGAGCTATATGATATAGCCAACCGATTTCGATCAAATTTGGTACAGTGCTTGGGTACTCTACAAAACTCGCGAATGCCAAATTTGGTTACAATATCTTCACAAACAAACGAAACACAACGAATTTTGTAATTTTTAACCAAAAATGTTTTTTTGACCGATCGTTCCTATGGGAGCTATATGATATAGCCAACCGATTTCGATCAAATTTGGTACAGTGCTTGGGTACTCTAAAAAAATCACGAGATGCCAAATTTGGTTACGATATCTTTATAAACAAGCGAATTATCCATCTAAAACTTTTGGCTTTTTTCGAGGTCCTCTGAAACACCCCTATGGGAGCTATATAATATAACCCCGATATCAAAAAATAAAATAAACTTTTCTCCCCTGACATAATAGCGCATCTAATCTGAAAATTTGGTTGCTCTAGCTCTTACTATCTCTGAGATCTAGGCGTTCATACAGACAGATGGACAGACGGACATGGGTATATAGACTTCTCTAGTCACCCTGATCATACTTTAGGTAACTTTGGGGGGTCTCCGACGTCACCTTCTGTATGTTACATACATTTTCGGCTTGCACAAACTTAATATACCCTTTGTACCATACGGTACAGGGTATAAAAATATCACTTGCTCATACCATGTTATTACTCTTTGCAAGTGACGCCTGCTAGACACGCACATTTTAATGACTAACAAAAACCAAAAACACGCAGTGTGCTCATTGTTTTGCGTTTTGCTGTGTGGCTCTGCTTTTCGTTCCATTGTAAAATTAGCTCAAACCATGGTGGAATAATATAAGGTGGTATCGTTCGTAAAAGCTATCCCAATGAGAGGTCAAAAGCTTTTCTGTTAGGAAAGCACTCTTAGCATTGCCTTGTGAATGTGAAAGAGATAGATATATATATTTTGTTGATGTTTTTTTATAGTTAATATAATAATTAATTTTACATAGTCTAATTTTAACAAGTTTACTATTGCGCAAATTGTTTTGCTTTTGTATTGCAAGTTTCGTGCTTAAAAAACAAAACACACACTGCTAAAAATTTCGTCCGCAACCAACCTGACTCGTCCATAGTTCATAGCAAGTTTTGCACTGACGATAAGGGCTCTAAAGAGAGAGTGAGCGTTCGCACGACATCACCTCATGATCCAACTATAAGAAGGTCACGGAACGCGCAGGTCCGTTATTCGTGTCTCTCCCAAAAGAGAGCGGGTTCACTTTTTGTGAACTTTAATTTCAGAAATGTAGTGGCCTTGAAATTAAATATATAAGGCTGTTTCCAAGTTGGAGTAGACGCATGTAATGCAGCTGCGGGGGACGACGAGCACCTCCAACACTACATAAAATAATCCAATACCAATCTGCAGCTTTCAAAGATATTTAGATGGACTGTCCAACAATGAAAACTTACTGGTAATACATAGAACTACTTGAAAATAGTACATTTTTAGGCGTCGGAAAATATCTCATATTTGAAACCTGCCGCAACGGTTTGGGTTACTGCTTGTTAAGGCAAGTAAAGAAAAGTTGATGCACATGACGCTTGAAAGGTAAGATTGGACAAAGTCTTCTAGACTAAAATTATCTGTCTTATTGCTTGGTCTGAAAAATCATTGGTGGTCAGCATATTATCATCGATGCGGTGTATCTATATGCATATGGTGGTGTCTCGATCTATTTTCCAAAAATACATGTTTTGCCTTACATTACGAAAGTTTGATACTGTCAAAATAATGTACAGTCAGGATACTGTACTTGGCTTCAATTTCCAGATTTTGCTTTCGCAAGCCATGCAAGAATGCAATAAAAGCACAATTATTAGGCTTTCAAGTATAAATAATAGCAATAAACTAGGATTTATTATAAATGAGGACGAATAAGAGTCTGGGTGTAGCACCGAATGTTGCTCCAAGTAAACAGCAGATTTTTAAAATCTTTTTGGGATCATCCATAAACTACGTGACGCTGATTGTCGTCAAAATAGACCCCCCCCCATATTTTCATATTTAATAGCATTCAAAACTCCAAAAAAATTTGCTCATCACTTTAAATTAAAATTTTATGTGTTCACATTGCTTAATACTGTTCTGTGGGTATATAAAGCTGGCTCGAGAATTGAGTATAACACTTGATGACTAGGAAATGGTCTAAGCACACACAGCTTTTTATACCCTGTACCGTATGGTACAAAGGGTATATTGTGTTTGTGCAAGCCAAAAATGTATGTAACGTACAGAAGGAGAAGTCGGAGACCCCCCAAAGTTACCTAAAGTATGATCAGAGTGACTAGAGAAGTCGATATACCCATGTCCGTCTGTCCGTCTGTCCGTCTGACCGTCTGTCCGTCTGTCCGTCTGTTCGTATGAACGCCTAGATCTCAGAGATGGTAAGAGCTAGAGCATCCAAACTTTCAGATAAGATCCCTTATTAATCCATAGGAGACAAGTTTATTTTATTTTTTTGATATCGGGACTACATTATATAGCTCCCATAGGGGTGTTTCAGAGGATCTCGAAAAAAAGCAAAAGTTTTAGATGGATAATTCGTTTGCTTATGAAGATATCATAACCAAATTTGGCAATCGGAAGTTTTTTAGAAACCCCCAGCTCTGTACCAAATTTTATCAAAATCGGTTGACTATATCATATAGGTCCCATAGGATCGATCGGTCGAAAATTTGTTTTTTGTACAAAATTCGTTGTGTTTCGTTTGTTTGTGAAGATATTGTAACCAAATTTGGCATTAAGAAGTTTTTTAGAGTTCCCAAGCACTATACCAAATTTGATCAAAATCGGTTGACTATATCATATAGCTCCCATAGGACCAATCGGTCAAAAAATCGTGTTTTTTACAAAATTCGTTGTGTTTCGTTTATTTGTGAACATACCGTAACCACATTTGGCATTAAGAAGTTTTTTAGAGTTCCCAAGCACTATACCAAATTTGATCAAAATCAGCTGACTATATTATATAGCTCCCATAGGGCCAATCGGTCAAAAAAACGTTTTTTGCACAAAATTCGTTGTGTTTCGTTTGTTTGTGCAGATATTGTAACCAAATTTGGCATTCAGAAGTTTTTTGGAGATCTTCAATACTGTACCAAATTTTATCAAAATCGGTTGACTATATCTCATAGCTCCCATAGGGCCGATCGGTCGAAAAAAAGTTTTTGATAAAAAATGCGTCTGTTTTTGGTTGTTTATGAAGGTATCATAATCTAATTTGGCAATCAAATGTCTTTTGGTGTTCTTAAGCAATTTACCGGATTTTATTGCAAGCAGTGGTACAGGGTATCCCAAAGTCGTCCGCGCCCGACTTTAACGTACGCCATCTTTATACCCTGTACCGTATGGTACAAAGGGTATATTGTGTTTGTGCAAGCCGAAAATGTATGTAACGTACAGAAGGAGAAGTCGGAGACCCCCCAAAGTTACCTAAAGTATGATCAGAGTGACTAGAGAAGTCGATATACCCATGTCCGTCTGTCCGTCTGTCCGTCTGACCGTCTGTCCGTATGAACGCCTAGATCTCAGAGATGGTAAGAGCTAGAGCAACCAAACTTTCAGATAAGATCCCTTATTAATCCATAGGAGACAAGTTTATTTTATTTTTTTGATATCGGGACTACATTATATAGCTCCCATAGGGGTGTTTCAGAGGACCTCGAAAAAAAGCAAAAGTTTTAGATGGATAATTCGTTTGCTTATGAAGATATCATAACCAAATTTGGCAATCGGAAGTTTTTTAGAAACCCCCAGCTCTGTACCAAATTTTATCAAAATCGGTTGACTATATCATATAGGTCCCATAGGATCGATCGGTCGAAAATTTGTTTTTTGTACAAAATTCGTTGTGTTTCGTTTGTTTGTGAAGATATTGTAACCAAATTTGGCATTAAGAAGTTTTTTAAAGTTCCCAAGCACTATTCCAAATTTCATCAAAATCGGTTGACTATATCATATAGCTCCCATAGGACCAATCGGTCAAAAAATCGTGTTTTTTACAAAATTCGTTGTGTTTCGTTTATTTGTGAACATACCGTAACCACATTTGGCATTAAGAAGTTTTTTAGAGTTCCCAAGCACTATACCAAATTTGATCAAAATCAGCTGACTATATTATATAGCTCCCATAGGGCCAATCGGTCAAAAAAACGTTTTTTGCACAAAATTCGTTGTGTTTCGTTTGTTTGTGCAGATATTGTAACCAAATTTGGCATTCAGAAGTTTTTTGGAGATCTTCAACACTATACCAAATTTTATCAAAATCGGTTGACTATATCTCATAGCTCCCATAGGGCCGATCGGTCGAAAAAAAGTTTTTGATAAAAAATTCGTCTGTTTTTGGTTGTTTATGAAGGTATTATAATCTAATTTGGCAATCAAATGTCTTTTGGTGTTCTTAAGCAATTTACCGGATTTTATTGCAAGCAGTGGTACAGGGTATCCCAAAGTCGTCCGCGCCCGACTTTAACGTACGCCATCTTTTTTTTTTGTATTTGCGAAAATAAAGTTATAATTTATTTTTATTAATAACATATGTTAGTGACAGTCCCAGTTGGTTAAGCTAACCTCTCGTAGCAATTAAGTTATTGCTGTATGTAGGATTTTCTAGATCTCGTAGACCATATACGTTTTTTTTTTCCATTAGCTTCGAGTCTTTCAATTTGGCGTGGGCCTAATAAACGAAACTACGTCGACTTTAAAACTATACAGCCCGTCGACACCCATTGGCTATAAATATTATTACGCAATATATTCAAAACCAAGCAGGGTTTTAAGTACTGAAGTTGCTCTATTAAAGTAAAAATAGCTCGTATTCGGGTTCAGCGGCTCAAAATACATATTGGTAGCCATGTCGCATTGAAAGTCCAGACCACCACTGTGTGTTGCGTATATTCATGTTATCGAAGTTTTATCGATTTTAAGCAAAAAAAAATAAATTATGAGCACCTACAGTCGAGTCGATTAGTGTTGGGTTGCTCATGAGTGAGTGAGCAAAAATGAGCAACTCACTAAAGTGAGCAAGTGAGTCAACTCAGCAAAGTTGTTCTTTTTGGCTCAGTTGCTCACTACTCACTTGCTCAGTACTCACTTGCTCACTACTCACTTGCTCACTACTCACTTGCTCAGTACTCACTACTCACTTGCTCAGTACTCACTTGCTCTGTGGCGTGAAGTTGCCACATTCATTTTTGTTTTCAAACGAACAGAATACAAGTGAGTAGTGAGTACTGAGCAAGTGAGTATTGAGCAAGTGAGTAGTGAGCAAGTGAGCAAGTGAGTAGTGAGCAACTGAGCAAGACTGCTCACTGAGTGAGCAACTGAGCAAGTGAGCAACTGAGCAAGACTGCTCACTCACTTCAAAATGAGCAACTGAGCTAACTCATCAAAGTGAGTCATGTTTACACAACACTAAAGTCGATATAATCATATCCATATAACCGATTTGAATCTTTTGTGAAGATAACTACGCAAATACGTTGGCTACGGACTATGTATATGTCTTAATATATCGATGGTTTTCTTTGAAAATTTTTGTATTTTTTTTTTTTAAATGGTAAGTACTGTTGCTTTTCTTCATACTTAATTGAATATATAAAATGTGAATCAGTCGAATCCATAGTAGCCCTGCTGGCACTTTTCACAAGAAAAGTTTTATAGTGGTGCGATATTGAATGAAAATTAATTGAAATGTATTTAAAATAATTTAAGCCAAATTCTTCAAAAGTTTTTAAACCTCATCATGCAATGGCTCAATATATGTTGCCTACTTATCGGCGTCATCAACTTTAAATCATTCCTTATAAGCTAAAACTGGGTTTAATCAATTAACAAACAACAAGTTTTCAACAGCAATCAAAACGCCCCCATATCTGCCCACGCCCATGTGGATAGCATCAGGCTCACGCCCACAGAAGACTCCGTCTGCATACATAGCTTTAGTTATATGATGCCGAGCATAATCGGATTAAGTCTATACGGTAGTCATTAACGTTGATTATAGACAGAGGCGGAAGCAGCAGCCGCACATGGAGAATATGAGGAATATGGGGAACATGGAGGGCAGCAACAAAGTGCACTGAAATTAAATCAAACTGTCATTTAATTGAAAATGGGAAAAGAGCCAATGGAGATTGATGCAGCATAGACGCAGTCGCACATTTTCAAACACTACAAAAACACACAAGAAAATTCGAAAAAAGGAAAATGTGAAAATAGAAAAATAGGAAAATAAACATAAACACATTAGAACAAAACCAAAATCCCAAATAACCAAAATAACAAAATAACAACAAGACAATTTCTCAACATAGTATCTTTGTATGCTCCGTGGGTTGCTTTGGGATTTGCGCGCCAATGCCTTTGACTGATGAGGCAGCGACGTGAGCCTGAGCTTGAGCCAGAGCCAGTGCCAGAGCTAGAGCGTGAGCCAGCTCTATGATTATAGCGATGACTATGAGGCTATGACGATGGCTACTGTTGTGGCGTCTGCCATTTTCACTACTAAACTAAATTTTCCACATCGTTAATTTATATTAATATGATTTCTGTGTCAAAGAGCAGCGCAGCGCTGCAGCAGCGCAGTGGCAGCGTGAAACGCTCAAGAAGTACGACTGCACTCTAACGCCGGCGTCGAGGACAATGCCAACAACAACCACAACAACAACAACAACAATGGGAACACCCGTCGTGTGTGACAAGGAGACGACGCCAATGGAGGTCGCCGTCGCTGTCGTCGTCGTCGTCACCGTCAACGTTGTCGCAATATTTATCTAAATTGTTATTTTTCACACTCACGCAGTTCAATGAATTCGTGAAAATTACGTTTGGGACTCAGTGTTTGCTCTTCTAGTCGAGCCATGTCGCAGAACTTTTTTTTTCTTTCTTCTATAGCATCGCGACAGCCCCATGAAGACCCGTGGCTTTAAGAGTATTGGCATAAAATTCAATTTGCCTCCATTGTGTTAATCCTGTTATTAGCTTCCGTCGACACATGAATCCTTTTTGTTGAATTTTGTTAGGCGTTGGCTTTTTAAATGTGAATGCCACTAAAGAAATTTTATTGAGAGACGGGCAGTCTTAAGAATTTAATACGCATTGGTCGGTAAGGCGCCATCAGAGATTGTTTCAGTATAAATTGGTGTAGCGGAGGTAAGCTGAGAAATTCACTTTAAAAATAAATATTAATACGAGTGTTCTCTTTGTATATATTTCAGAAATAGAGCAACTTTTCAATTTTTCAAAATATTGCAACGACGCTTGTCAGTCTGCTCTTGTACGGTATTCTAATAATGATTTTTAAAAGTTTGATCGAAATCGAATCCACATATATTCGGCCGTGCTCCGGAAAATGAAAAAACAAAACGAACAATTTTATTCGGATTCGTTTTTGCGTGCTCCCAAATCCGAATTTTTTGCTGTTGCCTATATATTTTCCTTACTTATTATTAGCACACCTCTACACCTTTCGAGGGAAATTATCCACGACTATGTTATTCCTATTATAGGAGAAATTTTTTTTTTTTAATTTTTGTATGCCGACTATATACAAATTTGGTATGACTTGTGCATTTTTTTTTGCGTTGATGCAGAAAAAAAATAATCAAATATATTTATCAATATTTATTTAACTTGAAATTAGCATACATAGAATCTGAAAATATCAAAGAATATTTAAAATATTAATTTAAAATGCGGACACTTTTCAACTTATTTTGCCAATTCTTTTTAGTTCCTCTTGCAACAAAACATTCGGTTTCAAACCACATACAAAATTCGTTTTAGTGAAATTGGGAGCACCAAAAATTCGGTTTCAAAATGAATCCGAATAAAATGCTCGGATTCGTTTTCCGGAGCACGCCCAATTATGTATCTACCATACAAACGATCGAAAAAAAAGCAACTTATTATTTTAAACATTTTTCAGTATATTCCTAAGTTTTAAATCCAACCCTGTTTCAAAGTCTTTACAATCAGTATTATAACTTTTAGCGAAACTGGATGTGAATGGATTTCAGTAGGTTGAACTTAAATAGGGAAGAATTAAGACCGACAATACTAAGTGGCATCTGCTGGTACAAATACGTAAATTGAATTGGTTTAAAATAAGCTTAGTCATCTGCCAACATAACGACTTAACCAAATCAGTGAACTTGTACTTTTATTAAAAATGTATCCCTGATCAAAGATGCCAGTGTTCGAGCCAAATTCTCGTCATTTGCGTGAAGTTTTGATTTTCTGGTACAATTTAAAGAAAACTGCTGCTGAAGTGAAAGAAAATGGCGTGAGTGATTTCTGCGCTTCAAAATCTGTGATTTTGACGTGGAGGACAAGCATAGCGGTGGGTCAGAGGGAGTTTTCGAAGACTCCGAATTGGAGGAATTGCTTGATGAAGAATCGTGCCAAGCGCAAAAAGAAATGGCAATATCATTGGGATTTATTCAACAAGCGATTTGGAAACGCCTTAAAGCCTTCGGAACGATTCAGAAACAAGGGAATTGGGTTCCGTACGAGTTGGAGCAGAGAGATGCTGAGCGGCGTTTCTTCACTTGTGAACAGCTGCCTCAAACACACAATCAGATGGGGTTTTTACATGGAATTGTGATCGGCGACGAAAAATGGGTTCACTACGATAATTTCAACCATGGGGAATGCCTAGATATGCCTCCACGTCGACGACCAGTCCTCCAGCATGACAATGATCGGACACATGTCGCCAGACCGTTCAAGACATACCTGGACACGCTTAAATGGGATGTCCTACCTCACCCGCCCTACTCTCCAGATATTGCTGCCTCGGATTACCATGGGTTTCGATCCTTGGCACACAGTCTAGCGAACCAGAAATTCCACTCTTATGAGCGATGCGTGGGTCGCCTCAAAAGATTCACGGTTTTTTCAAGATGGTATATAACTATAAAACTACATGGGAAATTAAATAATATTCTTAGAATTGAGGAAAAAATGGATAAATGTTAAGTTACAAGATTGCGTTTGCATAGGGTGGGCCATCTGTTAGATTGTTTGTTAATTGCATTTTATTCGTATCTTTTCCAACAAATTTGGCCAAATTCAAGTTCAAAGCTTCTCATTTACGTATGAAAGATGGCGTACGTTAAAGTCGCGCGCGGACAACTTTGGGATACCCTGTACCACCACATTGCAAAAAGACATTTATTTGTCAAACTTGGTAACGATATTTTCATAAACAAGCGAAAAACAGAATTTTGCACCAAAACCGATTTTGATTAAATTTGGTACAGTGCTTGGGAACTATAAAAAACTTGTGAGGTTTGATTACGATATCTTCATAAACAAACGAAATAGAACGAATTTTGTTCAAAAAATCATACCGATTTTGATGAAATTTGGTACCTATAACAAACTTCCAAGTGCCAAATTTGGTAACGATATCTTTTTAAAAAACGAATTATCCATCTAAAACTTTTGGTTTTTTTCGAGTTCATCTGAAACACCCCTATGGGAGCTATATAATGTAGTCCCGATATCAAAAAAATAAAATAAACTTGTCTCCTATGGATTAATAAGGGATCTTATCTGAAAGTTTGGATGCTCTAGCTCTTACCATCTCTGAGATCTAGGCGTTCATACGAACAGACGGACAGACGGACAGACGGTCAGACGGACAGACGGACAGACGGACATGGGTATATCGACTTCTCTAGTCACTCTGATCATACTTTAGGTAACTTTGGGGGGTCTCCGACTTCTCCTTCTGTACGTTACATACATTTTTGGCTTGCACAAACACAATATACCCTTTTTACCTACGCTACAGGGCATAAAAATAAATATAAATATATTATATACATTATATTCTTTGATATAAGTAACTCATAACTTGTCTTTTTTTCAGTTTTAAAAATACATATAAGAAATTACTTGTGTTATTTATTTTCAGGAAAATTAATAATAACGTAGTTACCTAAAACTACTTTACAATGAACATTTAAGTTAAACACATGTATATAATTAAAAAATCTGTAAATTTTCAATCTAAGTCTATAATTTAAGAATTGTAAATGATTGATAATAAGTTACTTATAAGCGAAATGATGTCATCGCAAAATCGATTTTTGCAACGCTTTTGAGGCTGCCGTGCCACTGTGCGTCGGGGTGGTTGGGAACCAGTTCTGAACTAATTTTTTTTCCTGCAGGGAAGGCATAGCTTGAAAAGAAAAAAGAGTTACAACGAAAAACAAAACATTTATATGAGTATATACTATTTTTGTCAGTGTACATAATAACATGAAAAAACGGTTTGCTTTAGATGTGTTAGTGCTTTTCTTTCATATGTCTTGGTGTTTGCTCTTCCATAAGCAGCCTTTGGACACCCCTGTACTATATACTTCTATACTATAGTTTCGAAATTAAGGCACCCCTCCTACCTACCGACTAGGCTTAGCATTGGAACCAAAATCATTGACCTCGTATTTCTTTTAAGACGTTATCAATTATATTATAATATCAATTAATCGAAAGTTTCATAAGAAAGAGATTCGTTTTGGCATTTCGTTTTAATCAATTAATAGGGAATGTCGCCCCTCCTCAGCTGCACCATAAAACCAATTTCTATGCAAAATTTTAGACCTCAGGTCAAACCGTGTTGTATAAGGTTGTGTACCCTGAAGAAAGATTCTACGAAACTTCATTGGCTGTCAAGAGACAGTCGACTATTTCCATCGTACTGCTTCAAATTTTGTTGGATTTGGATTGTCTTCGAACAGATTCAAGATTCGATCAAATTTTTAAACGCATTTCTGTAACTTCTCTCCAATCGACACAAGCCTTCCTTACAGTGGTCGTTAGTTAATGGAATATTTACATGCTACACAGGTGGATCTAATAACCAGGGATGCCTTGACAGTTTTCCCAGGGCCATGAAGAAATTCGATTGCCAAATTAACTTTTTAATTAGTAAGGCGGTTGCACTCGGGAAATCTCGACTATAATCCAATAAATTAGTTTAAAGGGAATAGGGTCTAAAAAAGACAACTTTTTGACTATAACTTTTAAAGCTTTCATTCAATTTTTAAAATTCTTGCGGCATACTATTTCTATTAGAAAGGGCGTAAGCCGCGAATTTACCCTACGGGGAAACGATAAACTCGATCTGCCTGCATATAATGCGCATCTTAAAGTTAAAGTTCCAGTTAAAGTTCATTTATTGGCTGAAATAAATTTTATTAATTTTTTTTATTTATAAGTAATTAATTTGTGTAACCTTCAGGGGTGTAACGCCAAGTAAATGTGGTATTTATTGTAGAGGGTGCTCCTAATGAATTAGGCTTGGTTGAAGCATCTCATTTTCAGTCTTAATATTGTTTCTTTTCATTGCATCTGCTGGAGAAAAAGGGGATCTGGCTCTCATTGGTTGAGTTTCAAGACCCGATGAAATGTCAAAGTAATATAATAAATATTAATTACTTTACTCTGTATGATTTGGAACATATAGCGGTTTTATTTAGCTTCAGTCTTAGAGCAGGAAATTATATCTCCAGGTAGGCGCTATGATCTGCTGATTTTTAATGAGACAATTAACAGTGCAGAGTGATTAAGCCGATAAATTTATTTCCCAGGTATGTTCGTACTTCAAGGTAAGGTGCAAGTAGACAATTACATACAAGCTTATCTCAGCATCGTTTGCCTAGCACTGGCATCGCTAGCTCAAAGATTCTATTTGCCCAAGAAAATCTCTATTAATTCAAAACACCGCCGTTCGGATTCGGCTATAAACTGTAGGTCCCTGTTCCCTTTGAACAGTTATTAATAGAGATCCCCATGCCCCGCCCAGGGGCGACTGACAAAAATTTTCAGTCAGGGAATTAATATATCTCAGCAGCGAGTACAAGAGTTCTGGGAGTAAGGGCTCACCTTAAAAGTACCAAGCAAGTAGAGAATTACATACATACAAGCAAATCTCAGCATCGAGTACGAGAATTATTATCCCGAATTATCCATAACCTTTTTATGAAACCACCGTAATGTACAAAGTCAGGAATCGCATTCTGAAGAAATTTCCATCCATTTAACGCGCCACAATAAAACGTCTAATCCCACTAAGTTGGACTGGCAATTTAAGCAACCCTCGATCTCGAGTACCACCCTTTTTGTTAAATTTTAGCAGGTAATTCCATTCTATTGACGCGTTCGCGAAAAGTTTTCAATTTAATTGAAACTGACCCGCATGACTCGGCTGAGGAGTTCGCCTGATATTTGTTTTTCCTGATGTTGTTTACATATTATTTAACTTTATTTTTATTGTTTCGTGTGTGGAAAATGTGTAAATGTGTGCAAATGTATTGGAAATAAGTTCTCGGGTCTGCGGGATGAGATAAGGGCCGGAGCACTCTCAATACGTGCCAGCCAACATCATTTCTTTTTTCTCTGCTATTATTGTTGTATTCCACTTTTTACGATTAGATAAGCTGAAAAATCAAACCCACACAATAGTATATAGCACAGTTTTGTTGAATGTAAATTGTTAGGTGTTTGTGTGGTTAGATAATGCTTTTGATGATACATAATGAAATTCCCCACAAATGAATTACATTTAATGTTGCCTCATGTGTTTGTTACTACGATAGTATATAATGCAACTATAACATAATGTTTTCATATCCATTGCCATTTACTATATTGCGAAAACTGATGCAGCTTTTTTTTTTCGCAGTTTTTGCTTTGATGACACTACCCCCCCATGTGGTGCTAAACTAATTTGTGATAATTATATAATCTCCTTGTATATCTCTCTATGTATCCTGAATGCTCTTTTATCATGTTTTGTGGTAATAAAATTTACGCTAATGGTCTCCAGCACAGCACTTTGTCTATAACTTATGATTAACAAAGTTATTGTACATCTAAATTAGGAATATTCCTTGGAATAGAGAACTAAGCTCTAATCAGAGGAGTATATTGTTATAGATGCTTGCTTAGGCTTGCTTTTTTTTGTTTCCCAATTAAAATAAATTTTAAAATGCTCCTGTGCTATACATAAGCTGTCTATTTTTGACAATTTTTCAATGGAATTATAAAAAAATAGTGTGCCAGCTATAGTCATCCCGACAAGCATGACAGCTAACTTTAGCTCCCATAGTTTTCACGCGATTTAGACGCACTTAGAAAAAGGGACATAAATATTCTACAACTAATTTTTCGTTATTACAAATTTCTTCAAGTATTGATTTAAAATTTTCCTACAAGATTTTGTGTATTTTAATCTCATAACGATTTTCTTGATAGATAACACTAGTCGACAAATTTAACACTTTTTTCACCCCAAAAAACACAACATTTTGGTGACTTTTTGTACAAATATCGCTATTTCTTTCAGAAAAACTCTGAGACTAGTGTTATCTTGGGTAGGATGACCGAAACGGCGACCTCTTCACCGAATTTTGCGCCAGCAATAATTTGATTATTGGAGGCACAATATTCCCGCATAAGCCCAAACACAAAATAACGTGGGTATCACCTGATCATGTAACAGAAAACCAAATCGATCACATCGCAATAAGCCGCACCTGGAGAGGCTCTCTTCTGGACGTGCGAAATAAGCGAGGAGCTGACTGCGCCAGTGACCACCATCTCCTAATAGGAATAGCACGCCTTAAAGTTGCCGCCATCAACAAACCAAACCAATCGCAAGTTCAGAGGAAATGCAACATACAGAATCTCCAAAACCCGGTGGTACGCCAAAGCTATGCCCAATCACTACAAGCAGCTGCAAATGCTTTAAACGCTGAACAACGCCGTGACTGGACGACAATCAGAAACATCTTTTGTGAATCCGCTAAACGACACGTTGGGTATCCGCAACGGAATCGAAAGTGTTGGTTATCCGATACAAGATGGAACCTCATACAGCGAAGGAAGCAAGCAAAAGCTGAATTGAATGCAGCTAGAACACGGCGAGATAAAGCTCAACGACAATCTATATACAGCTCACAAAGAAATAAAAACCAGCGTTCGTCGAGACAAACGCGCCATGGCAAACGCACTTGCTTCAGAGGCGAGTCAGCTGCAGAAACCAACCGCAGCAGGGACCTGTATAAAGCAGTGAAAAAACTGGCTAATAGTAGCACCAATGACCAAGCTGATAGATCAATTAGAAACTCATCGGGTGAATTGATCACAACTGCAGAAAAACATCTTGCAGTGTGGGAGGAATACTACACACATATGCTCTCCTCGGCACCAGCAGCCATGCAAAACATTTGCGATTGTTCGTCACACGCCATAAACAGATCAATTCAGAGTAGCATTCCGAACACTCAGGAAATCACAACTGCAATAAAAGCTCTCAAAAACAACAAGGCAGCAGGGCTTGATAATATCGCACCTGAACTTTTAAAGACTGACTATGAAACCAGTGCGCGTCTAATAAGCTCGATAATCGAGGACTTTTGGATTAAAGTTGAGCTACCTGAAGAGTTGAAGGAGGGTGCCATCATCAATCTTCCTAAGAAAGGTAATCTATCAGAATGCAACTGGCGTGGAATCACGCTTCTGAGCATGATTAACAAAATAATCGCTCAAATAATTAACATCCGTATATCGAGGGCTCTGAAGACAAGTCTACGAACATAGCAAGCAGGCTTTCGATCTGGACACTCTTGTGTTGACCACGTCAACAGCCTCAGAGTAATAGTAGAGCCATCGGTAGAATGGCGATCTCCTCTCTACTTTATCTTCATCGACTTCCAAAAAGCATTTGATACTCTCCACCATCAGGCAATTTGGAATGCACTAGCATGTAAAGGGGTACCAAAACCTCTAATCGAGCTAGTCGCAGCACTATACACCAACGCTGGCTGTCGCGTCATGCATAAAAAGGAGCTGAGTGGCCGTCTACCAACCACTACGGGAGTTCGCCAAGGCTGCGTGCTATCACCTCTTCTCTTTAACATTGTTTTGGACGTTGTGATGAGTAAAGCTACGCCCGAAACTAAAGGAATAACTTGGGGATTAAATGGACGGCTCGAAGATCTCGATTACGCTGACGATATTTGTCTCATGGCTGACACTTTTGCAGACATGTCAAAAAAATTGACATTAGTGGCACAAATTGCCGCAAAAGTAGGCCTGAAGATAAACATTGGCAAGACAAAGGTGATGCGTGTCAACACCAACTGCACGCAAAAATTCCAAATCAGCAACGTAGAGCTTGAAGACGTGGACTCCTTTTGCTATTTGGGGAGTATAATATCTGGTAATGGTGGCTCAAGAGAAGACATCGAAAACCGTACAAAAAAAGCGAAAAAAGCATTCGGTGCGCTAAATGCTGTCTGGAACTCCACGACTATCACACGCCGCACCAAAATAAAAATATTCAACTCCAACGTGAAGTCCACAGTATTGTATTGTTTCGAAACCTGGATCCTTGCAGCCTCTGACCTCCAAACGCTGCAAGTTTGCATCAATCGATGTCTCCGAAAAATCTTGAGAATTTTCTGGCCAAATACTATCTCAAATACTAACCTGTGGACTCGCTGTAACCAGATACCGATGCGCCTTGAAATCCTGAAAAGGAAATGGGGCTGGCTTGGGCACGTGTTAAAAAGAGACCCAATCGACATCACCCGCAGCGCCATCGAGGCAGCCGTCACATAGGCAGACCATCCCTGACCTGGAGGAGGAATCTGGAAGCTGACGTGCTCAGATCCAACAAAACCTGGAGTGATGTCAAGAGGTTGGCGCTTGACATAGGGAAATGGAGGAACCTCGTTGCGGCCCTTTGCTCCCCCGCGGACCATATATAGTATATATATATATAAATGCAGTTGAAAGTGACAAAAAAAAAATCGTTCGGTAAAAAATTATATTTTTTCGTTTTTACTAAAAATTCAATAAGTCAGTCATTTTTTGACATAAAAAGATGAAATTATATAGAAATCGCATCTATCTATATCATGACCAATAACATTAAATAGCTAACTTTTTAAGTGTCTAAGAGTTTTTCTGAAAGAAATAGCGATATTTGTACAAAAAGTCACCAAAATGTTGTGTTTTTGGGGTTTAGGGCACACACTTTCGGCTGTAGTTTTTTCTTAAGGTTTCCAATTTTTATGATTTGGGGCATTTTGGAAAGGTAGTACTCTCAACTTATGAAAAAAAATAATAATGAAAAAATTCGAATTAGTACAGGTTTTATGACCTCATATGTGCAACCGTATTTTGAAAAATGGCATTTTTCACTAAAAGACCCATAAAAAAAAAAAGTTATGGGAGGATAAAAAAAACAACAGTTTTTTAACGCTGAAACATTACCGTAACATAAGATATAAGTCTTATGTCTGGAGATTTTTCATCCTCGACTAGTGTAATGTATAAAGAAAAAGCTTTAAGAGAAATTTAAACTCAGAAGGTTTTTGCTACCTTTACAACGCGGCATGAATAAAAAAAAACCCATTCTAGGGTATTCCCAAAAACGAAATAAATTTGCAGAAAACAAGAATAATAGAAAGAGAGAGAGAGAGAGTTGTCATAGCTCAGTAAAAAGAGAAAAGTAGCTTTATGGAACGAACTTGCTCCAGAGCGCGGGTAAAGGGTAATTTTTTTTGCTATTTGGGTTTTCAACCTGATTGTTCTGACAGACCACGCGTGATTCATGACATATGTCAAAGTCAAAATTACTCAGCATTGCCTCATCATGGAAAGACTTACGCCCGAACAACGTTTAGAAATTATTCATTTTTACTATCAAAAATCGTGCTTTTTAAAAAATGTGTTTAGAGCACTGCGTCCATTTTACGGTCGTCATAATCGACCTTCTGAGCAGGCTATTCAAGCTCTTGTGACCAACTTTATTGGACCTTCAACCACCAAATCGTCTATGTAGAGTGTGAAATGTCTATTCGGCGTCGTTCGCATTAGTTGGGTATGTGTTATTCGACCACATGGAACATTTTACGCAAGGATCTTGGTTTAAAACCATACAAAATACAGCTGGGTCAAGAACTGAAGTCGGGCGACCTGCCAAAACGCCGCGTGTTCGGTGAATGGGCCTTGGAAATGCTCGATGAAGATCCGCTTTTTTATCGAAGAATTGTCTTCAGCGATGAAGCGCATTTCTGGTTGAATGGCTACGTCAATAAGCAAATTTGCCGTATTTGGAGTGAAGAGCAACCAAAAGCATTGCAAGAGCTGCCAATGCATCCCCAAAAAGTCACTGTTTGGTGTGGTTTATCGGCCGGTGGCATCATTGGACCGTACTTCTTCAAAGACGATGATGGCAACAACGTTTCAGTCAATGGAGCTCGCTACCGTTCGATGATTTCCAACTTTTTTTTGCCCAGAATGGAAGAACTACACCTGGTCGACATGTGGTTTCAACAAGATGGCGCGACATGCCTTACTGCAGGCGAAACAATGCGCATATTGCGAGATGAATTTGTAGAGCAAATCATCTCACGTTTGGGGCCTGTGAGTTGGCCGCTTGATTATTTTTTGTGGGGATATGTAAAGTCACTTGTCTATAACACGCCGATATGTTGGAAAAAGTATGCCAAAATTGGACCTTCCGGGTGGACCACTTGAAGCGTAGTCGCGGTCAACATTTACATGAAATAATCTTTAGAAAGTAAATGGCAAAGATTGATTTACAACCTCAAATAAAAATGTTATAAATTTTTGCGCATTTTCGTTGTTTTTTTTTTAAATTTAAAAACCAAACGCTTAAAAATCATCCTTAAGTTAATGTAATGGTAGGGAAATCGCCACGTAACGAAATTAGGTATGATTAGACTACAAACGATTGTGAGGGTAGCTTAGTCGAGAAAAATAATTTTTTATATCCTGTACCGTATGGTACAAAGGGTATATTAAGTTTGTGCAAGCCGAAAATGTATGTAACCTAAAGTATGATCAGGGTGACTAGAGAAGTCGATATACCCATGTCCGTCTGACCGTCTGTCCGTCTGTATGAACGCCTAGATCTCAGATATGGTAAGAGCTAGAGCAACCATACTT
This sequence comes from Chymomyza fuscimana, assembly GCA_949987675.1. Taxonomy (NCBI): domain Eukaryota; kingdom Metazoa; phylum Arthropoda; class Insecta; order Diptera; family Drosophilidae; genus Chymomyza; species Chymomyza fuscimana. The sequence continues at coordinate 58,584,433 of OX465088.1, read as the reverse complement.
TCAGATAAGGTCCCTTATTATCCTACGGGTGACAAGTTTATTTTATTTTTTCGATATCGGGGTTATATTATATAGCTCCCATAGGGGTGTTTCAGAGGACCTCGAAAAAATCAAAAAGTTTTAGGTGGATAATTCGTTTGTTTATGAAGATATTGTAACCAAATTAGATCGAAATCGGTTGACTATTAGGGTGGCCGCAGACAGACAGATTTTTAAACCGTCGATATCAATAGCCCCACCACCTAAAAAGTTTCCTATTTACCTGCATATAGCACCTGTAAAATTTAAAGACGATCCGAGTATTTGATGGACATTAAAATAGGTCAAAGTTCATAAAAATTTTTCATATGAATGCATAAATAGCGACCAAACCGTAAGTTTAAAAAAAACAAGTTCCAAATATTTTACTACGGCAACGACTAAAACATGTTGAGGATAGCAAAATTTTTTAAAATTTTGTAAACTAGTTTAATTAATCAATTTAATCAATTTTAGAGCTTACCAAATTTATTCAGGACGGCTCAGTATTTATTTAAAATTATTTTAAGAGACATGAGACTGATTGAACTATAATTTATTTGATTGGAAACAAGTTTTTAAAGGTTATGTAGAACAATACAGTCATACGGAAAAAGTGATAATTATGACCTTTGACCTATTTTAGAGTCCATCAAATACTTTCGGACGGATCGGTCAAAAAAACCTTTTTTGTACAACATTTGTTGTATTTCGTTTGTTTATGAAGATATCGTAATCAAACCTCACATTTGAAAGTTTTTTATAGTTCCCAAGCACTGTACCTTTGATCGAAATCGGTTGGCTGAATTGAAAATTCGTCTGTTTTTCGCTTGTTTATAAAAATATCGTAACCAAATTTGACAAATAAATACCTTTTTGCAATGTGGTGGTACAGGGTATCCAAAAGTCGTCCGTGCCCGACTTTAACGTACGCCATCTTTTGTTCACTTTTTGTATATTTTTATACAAATTTTTTTAGTTATTATACTATTTTGTATTCAATATTTAATAAGTTAATATTTTCCATGATCAAATAAAACTAATAATATGTTATTTGTTTGAAACATAATATGTGGAAGAAACATTGTTCCTGACTGGTTGTTCCTGGGGGTACCCTGACAGCACTCTAGTTTTTATTTTCTTGAAAAAAAGAAGATTGGTAACACTAGTTTAAAAATGTAAGGGTCATCGAGTGAACCTTCGTAAAAAAGTTTTTTAGGGTAATTTTGGGTCGAGAAAAACGAAAATGACATTAAATTATTTTTTCTTAAGAACCGTTTTCGAGATTTTTTCGAATAACATGTTTCTGGGCACTTTTTTTGAAAGTAATGCCCACAACCGGACCGCTTCCCCTACTTAATTCGGGAAATTTAATTTTTGGGCAAATTCCAATATAAACCTTAGCTCTACTTGTACGGCATGTAATTGGTATATTATATTGATTATGACTCAGCGACTACAGGGTCATAGAAGGAGAGAGAACCTGATAATTTACATAGCCAGCAATTCCATAGGCCACACATGAGACACTCACGCCATTGATAAACTCAACTCAATTCAACCCAATTCTAATCCAAAAGGTCTCATTAACATTTGCCTATCAACTGCCACAAGGGTTAACTACAATAGTGAACTAAGAGCATAGGGGAATGGCGACATGCTCATTATAATTTTGTTAAATGTTATGTAAAGAAAAAAAAAAGTGTCATGTTTATTCCTCCCGTTGTCCCGTTCACCCCCCGCTGGTTATATTCATTGCCGCCTTGGCGGCGACTCAGACGGCTTCAATGGCGTCGATGTCCCAGGCATTTGCAAATGAAGTCCGCTGAGGGTTGCCAACCAGTGGCATCCATTTACAGTGCTGACGTTTTGACTTTTAATTGTGTTTTAAAGTGTTGGTTCAAATCGTTATCCTGGGAGTTAGTGGGGGGTTTGGGGCGTCGCTTACAGGCCATTTGGTTTTTGATTTAGCTCGGCTGTATGGTCATTTGATGCCTAATTAAATTTAACGATGACGTTGATTTCACTTGCTTATTTCTCACTCCTATTTCTATTTCGCTTTGCTCTCTACTTATTCATAGATGAGTGCTACTGGGACAAGTTTTTGGTTTCGGTTAACATTTTGCATAGTGGTCATGTGTAACTGATCACTGGGAATAATATTGTTAATAAAAGGGTTTCATATGTATTCCCTTATTTAGAAGTTCATCTTATGAGAAGTTTATATGTAAAAAATGGGATACAGTCGAGGCGGTACCCGACATAGTGATACCCTATACCTTTTCTATCTAAAAATAAATATATTCCTGCGTATTCCTGCTAAAAATTTCCAGTACCGATATTAGAAGTTATTTAAAGTATATGGGCTAAGTTTCAAGTGCGTATGTTGATAGGTGTGGAAGACAACAAAAATCGGTTGCGGGGGTTTTTGACCTTAATTACGTAGAGTTCAATATTGATGCAGCTTATACGAAAACGGGGATGAAATAGTACATTTTTAACATTACATTGTAGTGTCCGAAATCTAGATTTTCATACATCAATTTTTCGCCAAATGACGTAAGAGTTTTCAGGCACTTAAACCTAAGAAAACGCCAGAGAACAATAGAATTGACTCAAGATTGCCAATGAATCCTTGATCTTAAAAATTTATTACAAATGGCTTACTTTTTTCAGGAGTGGAAATGTGCCAATATTGTCTTAGGCCTACTGTGCCTACAAGGTATAACTCCAATCTCTGCTAGAGTTCCACAGGGCATATTTACTATATTCATTCCCTTTCCTGGAGCGTTGTTGTACTAATTTGGATACATGGCATCCAGGTGTGGGGCTCTGCAGCCAGATTTCATGGAAACTAGGGCTTCATGAAAATTTTACAATTTTCCATTGTATTTGCGTAATTGCATTATTCATAGCGATCTTGGCGCCGCTATCTTGATTGACGTCTTCAATAGCGTAAGCAGCCGCTGCGCGGGCAGCCTCAGAGACCACCCAAATTCACTTGCCGGGACATCAGCCAAGAAGACGCTTAAAACGATGCGATTTAATGAGAAGATCAGTTTCTTAACTTTTTTTAGGAATCTGAACACAACCAACATTTGTAATTATGTATTGTTAAAATTTGGTTAGTGTTACTCTTTGAAGAAAAAAACAATTGGTGTGTTGACATTGGCGGGCATGAATGCCTAATGGTAAATGGGCAAACTGTCCGACAACAGCTGACACTAAATAAAATGGGCATTTTTGTCCAAAAAAGCGACAATATCTACTAGTGTGACCATATTTTTACTGTTTTTTGGTTTTACCAAAGACTATATATACCCTATAGTACGGGTGGGTAGTGCAGGACAAGCGATTTCAGTAGGCACTAGGTAATGACCAGTACTTACCTTGCTATTTACTTCTTCATTTCTATCTTATTAATAAAGGTTGGGACATACCAACGTGGCGCTCTTCTCGTTCTTCTTCAGTGGATTGATTCGCAATGTTCCGAAGCCTAATTGATTACGGCTTTGTTGAGAAAGATTCGATCTTCTTCGTGGTGGCAATACTCGGGCAGTAATTTTTAATAATAACATTCGCACTAAACAGACAAATCGACGGTGCTATTCGGGGCGAAGTCGAATCGGAACAAATCATAGATCATCAACATCTGTCCAGCCGTTTTTGAGTCAAAAACGGTGTAACTAACACAACTTTGTTATACCCTGAATCAAAGGTAAAATAAGTTTGTGCAAATGTATATAACGGTCAGAAGGAGGCGTATATATATACTTGATTAGCATCAACAGCCGAGTCGATATAGCCATGTCTGTCTGTCCGTATGAGTTAAAGGATCTCAGAGACTATAAGTGTTAAAGAGGTGAAATTTTACCAAAAGATGCGCAGATGAGCATTTTCGATTTATGTCGGTATCTGGACCCCCTGCCCGCTTAAGACAATTTTGGGGCTTACTTCTTTTAATGTGAATTTTTCAAATGTTTTATTAGTAATTCTGTTAACCAGGGCGGAGACGAATCCAACAAATCATAGATCATCAGCCGTTCTTGAGTTATAAACTTTCTTTTATATATATAGATGTAGGTAGAAAATCGCCACCACCCCGTAGACAACACCATCGCTACTTACGCCTTCGCTTACCAGAAGACAGCGGCATCGCTACTTACGCTGTTGTACACTAGTAGACAGCTTAGTAATTGCCAGTAGACAGCGTATTTTATACCTGCTGAATTAATCTCAAAAAAAAAAAAAACATATAGGTACATATATGTTTTTACATATTGAAATATTATAGTTTTATTTAATTATTTTTGTTTTATAATTTATTTACAAATTATTTTTAGCCACGCTCATGACTTTGCGTACGAGATGAAAACTTTCTATCGTAGAAGCTCATCGCGTACGCGTGAGAGAGCTTTACACTGGAACGCAAAGCAGAGGTAAATGGAAAACAATTTTGAACCAATTTTTGGCCCATCACGGAAACAAAAAAAAAATGTGAAATGATTGGTGAGGTGCAAATTTTTAAAATAAAATTATTACTTGGTGTCTTGCAGTTTGGAAATATATTAATTATATGGTAAAAAGATATGGTAGGGGATAAGGTTGTATGTATAAGGCAAAGCGGCTAAGCGATCCTTAGTAAATCAAATCAAGTCGACTCGTAAGTTTGCGGTGCAGGAAGCAAAGTAGCTAAGCAATCCTTAATGAGTCTTTGCAAAAAGCATAAGGCAATGTGTTCCTACGATCCTCTGTAAGGCGAAACCCGAACTCTTCTGCAATAGCAGAAGTCTCCACGTGGTATCCCCTGGGTATCTCCATGAGGAATCATGGAGGTAGCTGATACGAGCGGCGATAAATGTCATCCTCAGACAAAAAACCGGTTGCGTTGGGCTAGTGACCCTACCATAAAACTCACCCTCTCAAGAAACGACAACAAGCCTCGGAAACAACAACAATAACCGCATGATGACGACCTTTAGCTTTAAATCAATGACACGATTCGGAACATGGAATGTCTGCTCTCTTTCTGAAACTTCGAAACTGTCGCAAGTGTGCAGTGAGATGGAGCGATACAAAATTCAATTTCTTGGACTATCTGAAGTCAGATGGATTGGGAAAGGCGATTTTAACACTTTAACTGGCCACTATTTTTTCTACAGTGGCAATATACAAAAACGAACGACTTTGGCATACTAATGACGAACAGCAAAAAACGCTAGCTCATGGGATTCAACCCAATCTCAGAACGAATAATTACGGCAAGATTTAAAACGAAATTCCGCAACATTACAGTAATCCAATGCTATGCTCCAACTGAGCCTGATCTAGATGATGCTAAAGATGAATTTTACAATCAGTTGGAAAACACTATTAACAACACGCCTAAAGGTGATATTATCCTCGCTATCGGAGACTTTAACGCTTAAGTTGGCAACAACAACGCAAACCTTGTAAAATCCATGGGTAGGCATGGTCTCTTTGGCACAAGGAACAAAAACGGTAACCGCCTCGTAGAACTCTGCGAAACCTACAATCTTTATATCTTTATAATGATGGTCTCACTCGAAATCAAATCGATCATATTCTAATTAGCAAGCGATTTCACAACTCGCTAGTAGATGTCCGCACTAGGCGCGGTGCTGATGTATATAGCGACCATATATTAATGGTTGATAAACTCAGACTTCGCCCAGAAGGTATCAGGAGTCAGGAAAAGAAAAAACTGTCCTTTAATGTAGAAAAGCTGAAAGATTTAAATACGCGCACTCTATATCAAGAGAATTTCTTAAATAATATATCCAATCTTGGGTCTCGACCTTCATGGCATCAAGTAAAGGACACATGCATGAGTGCAGCCGAAAAAACTATTGGTCGCCGGGCGTGGCGGCGTTAACCCTGGATAAGCGAACAATCCTGGCTGCTAATTGAAAAGCGGCGAGAACTTAAATCCCGCATGTACAGCATAAATGACCCAGCAGAACATAGAATATATTTAATGGATTACAAAAATACTTACAAGCAAATAAAACGCTCTGTCAAGAATGATATGGAAAATTATGCAAATAAAATTGCTAGCGAGGCCGAACGCGCTGCAAACTGTCACAACCTGCGCATCGTGTATACAGCAGTTAAAAAGATTATTAACACCAAAGCTGGCAACCCCCTTGCAACGGAAGCGGAACAACGCGCTCGCTGGCAGGAGTTCTTCATGGACTCTAGCTATTCAGCAGACCTTCAACCAGCGTAACGCCGCAAACATAGCACAAAGAAGTTGTCCGAATAGAAATATTTCAACTGACCCGCCTACAGCAGCTGAAAGAGTTGCTGCTCTCAACAAACTAAACTGTAATAAGGCAGCTGGCCCTGACGACCTCCCTCCCACCTGAACTGCTTAAATAGTAGCAACGTACTAGTCAGAACTTCAAAAACAATTATTCAACAAGCCTGGATAACGAATAATATCCCTGAAGCATGGGAATGAGGGAGTTATTATTACAATACTGAAAAAAGATGACTTAAGTCAATGGAGAGGCATAACACTTTTGAACGCTATTGAGAAAATACTGGCATGCATAAAATTAGAAAGAATCGGTCCTGTAATCAACGCTCAGCTAAGACGAGAGCAAAACGGCTTTAGACCAAACAGATCGTGTGCGGACCACACTAACTCTCTACGTATAATAGTAGAACAATCTGCGGAATGGAGATCCCCGTTGTACCTGCTCTTTGTAGATTCTGAGCGCGCTTTTGATACTATAAATACAAATGCAATATGGAGCGCCTTACAAAGCTGTTTTAGATAGAGTTCTTCGCCAGACAAATGTAGAAGCACCAGATGGCATCCAATGGCGAATAAACCAAAAACTCTGTGACCTGGATTACGCTGATGACATATGCTTCTTAACACACACGCTAGCGGGTGTCGAGGCGAAAATTACGAGCTTAGCAAACAATGCCCAGGCTGCTGGCCTAAAAATCAACCTTAGCAAAACGAAACTCTTGCGTGTCCAGGCACCTACATCAGCACCGCTCTCTATCTCACTCAACGGCAAAACCACCATCATAGAAGACTTCGAAGAATTCTGCTACCTCGGCAGTCAAATCACTAAAGATGGAGGAGCCTTAACCGATAGCATCTCCAGAATAGGCACAGCACAAACTGCCTTCCGTAAACTAAACAAAGTGTGGAGATTTCACGCACTCACGCGCCGCACAAAACTTCGAATTTTCAACACCAGTGTTATACCAGTGCTGCTATATGGTTCTGAAACCTGGCTGGTAGCAGAGCAAGGTTGTAGGGGACTTGAAGTTTTTGTGAACAAGTGTTTGCGAATTATCTGTCGGATAAGTAATGAAGATCAGCTACAGCTAGCCAACAGAGAAAAAATCAGCGTGAACATTAAGAGACGCAAATGGAACTGGATTGGGCACATGCTGCGTAGAGAAGGCGAGAACATTGCTAAAATGGTCTTCCAGTGAAACCCACCAGGCTTTAGACAACGGGGAAGACCCCGCCAGACCTGGTACCGAACGATCATCTCTGAAAGCCGGGCAACAGCATCCTAGAGCCAAATACGGAACCTAGCCAAGGACAGGGGAGAGTGGAAGAGATTCGTCGGTGCACTATGCTCGTTATGAGCTCTATCTTGTCTTGTTTTGTATATAGTTTACTATAGTCAAATTACTATCGTTTTGTTAGTTATATAGTTATATTGTTATTTTGTGCTTGTTTTTGCCCCATGCTCGGACAAGAGCGATGCAATTAATAATCAAAGAATAAAAAAAAAAAAAAGATAAGGTAAAAAAAAATTTTTCCCATTGTACCCGGATTTTTACGAAAGTTTTATTTTGTTTACTCACACAGGCGCAGAAAATTGTGTTAGTAGTTTTGCCCAGTGCTATTTTGAATGTAATTTTTTTCATAAAAAATGTTTTTAAATAAAAAAAGCTTATCAAAAACAGTATGACAAACAGCTGATTGTTGTAAATAAAAATAAAGTAAGCAGGAGAATTTCGAATTATAGAAGCTTAAAAAGGATTTACATGTTATTAAGATCTGCTGGAAACTTCAACAGATAATAGACAAAATTGTTTCAATCTGCAATACACGTTCAGCTGAAGCTGCTTTTATTTAACTATTTGAACAGTATTTATCCTGCAACTTCATAAAGTTTGTCCGGAGTTAAAGCACTCCATCTTTCATTGAGTGCTGCAAATCAATGCCAATTGGCAGATGTAGTCTTAATGCAGATACAATTGTATTCCCCCACCAATTGCATCTTCTAGTTTCCGTATTAAATGGAAACGCAATTTCACGGGTCTTTGAACGAGAGCGGAATAAAAAAGTTTTGCCAATAATTCAATAAATTTGTGCAATTTTCCATTTGCAGATGCAGATGAGCCACAAAATACCAATACGCATACACAAGCACAGATACTCACATAGATACAATCGTTGTTGCATGCTTAAATGCCAAATACCAAATTGCAACGTGCAACTTTTTTAAGCTCAAATGCATACAAAATTGCAATTGGGCATTTAGTGGGCGGCAGCGAGAGGAGATGCATAGGCAACATGCACATGCAACAATTAGCGGTTGCATATTTCTTCTTCTTCTACTGCCACCCTTACAGACTGCCTCAATTGCAGGCAACGTACGTGACATTTGGCTGAAAGGAAACAGCCCAGTTGGCAAATCGACTAGCAAATAGCCCAGCTATTTGGAGTACTCGTTGGTATTTACATGCCCAGCTGTGGCTAATACTTGTGGAAGAATTCTAGAGAGCTCTTACCCCAGCCCCCAAGGCGAAGAAGCATCAGAAATGTTGAAATGTACATTTAATTAGCATGTGCCCATATATTCTTCTTCCTTCTTTTTTTTTTTCTTTTTATTTAACTTGTTGATTTGTCATCGTTGTCGTTGTCGCCACTCAAAGGCTTCAAAAGGAGATGGAAACGAGATTGAGTGGCACAATATTCGCGACATCGAAGCTTCCATACACTTTATTTAGTGATATGCGATTGATGTTATTTGTGTTATGTGATGAAGCAGAATTCCTACCATTAGCAAAGTTGGCAAACAATTTAAGATAACTACCTAATACTCTAGAGCAGGGTTCGTCAGCGAGAGAGCGTCAATAAATGCAACTGTATTGGTGTGCTTGGTGCATTTTGCAAAATGACCATGCTTCGATGAAAGTGTGTTGACGACTGAGCTAATTTGTTCTCTCTCAGTAGCTGAAGGCAGGCTATTTCTCTCTCTCGATTTCTTAGCCTTCCCTGTGAGCAACGGCAGGCGTTGAAAAGACGGAAAAACTTCTAGGCCCTGCATTTTGAAATGGCATAATCATAATTCTTTTAAAATTTTCTACACATAATCGGTCGGCATTTAAAAAAATCCGTTATTGTGACAACTATAATTTGAAAAAATCATGAAATAACTATTTTTTTCCATTAAATTGGAAATATAATTTAATTTAATTTTATTCTCTTTAATTTTATATTATAATGTGTGAGATTCTTATATTTTTTACCCTTATTTAACCCTTGTTTAACTAATGTCTTTATTACTTAATACAATGACATGTATAAGACCTACACTGAATACTTTTCCATCGATACCTCAAATGATAAATATTAAGGATTCCACAAAATAAAGATTCATTTAAATACCTTTTGAGCCATGAAAAAATGTTTTTCGATCGATTTGTTTGACGTTGCACTCACTTTTATAGCCTTTTGATATGAAGATTATGAAGATTATTTTTTTTAAATGCATTCTTATCTATTTATACAGCTATTATACAATAAGATATAATTTGGACCTATTCACTTTACTCCGTATCGGCCGTACACAATTCCAATTCCACTTTTTTTTTGCTTTCGATATCTCCTTGTATTTCCCTTACACTTTGTTAGCACGACTCTGCAGCTTTCGATAGCTTCATATCGTTTACATTTTCGTTTAATTAAAATATTGCTTAGAGTGCCCTATGCTCCAAAATTAACTACGATTTAGCTATTTTTATTACAAGAAAAATTTCGTTTTAGTCAAGACATAAACCGATTATACAAAACATGCATGACATGAACCATTTATTTTATGTAAGACATGAACCATGTGTGTGAACATATGCCAAAAATTCGTTTTGAGTTGTGCATGTTATTTGTTTTAATTGATTCAGAAATAAAATATAATTAAAAATAATTATCAATAAATAGTAGATCCGCAAGGTGTAATTATTGCGAACATCGATGTTCCCGGCGACTCGACGACACAGAAGTAGTTCATTGTACACCACTTTTTCGCGTTGTTCGGTTGATAATCGATCCATGACTAGTAGTTGAGTCATTCATTTTTGAAATTAACTCGCTGCGGTTTTTAAATGATTAAAATCATTACAAATTTAGAACATCTGAAGATAAAATTAAAAAAAGAAAGAATTTTTTTCGTACTCGACGTAAAAGATTCAAAATGATTAAACATCTGACCAAGGAAACCAAATTAATATTCAACATTGCTTAGAAAAAAAAATTTGTAAACGTTGCTTAAATTTGATATTCTTTTTCAAAGAAGAAAGTTTGGCGACAAATATTTTTGACGTCAGTGTAAAAATAAACTAGTAAATCAATTTTTAACCTGCTTTTATTAGCTTCACCTGTATGTATGTAACAAAATCTTTCAGCTAAATTTTCACCAATTTCAAGAAGTCTAATCATGTTGAAAATTTGCACAGGGGTCAGGGACTGATGACAATACAATTATTTAATAACTTTGTTCTAATGTCCTAACCAGGATCATCAGGATTTAAAAAATAAAATGTACACTAAAAGTATGCAACAGTTTTTCAAAATAATTAGTAGGCTTGTTGACAAAAATCCATGTTTGTTTTTAGTCTTAAGGCCCCTACGCAGACACGAAAACAGCCACCTAGCAAAAAGACAGACTTATTTTGGTCACGAAAGGAACAGTGTGTCTCTAGTAACAAAATGTGCATTTTATCGGAATTATTATCGATAATCAGTTTTTAAAAGGCGCGAAATAAAACATAAAAAAAAAAAAATGAATTATCGTCAACGTTTATTACTTTTGCTATTGTGTGTAAAGAATGCAATAATAATGACATGCATTGCAATTGAATTGTTGGATGAGGAAAAAAAGCGACGAAAGGAGGCAATACACAGGAAAAGGCGGAATGTTTGGGTGAACCCATATTTAATGCGCAGAGCTGAGTGTGGACAAATTGTATAGACGTATTTTAACGCACATTAATGTTACAAATGAATTATTTTATTATTATAGCTATTTTCTCATCCTTTCCCAACGATCCGCAACGATTTTGTCGACCAGCCATAAATTTCGCAAACAAGATAAATAGCTGCACAAAAATTTTGTTTATGGCGCCAAAACCGAACAGCTGTTTTTGCTGAGTGCGCCATCTACGGTTTACTACTGGCATCAAAAAACAAAAAAAACAAGCAACACTGTTCTACATACCACCTGCAAGAACAGTTTGTGACCAAACGTTTGTGACCGTTTTTTTTATATGAAGTTTTGTTTTTTTTGTGTCTGCGTAGGGGCTTTTAAAATAAAAAATTATAGTTTAAAAAAACAAAAAAAACACGCTTTAATAGCAAACCGAACTAAAAAGTAGAAAACAATTTTGATGTATCAAGAGTTTGTATTACAGCAATAGAAAATTCCGACAATCAATTACGACTAATTAATTTGGAATAAGATTAAATTAGAAATTAAATTATTAATAAAATAATTCAATTACAGTAAAAAAAGCGTGGGGTGCTTAATATTAAATGTAACAATTATTTCAGTAGTAGCTATTTATCAAATTAAAGTCATTATGAAAATATAGTAAAATGCGCCCCATGCTTTTTTTTTAATTGAATTATTTTATTAATAATTTAATTTCTAATTTAATCGTATTCCAAATTAATTAGTCGTAATTGATTGTCGGAATTTTCTATTGCTGTAATACAAACTCTTGATACATAAAAATTATTTTCTACTTTTTAGTTCGGTTTGCTATTACAGCGTGTTTTTTATGTTTTATTTCGCGCCTTTTAAAAACTGATTATCGATAATAATTCCGATAAAATGCACATTTTGTTACTAGAGACACACTGTTCCTTTCGTGACCAATATAAGTCTGTCTTTTTGCTAGGTGGCTGTTTTCGTGTCTTTTTTTTTTAATTGAATTATTTTATTAATAATTTAATTTCTAATTTAATCGTATTCCAAATTAATTAGTCGTAATTGATTGTCGGAATTTTCTATTGCTGTAATACAAACTCTTGATACATCAAAATTATTTTCTACTTTTTAGTTCGGTTTGCTATTACAGCGTGTTTTTTTAGTTTTTTTAAACTATAATTTTTTTTCTTCATTACTTATCATTTCTTTTGTTTCATGAACACTGTGAAATGGTAATTAAGATTTTAAGATTATTTTCAACCGGAATAGCCTTAGCTAGAGTAACCCACCTCGCACCACGACAGTACAGTACATATATGTATACATAAGGCTTTCCACCCATTCCAGATGCTGATCATTTGTATAAACCGCTTGTTTTTATGAGTTACAAACCGTATTTTGAACTTGGAATACGATTCTTTGCAAGAAGAGCATAAGATGACAGAAATATAAACTCACACAAACCCTGAGCTGCATTGGAATCCTTAGAAAAATCAAAAACAATTAAAGTTTGTTCAACAAAAACAAAACTCATCACACACACGCATACATGCACACAAACAAATGTATAAGTATCTGTGTGCGTAAATATGTATGTATTGAATTTGTGGCATGTGTTGTTCGCATTTAGCACCCCTTGTTTAACCGCATGAAAAGATAACGTTGCCTACTTTTACGCGCGCGCGTCAGTGCAAACAACTTGGATGACGTCGAGCTCTCTGCCGGGATATCGGGCACACACACACACGCACCCACACACTCACACACAGCTGCAACTACCCGCAACTACCTCACCTCTTGAAAGCCGATAACTAAATTTGTACATTTGGTGTAAATGTAAATAGATTGTTGTGGGTCGTTGGAATGTGGTGTGTGATTAAAGGGTGGTGCCCTGAGCTCGTTCGCTCGTTTGGTTCTGGCCTGTAGCTTGGGTTTGGTCAGATTGGCGCCAGCTTTCTCCATGTGCGACACAAGACAGGAATTAAAATATGCATAGTGTTTGTTTTGGTTTAGTTTAGGTACACACATATTTATGTGTATGATCTGTTTGTGTGTTGTTGGCCTTGAAACATAAAGAGTCTTTTAAACAAGAAGCTCCATAGTACTTGGACAAATTAAGTTGTTCCATTGATCTTGTGTATGTAAGATGTGTTTTACGTTATCATATTTAAATGTATGATATACTGAACTGCTGTTTCAGATAGTGGTCGGGACATTAGGGCTAAAAGTTGAATAATATTGTATGCTTTTAATACGTTCGACAAATTGTCACTTAGTTGTATAGATAGTTAGATACATAGAAAGATAGATACACAGATACAGAGACTTAGAGACATAGACACATGGATTCATAGATGCATAAATAAAGAGATATATGGATACATAGATACAAAGATACATAGATATATAGATATATAGATATATAGATATATAGATATATAGATATATAGATATATAGATATACAGATATATAGATATATAGATATATAGATATATAGATATATAGATATATAGATATATAGATATATAGATATATAGATATATAGATATATAGATATATAGATATATAGATATATAGATATATAGATATATAGATATATAGATATATAGATATATAGATATATAGATATATAGATATATAGATATATAGATATATAGATATATAGATATATAGATATATAGATATATAGACATATAGATATATAGATATATAGATATATAGATATATAGATATATAGATATATAGATATATAGATATATAGGATATATAGATACATAGATACATAGATACATAGATACAAAGATACATAGATACATAGATGCATAGATACCATAGATACATAGATACATAGACACATAGATACGTAGATACATAGATACAGAGATACATAGATTAATAGATTAATAGGTATAGGATATACAGATACATAGATACCATAGATACATAGATACATAGATACATAGACACATAGATACGTAGATACACAAATACAGAGATACATAGGTACATAGATTAATAGGTACAGAGACACATAGATAAGTAGATAAATAGATACAGAGATACATAGATACATAGATAAATAGATACATAGACACATAGATACGTAGATACAAAGATAAATAGATACATAGGTACATAGATTCATAGGTACAGAGATACATAGATACATAGACACATAGAGATCTCTAGTTGTAACAAAAAAAAAAGCATAGATACATAGAGATTTGGCATTAAGAGTGCAATGTCTTTAGAACGGCTAAGGAATTTAACATCCAAAAAAGTATATACATATATGAAAATGGTATTTACTGTTTCTCAAGAGTTTCTCAAGAAATCTGAAATTTGAAACTTATCTTTTCATTCCAACGATTTATGCTTGTCTTTATTACAATGAACTGTGAGGACTATACAAAAATAAGCATGTCTTTCTCAATTATAGCGTACATATTTATTTTTATGTGTTTTGCAGGGAACTTACGCGCAGAAAATGGCATTAACCCTTTTTCTTAGAAAGTGGGAGGTCACTTTTGATTTTTAAAATAAAACAAAAATTTTAAATCATTAAAAAAAAAAAATAAATCTTAAAAAAAAATAAAAAATTTTTTTTATTCTATATTTTATCTATCATGGAAAAAATCATGCGTTAATATGTTTATTAGTTTAGGAAAGTCAAAGAAAAGTCTAAAAAAGGAAAATCTAATTTTCAGCTATCGATAACTCGATAAATAATCGGAATTTTGCAATAAAATTTAACGTGGTTTCTATTGGCTAGTAGAGCTCTATCACATACATATGTAAAAATCATCAAAATCGAATAAGTCGCTTCACTTATTTTCGCTGATAAATATTTTCTATCAGTTTGTACAACTTGACTGCATATCGAGTAGGTTGTATGTGTGGGGTGATCGTATGAAATTTCGTATGGTTGTACGAAATATGAAGCACGACGTGTCGTACAGCGCGGCTGTTTATCGAGCGTGTCGTATTTCGATTGACGTCGTACGAAGTCGCATGGTGGTCGTACGAAAAATCAAAAAGTTTTGATTTTTTTTGCAAATCGTACAGACGGTCGTAATGTGTATAGGCACATTTTATGATTGAATTATTGTTTGAGTATACCGGTCTCGTCAAATCTCAAATTGACGACGCAAACATTTATGCAACAAATTTAAAACTATTTTAAAACTAGGTTGCACATTTTGCCGCATCGTTTGGATGCAAAACGTACAGCGCGATAAATATAATGTATGCCTTGGGTTAGAATCTTTTAATTTTTCGATAAACAACCAAATAGTACAATTCGTCGCGTCGTGTAGGTTTGTATAACTAGAAGATGAAAAATCGAAAACGGTAATTTTTTGGATGGAAACTGTAGAGATATGGTAGATTTAGGTTTTTGGTATCCTCAACATTTTTGTAGCAATATTGTTTTATAGAACCAATTTCAAGATATGATAAACAAAATTTTAGACTTAAAAAAGTGTAATTACTTCATAGGAATTCATTTCATTCATTTCTGTTTCGTTGGTAATCCTCTGTAATTTTTGGGACATTTGTCACATTCACGGTGTGGTTGCATTTTAAACACTTAGAAGTAATATTTTTTTCATAATTTTTAACACATTTATGGAAAAAATTGATTTGGATTTCTTGAGTTGCCCAAACACCAAACAACATCAACAACAGATCGAAAATAATTTCTTGCGTCTACTTCATCCACTGTTAAAGTTGAAATCGATAGGGAGATGCTAAGAGGCACCCACGAGTACGGCTTTTTATCTTGACTTCAGACAATTTCGGAAACACGGAGCTCAAGTAATCAACAGTCGTTTTGCCAAGGTTTACAAAAATTCCTTAAAATCCCAAGTTGCTTTTCCCAGTGGAAGAGACCTGATCCTTAAGCCTGCCTTCTTTGTCGATAGTTTGCGAAAAGTTTAATGGTAGCCGATTTTTGATGTTTAATTAAACTACATGGTATTCTGTAAGATCACCAATATTTAGTAGCAGGCATTCAGTAGAGCTTGACATAATAGTATCCATTATAGGAGGTGGAATTCCTTGGGTCCGAAGACCGACGATAGTCACCACTGCTTTTCTCTTGATGGCCCTGCCTAGAGCAGCCGAAATACCTGGCGATCACCATGGACAGAAGGCACACCTTTCGGCCACACCTTAATGTAAACCGCCACAAATGCCACCAGAGGATGCCATAGTTTCGGTGGCTGCTCAGTAGAAGGAGAAGACATTTAAAGGGGTGTGAAAAGAAGTATATGCGAGGTTCATTGCCCCAATATGGGTATATGGTATGCCAATTTTGGATACTGATGCTGCGACAGTCTCTAATATGCACGAACTGCGACGATGCACAAAGACCTTAACCTGTGTACTGTAAAGGAGGTACTGTGATATATTGAGCCGTTCGAAGACTTCTTCACTGTCTGATAAAATCAGGTTTCTATAAGACTTTAGCAAGAAGAATACATTGAAGCCTTACTTCCTCTCTGTTTAAATAATTCTTGTACGGATCGTGTAAGCAAAATACCAATTAAAAAAAACCCTGATGTTGAGGATATTTTTTTCTGCAAAATAGATTAAAATACTAAAATACATTTCCATTCAAAACCCACCGCGTATCAGACATAAGATATACAAAGTTCTGTTGCAACTATCTTATTATATCATGTTTATATTACGAATAACTAGTTGATCCAGTTGGACATTGAAAAGAGATGAGCCTGACATCAAGGCCACGTCACAAACTGCCTCATTGTAAATCATTTACATAAAGAAGCTCTGTCACCCACACACCATTACGTTTATTTCAAAACAACAAGACAAGGCCTCATAAAACTTTGTTGCAATCCTCATAATGCGCCATCAACAACAATTGTCGGCCTTCATTGCAGGTGCAAATCAAAGCCAGGGCGAATAGGAACGGAGAGGTATAAGCTGGACATATTGAATCCAACCCCGTACAAATTAGTTGTGCTTCATTGGATCCTATGCTAAAACTTAGAATAACGCGTAATTTAAATGCAAATTTCTGGCATAGCACCCCAAAAAGGGCAAAAAAAAAGTTCCGCTTTAGCAAGGTGCGTCTCTAGGTATGCAATGGATTCTGCTTGATAAAATGTATTAGATTAACTTTTAATGAACACAAATCAGGCGGAAGTTGTAAACTTTGATTACATTAACATTGTAAAGAAGCCATGGGCGTGGCATATTTGACTTTTGCGAGACCACATGACGTATGCGCAATTTCTGATCAAGTTACTCTTTATTTCTTTAAGAACAGAGTGGCACTATATAACTTTTTAATGACACCAATTAGTAATTGTGAAGGCACCGAAGCATGCCTTCAGCTATGTGCATAAAGTTTCCCCAAAACGAGAACGGGGGCTGGAGGAGGCTTTGCGGCAAAGACTGTATCCTTTCATACACATGGTTTGTCAAAAGAATCTCTTCTTTGCAGGATATACATTTTCCCATGATGCGTCATCGGCGGCTGTGTAAATAATAATTATTTTGGCTGCTTTTGAATTGTGGGGCAGCTTTAACAAGCATCAAGTGCTTGGGTAAATCTGAGCAGCATAGTACATACATACGTACATACATATAGTATATATGGAATTAAATGTATATAATACGCGTATGTGTACATAAATGTGTTGTCGAAAGTAAGAGCATACATGTTTGTTTGCATTGGCGCATAAATTGAGATGGCAAGTGGCCTAATTGAGGTTAAAATAACGTATCAGTCGGAACCTTTAACTGTCCTTAAAGATTTCAACGTGTGAATTAAAAAAAAAATTAAATCTGTCGAGACGGTGTCAAACAGTGGAATACCCTACACCAACTATACACAAAATACGTTGCGAATTTTAGGCTTATATGAGTAGAAGGATGTTTTGAGAAAAGGTGGACATTTCATCATTGATTAGGCTCACATATGTCAAGGTGGTTCCCTTTTCAGAGTGCTTTACAAGACAACAGCCCAAAAAAACAAGTAAAAAAAAATGTGGTACAGTCGAGGCGGTGCCCGACAGTGGAATACCCTGTACCTTTTGTGTCAAAAAAATGTTGAATTTATTTTTTTTTTGGTGCAAAACGATATTTATACCTATAAGTTCCGTAAATTTGTACCGATTTTGATGAAAATCGAAAGTTACGTCAAAGAAGCTATTTTAATTATATTGGGTAAGTTTCAAGTTGATATGTTAAGGGGTGTGGGAGAAAACACGGTAAATCGATTGCGGGGGGTGGGGGGACCGCATCGATAAAATTTGGATGTGGATTTGTTCATTAGAGCCACATGAATGAGCTTACCAAAAATTGTGATTCTAGGTCAGTTGTAGCCATAATTGCGTAGAGTCAAATATTGACGCAGTTTATTGGCAAGGGGAGATGAAATTTGCACATTTTTGACTATAACTTCTGTTGTATTTGTCCGATTTTGTTCATTTTTTACACATAGATGCATGTATCCACAACGCATCGCTCTGTTAAATTTCAAATGAAAATATTAAACGGTGTGGCTAAAAACCGCGAAAATCTACAGCGGGGGAACGGGGAAAGATATTGACATGATTCAACAAACTTCATCTGCTTAGGAAATATGCGCACCAGTAGGAAAAGTTCCGTGTCTCTAGCTCTTATAGTCTCCGAGATCTAGGCGTTCATACGGACGGACAGACGGACAGACGTACAGACGGACGGACGGACATGGCTCAATCGCTACCCGAGGTTAGGATAAGCATTTTGGTATAAAGGACTTGGGGTCTGCCACGCCTCCTTCTGTCCGTTACATACATTGCACAAATCTAGTATACCCTTTGTACCTATAGGTACAGGGTATAAAAATCTTCTTCCCATACGAATTTTTTCGATCCTCCTTAGTGCTACACCATAGAACTTAACTTTATACGAAATGTCAGCCCTGTAGTCAACCAGGTGAAACAGTAATGGATATATTGGAAACGAGTTTTGAAACGCATACATTTTCAACTATAGTATCTTTTGATCTGAGGATCAAATAATATTACATGCCTACGGCTATTGCGCATCTTTTGGTTAAATTTTGTGTCTTTTTTATGCGCTTAAACCAATTTTCTATGATTTAAGAGGGCTAAAAGATATGCGGTACCTAATGCGCATACATCTTCTTGGCGCCCAAATATGCTGGCACGAACATCTAGTTTTGTTAAAATTTAGCGCCTCTAGCTCTTGCTGACCTCCAAATCTAGATATCGTACCAACAGACATAGCTAATTATATTTATGTAATGATTACAATTAGAGTATTTGGTATGAAAATGAAAACACCAGCACTGATATTTAAGTCCAGTTGAAAAACTATCATTGCTTCCGAATAGAGCCCAAACTAAGAAATACTTCACGCTCCTTCAATTTAGATTAAAATAAAGGGTCTCTGTCCGATAAGTAAGTACTGATAATTTGGTAGTATATTGACTTGTAAAATATAAGCTATACCTCAGATAAATTTTGTTTTTAGTAATATTTTTAATATTTATATTACCTAGAGAAGGAGACATGGGGGACAGTTGGACAAGAAAAATTCATCTGGACCTGTCCGTCCAGCGGTCCGACAATCTGTCTGAACGCCAAGATCTTGGAGACTAAGACTGGTATAATAAAACTAGACATTTGCGTACCTTGTCATACCAGCAAGATCAAGTTTTCATTTCTTCTGCCATGCCCTGTCCTCCATTTTATTTTCACGTTACAGCTTAAGCTGGACTTCGAGATTTGTTTTTAGTAGACACCCTTAGGAAAAGAAGTTTTAATTTTGAAATTTTTGCAAAAAAAGGCAGTTTTCTGCTAATCTTCAACTTTCTACGGAAAAAGGTTGTGGCGGGAGGTGTCTACACCTTAAAACAACATAAAACAACAAAAACGTTGTGCGAGCTGGGGGTGTGATATACCCAATAAAATAATATATTTTTACCTTCCAAAGTTTTAATAGTAACTTGAAGAAACTGGTAGTAAAAAGAGGTCAAATATCAAAAAAAATTATCTTAAATAGAAATCATGACAGCACTTTTGGAAAAAGACCTATCTTTTGACATCCTGATGATTCGTACAAACTTTTTTGTTGCCTTACTCTTTTCCACCCATTTTAGCACTAACAAAGTACATACTTAATAAAGGGTCATCAATCTTGAAGTTTTTGTTTAAATAAAAAAAAAACAAAAATTTCAAGTGAATCGGAAAATCTTTATTATCAATTGAAAGAACCGTTCTTGCCATTCACTTTTTAAAAATAATCCCTTAATCGGCGGTATCTCGCGAATAGCACGGGTAATGTTGGCCTCTAATGCTTCAATCGTAGCTGGATTATCCGCAAACACTTTAGACTTCACGTAACGGTGTGATATCATACGGTCTTGATGGCCAATTCACCGGTCCGGAGCGTGAAATTAATTGTTCACCGAATTGGCTCCTCAATATGTCCGTTATTTCACGGGCTGTGTGGCAAGTAGCGCCGTCTTGTTGAAACCAAAAGTCGTCGAAATCTCGAGCTTCAATTTTAGGTAGCAAATCATTCGGTCTGACCAGCTTCATTTTTGAAGAAATATGGATCGATGATTTCACCGGCCCATAAACCACACCACACAGTTGTTTTGAGTGGATGTAACGGCAGCTCTTGAACCTCTTCGGGTTGTTCATTAACCCATATACTGAAATTTTGCTTGTTGACGTATCCATTGAGACAAAAATGGGCCTCATCGCTGACGAAATTTTTGGTTGAAAACAGTGGTCCTGCAGCAAGTTTTTCGAGAGCCCATTCACTGAAACGAATATATGCCTTCAAATGAAGATCTTTGCGTTGAATCGCCCATGTTGTTCCATATGACAGGCCAAGCTGTTGAGAACGGCGCAGAATCGATTCTCGGCGATTTTAGGTTATACTGTCAGCTACAGCTGCTATATTTTCAACGTTGGGCGAGGTCTATTCGATCGAGTGTCATCCAATAATGAATATTGGGTCTCACATTTGTTGATGGTATTTCGAATAGTGGTCTCAGTAGGTCGATTATGGCGACCATAAAATGGCCTAAGCGCGCGAAAAACATTCTTTACAGAACGCGAATTTTCGTAATATAATTGTAAGATTTGTAAACGATGTCGTGTGTAAGTTTTTCCATGATGAAATGGCAATGAAAACAAAAAAAAAAACCCATGGCAACTTAACAGTACTCACGCGTGGTTTATCAAAAAAAAACCTTATTAAAAAAAAAAAACCTCAAGAGTGATGACCCTTTATATCTACTCGGCAAGTGCAGGGTAATTGGTATATGTAGCTTAAAAGCCTAATCATAAATGAGCTCCCATTACACTTAAATACGCATAAAAACGGTCAAACAAAAAATTGCTTTAGTTTAAACAATAAAATCAAATTTCTTAGCCCCCCAGCAAAATATTTGACCTTAATATTAAGTTTTCCTTCTGCCAGTTACCATATTACAGCGTCCGATTATTTCGAGGAGGGAGTATTATAAATGTAAATATGCGAAATGGCTAAGGGCCTGCACACCCTTGCCTTGCCAGCAGAGTCAACATTACTGGGGGACACGTGGAACTTACTGGGGGTGTCAATTGTTTGTTGCGGTGATCAACGCGCGCCCATCAGAAGCAGCAGCAAAAGCTTCAGCTACAGCTACAGCTCCAGTTCCAGCTTTTGCCTAGGATTGCAGCTGAGCAGCTGTTGACGACGACATTGTCGCCGACATTTTGCTATTGACATTTGACAAGTCGAGTTGGTGGGCTCTGTTAGCCCCCATTGGACGAGCAGCTGGCCCCCAGGGCCTGTGCTTGGGACTAAGCTGCCAACGACAATTTTTTTCTATTGCCTTTTATTAATATTTGCTCTTGTTTTTAGCATTTTAAATAACCGCGGGTGTGATTTTTTTCCAGCTAAGCATTTTGTTATCGTCATCTTTGACATCACCGGTTGGAACTGTCATGATTAAATTTGTGTTTTAAGCGCGTTAAAGCCCTGCCTGCTTATACATTCCAGTCGTGTGTTTTGCGCCTTCATTTCGCCCTTGATTGCATTAAAGGCTGCAATTCTTAGGCTGAAGAGGTTGCCATTAGGCATGGGTGGGTTGCTAGGATTAGGATATAAGACATAAATAGATGGTAAATTATATGCAACAATCTAAGCCATGTTTAAAATACATTTCTTTAAAAATATTCGAGTTCAAATATATTGAAAGTTGAAACGAGTAGGTTAGTCTACTTTATTGACTTGGCTGACTCAAAGTAAAAATAAACCTAATCTCAAAATTCGACTTATTTTAAATTTTACGAACACGAGGACAGTCTAAAAAGTAATTGGCCGATCCTAAAAACCTTATTAGCCACTATTACAGGGATCGCAAAAAAGAGTTATGGGATTGAAAAAACTTGAACTTTTTAACGATATGCACCGACTCATATTTGATGGCCAGAGACTAGGATTTACAATAACCAAGTAAAAAAAAATGTGGTACAGTCGAGGCGGTGCCCGACAGTGGAATACCCTGTACCTTTTGTGTCAAAAAAATTTTTCCTGCATATTCCATCTAAGAACTTTCCAATTGGAATTTATTTTTTTTTGGTGAAAATCGATATTTATACCTATAAGTTCCCTAAATTTTTACCCATTTTGATGAAACTCGAATGTTACAACAAAGAATTTACTAAAAGTATACGGGGTAAGTTTCAAGTTGGTATGTTCAGGGGTTTGGGAGAAAACACGGTAAATGGATTGCGGGGGGTGGGGGGACCGCATCGATAAAATTTGGATGTGGATTTGTTCATTAGAGCCACATGAATGAGCTTACCAAAAATTGTGATTCTTGGCCACTTGTAGCCATAATTGCGTAGAGTCAAATATTGACGCAGTTTATTGGCAAGGGGAGGTGAAATTTGCACATTTTTGACTATAACTTCTGTTGTATTTGTCCGATTTTGTTCATTTTTTACACATAGATGCATGTAGCTACAACGCATCGCTCTGTTAAATTTCAGGTGAAAATACTTAACGGTGTGGCTAAAAACCGCGAAACTCTACTGCGGGGGAACGGGGGAAGATATTGACATGATTCAACAAACTTCATCTGCTTAGGAAATATGCGCACCAGCTGGTAAAGTTTCGTGTCTCTGGCTCTTATAGTCTCTGAGATCTAGGCGTTCATACGGACGGACGGACGGACGGACGGACGGACGGACGGACGGACATGGCTCAATCGCTACCCGAGGTTATGATAAGCATTTTGGTATAAAGGACTTGGGGTCTGCCACGCCTCCTTCTGTCCGTTACATACATTGCACAAACCTAGTATACCCTTTGTACCTATAGGTACAGGGTATAAAAAGGGAGTTCAAATAAAAATTAAATTAGAAAGAAAAAATGGCCAAAAGAGCACCGTTGAACAAATAGGCGCCTCATAATACAGAATAGGTCCAGGTTACTCGAAGAGGCAAGTCAAGATGACATAAGATAGAAGACGTGGCAGAATGTATAGACCGTTTAAAAGAGAGGAAATTATAAAGGCTACTATAATTAGAGCATAAGACACGAAAAGGATCATGCAGAGCAAAATTGGATCTACAAAGTTGGAAGGCTAAGGGGCGAAAATTATGAGTTACTCGCGTAGGTACGACAGGTGTAACTTTATTAAGAAGCTCAGCAGAGTCAATAAGGCCGATTGTTATACTTAAGTTTATAGTCAAACAGTATACCAAGGGCTGAAACACTCAGGACACGTTCCAAGGTAGAGGAGTCTATAGAGTAAGTAGCCAAATGAGGAACAGAACGATAAAATGTCATAATTTTACATTTCGTCTTGCTTAGAAAGAGTTGGCTGACATTACACAAATACTGCATGGTATCAAAATCATGCTGAAGAAGTAAATGCTTATCATTATCATTGTAAGAGTAGGACAAACAAAGTTTTACATCATCCTAATACGTAAGAATGCGAGAAGACGAGACAACTTGTGGAAGATCATTAATGATTAATATATGCCAATATTTGACTCTACATAATTATGGTAAGAATTGACCAGAATCACCAATTTTGTAAGCTGATTCGGGCTCTAATGAACAAATCCACATCCAAATTTTATCGATGCGGACCCCCCACCCCCCGCAATCAATTAACCGTGTTTTCTCCCACGCCCCTAAACATATCAACTTGTCCTATATACTTAAAATAGCTTCTTTGACGTCATTTTCAATTTTCATCAAAATCGGTACACATTTACGGATCTTATAGGTATTAATATCGTTTTGCATCAAAAAAAAATTTTTCCAATTGGAAAGTTCTTAGAAGGTATATACCTGGAATAAAATTTTTTTCGACAAAAAGGATACAGGGTGTTACACTGTCGGGCACCGCCTCGACTGCATTACATTTTTTAGGCTATAAATTTGTAAAAGCCTCAGGCCGGCTTTTTACCTAATTGTTGTCCTTGTAAAGTATTTGCCAACGCCAAGCAAAGGTAGTGTCAATGTAGTTGAAGCAGTGTTTTGGAACCTATAGTGGCTTGAGCTAGCAGCGGTTCGACAGATCTGAATGCCATATCTCTAGGGTTGGCACTATAATCTGCTGGTAGACTATCCTTTTGCAACGAAGAGAGAACTTGTTCCATTTATTAAAAAGCCAATGGAGTCGATCCGCAGTGGTTTTAATGAACTGCTCATGGTATTTCAGCCGTGCTTCGACTCGATTCGATTTTGCGTGCTCTGGAACTTTATTGTCGATACTGGGGAGACAAGTTTATTTTATATTTTGGATATCTGGGTTATATTATTAGCTCCTATAGGGGTGTTTCAGATAAAAAAAACCAAATGTTGTAGATGGATAACTCGTTAGGTAATTTATGAAGATATCGAAAATAAAAATAATACCAAATTTGGTATTCGAAAGTTTTTAAGAGTTCCCAAGCACTGTACCAAATTTGAACAAAATCGGTTGACTATATCATATATAGGACCGAATCGGTAAAAAAAAGTTTTTGGTGCAAAATTCGCCGTTTTTCATTTGTTTATGAAGATATCGTAACTGATTTTGGTGATCAATTGTTTTTTAGAGTTCCCCAGCACTGTACCGATTTTGAACCAAATGGGTTGAATATACCATAAAGCCCCCATAGGACCGATTAGTCAAAAAAATGTTTTTAGGGCATAGCCCGGTGGATTCGGAAGTCTTTTACAGTTTCCCAGCACTGTACCAAATTTGATCGAAATCGGTTGACTATATCATAAAGGTCCCATAGGACCGAGCGGTCAAAATAACGTTTTTGGTGCAAAATTTGTTGTGTTTCGTGTGTTTATGAAGATATCGTAACCAAATTTGGTGTTTAGTTTATAAAAAATGAGCCAACCATTTTTTTTATGAGTCCTTGCAATATATGGGATTTGATTGCAATGAGGTGGTACAGGGTATCCCAAAGTCGTCCGCGCCCGACTTTAACGTACGCCGTCTTTATTAGTAGATTTTGCTTACATTTTATTACCATTAAAATATTGATAGTTCTTTACTATTCTATCTTTTAAATAAAATTACACAAAAATATTTCTTTCGCAACAAAATTTATTGAAACTAAACACGACTGAGCTATTTTCTGTTACAAGGGAAATTTTCTTTGTTCGGATATGTTTTCCGGAGCACGGCCGAATATTCCATCGGTGCCTTATATTGCACACATATATTTTTGGAAAAAAAACCCGAAATGGTCAAGGACAATGGATGGATGTGAGTGCGTGAGACAAGAAAATTGGTAGTGTGACAATTTCAAAGAAAAGTCTGACGATGTTTCATGGCAAAAAAGACATATTGCAAAGCTTCGTTTCGGATACTCAATATGGTCATTGTGGTTTTCTATATCATATCATATATCATATCATATATCATATATATTCGAAAGAAGGCATACCATAACATTTGGAGATAACCTTCTTTCGAATAGTGGCGGGTTGGGAAACAATTCGTAGCGCTATTTATTATAAATAATTTTGCCTTTGCGATTGAGGATCGTGACAAACCATATATTTTCTAGATCTAGAAGATCTTAAAGAAGATCGTGTGGAGAAAAAAAATGTTTCTTTTTTGTTGGTGGTTTCTTCATTGCTATGCAGATTACTACTTTTCAGCCTGCCCTCGTAATGCCAACAAAAGTAGTTACATTTTATTGTATTTGTTTGCATTTGCTTTGTTTAAAAAGTTGTCGAGTACAATGATCGGTTTAATATGTTATGGAGTCTGGAGTTGCTAAGACCCCAACTGATGACCGGACCACAGAAACTCGCAAAGTACAACTTGCAACCACACAGACAACAGAGCACCAACAACAACAACAACTTAAGCTGAATCGTATAATCAAAGGACTAGCAACAAGGAGCACCCACGCAATTGCTGCAGCTTGGCTTTTGTTTGCCACTGCGTCCTTTTCCTGTTTATTATTGCCACATTGCGACAGATGGGTCGGAGGGTGAAAGGGTGTTTGGAGTACGCCCACGCTTGCCGTCTTGTGATTTACATAATGTCCTTGTCGGCAGCGCAATATTTACCACCAACCTCTGCCACATCCTTGGTCGCTAGTTTAAAAATATTAACTGTCAATTTGTATTTGGCAACACTTGACTGAAGAGGAATTTACGGGCGCAGCGGCAACGAAGATAGCGATGATAATGATCATAATGGGGATGATGATGCTGAGAATGAAATTGAGAGAGGAAAGCAACTGGTACACCATGAAACTGTAAAATGCACTTGACGGTAAAGTTGATTTTTTTCTTTTTCTACTTGATAAATCAGAGAAGTAAATAAAATATTGAAGAACAAGTTAGAGTATTAAATAGTTCTTTACGCGCCAATCTAGTTACAGGCAGCAATATTCGCATACAACATAGGGGAGTATTAAAGAGACGTTTGTGTCAGAGTTATTTTCATATTAGAACCGTCTTTTATTAAATAAGAGGACATATTAATTTTTATAAGCTATACTGACCCCACTATTTTTTTTTATATGAAGTTTTGTTATTCCGTGCTACATTTTTGCATGCTGCGTATGGGCCCTAAACAGTAAAAACTGATGCGAACGTCTTGGGATGGTATTCCTAAAATATAAAAAGAACTGCAACATTAGTCTTCATGCAAATTTTTGTGCTTTTAAGTGGAGGTTGTAGGCCAAAGGGGTTAAAAGACATTTTAGGAAGCGTGTATAACTACCGAACTTCCCAAATGACTTCAATAAAATTTATACTAAGTGCAAAATAGAGTATTTTTTTTTAAACAAGCTGTTTACGGACTAACTATAAATATTTCATAATAATTATTCGCGTGACCAAAATCTTGATTTCGGTCTTTGAACAATGTAGAAAGGGTGTATGGTCGAAAGGGTGGAAATCTGTTCGAGAAACAGATGCCCGGATAAACGGTTGGATATGGCTTAATTAATTTGTTTTTTTCTGATACACACGGGTTGGTCTTAATCGTTTCCTTCTAGATGTTGCAACAAAATATTTTTCTAACTGACCATATTATAATACGATTATAGGGTATAATATCAGGAGTGACTGAAATTGTAAACTGAAGTTTCCTTCATGATTTAATTCTGTTGCCTGGGTTTTTAGATTTCGGATCCCGATTCAGACAAACATACAAAAAGTTTTGAAAAGACCCAGGCTTGAAAACGATTTTTTGTGCAGTCTTACAAAACTAAACCAAAAAAAAAAATCAGATTTCGGAGGTCAAATTAAGTTAACTACAAATTTTTAGGGTTGCTGAGTCCAAATCCGAAGCCCAAAAAAAAACGCACACGTCAAGGTTCTGATACAACCTCAAAACCCCAATTAAACGAGATAATTTTGAGGTTATCTCAGAACCCTGAAGTGGTGTGTTTTTTTTTTTATCTCAGATTCGGATTTAGCGGTACTTTTTTTTTTGCAGGCCTATGTTATTCATCTATTGATAAATAGTTTCGCTTAAAAGCCGAAATAAGTATTTTTGTAGCAGTCTTTTATATTTCAATGGGACTATAAGCCGATAATCTGTAGCGATAGACTTGAGTGCAACTCGTCAAACTGAAATTAAAATCAAAGTCAGTATCAGAGCTGTATAGCTCTATCTGACTATTTTATTCTATTTCAATCTTTTTTTTTTTTTGGTGCAAATTTTCTAACTCACAATATCAATTAATGGCCTAATCATGGCCCGTATTAGTGCATACAATATTTTTTATTTCCAAAAAACTAAAGGAATCCTTTTCTTTGCAGCTTGTACTTCATTTGAAATGAGTTCAAAATTTGCATGCATATATTTTTTTACAGCAAACAGAAAAAAAACCAACAAACAACTCACTAAAACTCTGACAGCATTTTATCATCGGGACAATAGTTTATCAGAATGTCAAAAAGCAGAGCAGGCGCGGCGATAAAAGGCACCGATAAGGAGATAAGTATAGCGATAAGCATGGTCTATAAAAAACAGCAACAAGAGCATAGACAAACAGACGATAATAATAATAATAGTTCGCATACACACACACACATCAAGTCAGTTGGGAACAAAGGCAAAGGAACTCATGGAGCCAGTCCAATGCAGGCCGAACACATGCGTCAATGTTGCTAATCAGAGTGGCCAACCCCTTCTAAAAAGATTTCGTTGCCAGCCAGTGCACGTGGTATACACAACTCCATTGCCACCCCGTGGTGTAAGACTGTGTGTTTTTGAGAACTATGTATATGGATGAGTAATATGATAAAGGCATGGTTCTCTTACTTGCCACTTTATGCCACTTTTACCACTGTAGGGTGTATCTAGCACTAGGACTAGGGCTGCTTTTCTTTCAATAACTTCTAACATCTCTGCAAAACAAAAAAACACACACGCTGCAGACCATCACTCAACGCTTTGAGTATTTTGCTCAACTTTTCACTCATTTTGAGCGCTGCCAGACTTTCTTATTCGCCAGTTGTTGGGCCCAACCCGCCCACGTTGGCCTTTTGAGCAACAGTTTGGATGCCTCCGCCGGGTCCCCGAGAATGACGATTCCGACTTGTTGCACGATGTTCGGCTTTGTCATTTCACTCGGCGCGGCTTGTTCGTTGGTTCAGTCATTCGTTTTGACGGCCTGCACGGCATTCGGGCGCCATCGCCACATCTATTCCACAAGTGGCCGTCATCGCTTCCGCGTTTCCGGTGCTCGATGTGCGCGTAGTTTTTCTTTTGGCTAAAACGCATTTTGGTCGGTTGCTCGGTTTGTTCGCCCTTTGCCGTCGTTCAATGTGATAATTTTTGGTTTCTTAAAAATACAAAAAAAAAAAATCCAACAGTAAAATGTTGTCAAAATATTAAGCTCAATTGTGGCATCAAGTGTTGAAAGTTTGGAATACAATAACATAAGTGATGAATAAGTTATTGTTCATCTAATAAACACCTTAGCTGAGGAACTACTCGAAATGATCTTCAAAAACATTTCACTAAATTCACTGGAAATAATACGCATATAACTGTCAATACTCATCGAGTACAGTTATAGAGTAATTAATATACTTAAAAGTAAGTTTAACCATAAAGCTTTATTTCTGCAAATTGCAATTATATGGTATCAAAATTCTTAAAGCTTTTTTTTAAGGAAATTTTTATTTATTTGTGTGTTTCTCGGTTATGACATTTCTTTTAATACTAAATTAAAATCTAATTTAAAGATTAATTTTTATTTTATTATGACAGTGAACCTTTTATATACCTAAATAATACAAGAAGCCCTCTAGCTTTTTTTGAAATTTGTTTAATTTTTGCGTTTTTAAATCTAATAAAGAAAGATTGCAGATAGATTTGTATTTTATAAGGTCGTAAGCGACATATATATTCTATTAACCGCAGTCATAATGTAAAAAGTATACCGACGAAATGGTTTTTGGATTTTTTGTTTTATTTCTGGCGGTTTTTGAAATTTTGTTCAATTTTGTATATTGGTAATGCGATTTCATTTGCAATATAGAAAAACATTGCAGATTAGTTTTTATGTTACTAAGATCAACCAATATAAGTCGTAAGGGACCTTCTTTGTATCCTAACCGACATTTGTGTTTTTTAGATCGATGTGATTTACAATATAAAGAAATATTGAAACGGGTCGACACGAGTAATAATAGTAATACGCTAAGAAGGAAGATCCGATCTTTGTTTTTGTAAGTTGGAAATGGCTCAAAACTTTAAATTTATGAGAATTTTTCGATTTTCTCAGCTCCAGGACTTAACATTCTTACAATGGGTACGAAATGCTCTTTGAAATTCTTTTTTTTTTAATTTATTTTAAATATTTTCAAATGAAGTATAATATTTCTGTCTTTGAAAAAACGCTTTTGAAATAAAAATTTGAATCTCAATACTTACTTCTGGCACCGCAAACTTTTGTCTTAAGGGCTAAACGAGAAATTCTTGATATTTTTTCTTAATGATACTTTCATTCGTAATTAAAATACTCCGAAAAATGATTAGTTATGAATTTATATCTTGAAGTTGAGTTTATATTTAAATATGCTATGTTTTATGGTATTCAATTTTTTTTCACAACACACTGTGGTCCCCCATGTCCAGATTGTTTTTATTATTACTACCCCTCCGAAAAAATTGTAAGAATATGAACACAATAATGACTGTTGCATATGATTTAAAACATATTGGGGTATCCTGTGCCACAATATAATTATATCTCATTTTCTTTTTTAATTTCCAATCAAAGTTAACTTTTTTATTTATTTTTGCGTCATATAGATTGACCTCGAGAAAATTAAAATTTTTTTTTGTAATAATGAAATGAACCTTACTTTAGTCATTAGTTTCGAATTTGCACATCTTGAATTTTTTTTTATAGCAACTTACAAAAGTCAAAATCAGAAAAATTATCAAGATTTTTAAAAACGATTAGATGGTCAAAAAGTTAGATTGATGGAAATATCTTTTTGTAATTAACTTTGAGAGCTACAAATATTTGGGCTCTTACTCATAAACCTTCTGCATCAAAAGTCAGATTGCTTTTGAACATTTTCTTTTATTTATTTAAGGTTTTACCCATAGAAATGGACATTGAGCACGAGCACCGTCTCAAAAATCAATTAAACACAACTATATGCATAATTAAAATAAAATTAAAAAAAAAACAGTCAGGTCTTTGTCGGAAAGGAAGATACTCTGTGGGCCAAGGTTTCTTCTCCGAAATCAGGGTGTTTATACGGGCATTTTTAAACCCTAAAAAATACGAATATCAAAAATCAGTCAAGAGTAATGCCTAAGCTATTTATTGAAAATCGATGATCATACTTATAACTTATGAGTCCCACAAACCGACGTCAAACACTAAGAAATAAAATGGCGAGTGTTTCTATTATTGTATGCATTTTGCCCCTTCAACCAATAGTCCGTACATTTAACATTTGTCGTAGTTGAATTCGGAATATTCTATTTGTTATTTTTTTTTATTAAACCTTTGAAGGCTTTGGTGTTGTTATGGTTATGCCCCCCTGACCCTAGGGCGTTTGCATTTGACCGGAACAGCGTGGTGCACTTAAAGAATAAAAAAGGAAAGAATAATCTGTAGTAGCAGTGGCCAGCACTTTACTTGGCCTCTCATTGAGTTAAAGAGTATATTACGTTGGTACAAACGTATGCAACACGAAGAAGGAAGCTTTTCGAACACTATAAAGCACATACATAGTTGTAATATGGGGCTCTCTCTCGTTTCCTCACCACCTATGAAGTAGAGGATTGGATGCGTTCTTTTTTAGGGTCTTCCCCTCTTCTAATATTTTTTCGCAAAAAGAGCACATGTGACAAATTGTAAGTCGATTTGACGGAAAAAATGTTCACTTACAAACTTTACTCCGCCATTTTCTCTACTTGTGGGCAGAATTTTTGATAGGATAAATGAAAAAACTGTCTCTCAAATTCTTACTCTTTGGAGCTATGTTATCCACAACGGTGAAAAGCTTTATGAAGAAAACAAAATATCCCCAAACAAGCTTTGACCCTTCATATCCTCCGAAATAATTTCCTAGTGCAAAAATGAAACTGCATTCCAAATCTCAGCCTTCTAGCTCTTAGCATTAGGCCATCGTTGAAAGCCAATGAATCAGTCAAGTAAACCTTTTTGTATACCTATTTATATACTTGATTTTTGATCCAAATTAACTATGCAGACTCTTTTGGTTGCTAATCAGATAAAGTTTATTGATGTTTATTTTTAAAATTTCCCAAGTCCGTTCTCGCTCCCAATAAAACAATTAAATTGCTCAAAAAATTGTAAATCGACTGTATTCTTATTTTTATTTATTTATTTACAATGATAATAATAGTTAAAAACTAATATTTAACAATTATTTTATATATTGCATGATATTTACATAAGTATGTATATAGGGTAGTATCCAAAAGTAGTATCACTCAATGAATTACAATTATTTTTATTGAAATACGGTACAAATAGTTAGTAGTTCCTAAAAAAGAACCCTTGTGATCTGAAACAACGCGTATAGCTTCATTCGCATATAGCGTACGTCTTTTGGAACTTGTATTCTAGGATCCCCTTCAGAGATTCCGTCACGGCTCCTAGGACGTCTTCATTGTCGGTTTCCCTTGAGAGACCGCTTGAGCCTTGGAAAGAGGAGAAACTCTGACGGCTTCAAATCTGCACTGAAAGGACGGTGGGGCAACGTGGCAACCCTGTACGCGGATGCAAACCCCCTCACCAGCAGCGTGCTGTGCCACTGCGAACACTACCGTACATAATCCCTAAGATATCACACCAATGCTTGTGCGCCGGTAAGAGTCCAGGAGCGCCCTCATGGCAGCATTCCGGTAGGCATCTTTAATCATTCAGCTCTAGATTTTTCCTATCTTGGATTGGCCCAGGAGGGCGACCACAGTCCTACTACTTTTTGATCCTACTCTGTATATTTCGGTTCGGATCATCGTAATGCATATACTCGTATTAAATGTTGGAATATTTTTGTCAACATTGGTTGACAAAATTTAGGCTTCGTAGATTGCTTTGACATGGATTGGCTTAAATTTTATTTTGAGTCTCAAATTAGTCTCTTCATTTTTCATGAAAAGAAACTCTCAATTGAAAAGAGCAGATTGTTTAAATACCTCACCATCTTTGTTTATGGGGTCAGTAATTGCTAAAGTTTCATTGTGAAGTTTTTTTATTGTTGAATTGAGGAGGCAGTGAAACACGTAAATTCTTGACTTTCGCTTTTTTTAGTTTACATTGTAGTTAGTGTAGAGTCCGGCTTCTGTGAAGAAAGTAGCCGCCCAATAAAAAAGTGAATATGTAAGAGCCTTGTCCTCGTTTGAAACGATGTTGAATGAATTAATAGGACGAAAGTTGGTTAGTTCTTCAATGTACTTTGATGAGTTATGTGTTCAGATCATACTTAGCTTTTGCCTTAAATCCTCCGAAGTGGGCTGCTCTCGTCGGAATGATACGATACTGCTCTATCGATGAAAACTTAAAAAGAATTCAAAATTCAGTCCAGGATCGTGGAGAACAGCCGCATACGAAATATCCATGTATGATTTTTTTATGTTTTCTGCCACGGAGATAGGTTTCATAATGCTGCTTAGTAATGCGTAAACTTCATAAAAGGTATTTCAAAGTCGGTGATGACTCAAACTGAATGTAAGCAATTTTTTTCTCTACTATCGTTAAGAAAACAAAAGTGTCGCTATTATTTAACTGCATGTTGTGGCATCATCCGCATCCTTTGGTGAAATGCTTCTTACTCTGAGACCGTTGTTAAAAGAAATGTTAAGAGAAATTACAACACAGAAAACAACAAAACAACTCAGATGGCAGTCGAGTAGGTCTGTATATAATGTGTGTTTATATGTATGTATGTAATGGTAAGAAGGTTATAGGGTTGCACAGTTGATGGTTATGTAATGGCGTTCGTTTAAAGCATAAAAAGCGCCAAACACAAAACAATTTATGGAATCTTGCGAGTTACTTTCCATTCTATTCGAATGCCGGCGATTTGTCGCTCTAAATGTTCAAGCAACAAGTAACAAGAAACTGTAAACACAAAAACTCCTTTTGTAGCAAGTTAGACATGCAACGACTAGTCGAATCACTCGCTTTCTTTGGCGCCTTTGTTGCCATTGCTGCAACTGTGCAACATGTTGCTGTTGTTGACACTGAAAATCCATTGCCTTTTGTTTGCCCCAACGTGGCACATACATACATACTACGTATAGTATATAGAAAGCATACTTATATAGTATGTCAACTTATGTATGGGTTTGTATGACATTGTTACAATCAGCTGCTTTGGCTTCCAAAGGTAGTGCCAGCTTGCACCTGTGCTTGTGCAATATTTATTATGCTTTCTAGTTAATAAAGCGTAATTTTCAACGAAGAGGAAGTATATAAAAAATTGTTGAATTCGGCCTTTGAATTGGGCTAAAGTTACGCATCTATTTCGCATTTTTTAAATTTGCTATGAAAGTAATAACACAATTTTTGATTGAGTGATCTATTGGAAGTACTTGATCTGCTCCAATTCAATAAAAGCAACACTATTATCTTTAGAATGAGATTTAAGCACTGTACCCTAGCACTGTACCCTAATGTTTTATATAGGGTGGGTCACCTGTTGGTTTTCCAACAAAATTGGGCAATTGAATATGCCAAGTGCAAGTTTGAAACTCTTCATTTATGTATGAAAAATAATATCGTCCGAATGGCCGTCGCGGTTTGCTCTACGCGAAGAATCGAATAACCGGAATCGGAGATAATCGCAATATCGTAGTTTAAAGCCCAGAGCTTGAATTGCCGCAGTGGCAAAAGGCTCGAGGCCCAGTCGAGATAATTTTTTGAGGTTGTTATTTGAAGTGCTTTTGTTGTTACGAAATATTTTCCTTTGAACTCGAGTACCAGACAACAGGATTTTTTTAGTTTTTACGTTTTTTATGTATTCCTTGCACAATTTTTACAAAATGGAAAAATCTCCCAAAGTTCATAGCTCATTACATGATATTTGTAAATTAGTTTCTCAAAATAATTTCTTTCCAAAAATTAGACGCTTAAAGCTGTATTGATTTCCAAACGCCATTATTCGAAATATTTTGCTGAAATTGGTCCATATACTCCAGATTCATATTCTGCACCGACTATATAAATTTTGTTTTTCGAATTGTGAGAAGAGATCGACAATCAGGTTGGTTTGGACAGGATACAATATAAACATGTCCAATTTCTAGTTGGTATTTGCTATTAAAATGTGTCTTTGAAATAAGAGTATTTTTCTTCCCTACTCATAGTTTCATGAGCCATATTTTTTTCTTAATTGAATTTTAAGAACAGATGGCTTGTAATAACGAAAGCCAAAATTTCTACATTAAAATACTATATACAGAGGTGTGTATTTGAATGTGAATGAACAATTTATGTCATCATCATTATCATTTCCTATATCTCCCCATGGAGCATAGGGCCTCAACAATTTATGTAGAAGACAATTAATAAGTTCCTTCTTTAAAAATACTTATTAAAATTATGATCTAAGAGACCATAATAGCTAGAAACTCGAATTTTTCAAACGTTGCGCTTTATCAGCGCATGAAGCGTATCGATTTATGGTCATATCTTGCCCCATTTATCCGTAGAAAAATTTTGCGGTTTCCATCAAAAAGCACCTGGTCAGTTTGTACAACTGAAAAAATTGATAAGATCAGATGAAAATTACAAAAAGTAAATAATCAAAATTTCATAATTTTTAAATCCACGAAGTGGCCTACAAAATGGAACACAATTCCACTCTCTTTATGACTCATTTACATTTTTACAAAACATTTTCCTACTCCCTTGAAAAAGTCAACAAACCTCAACACAAAAATACAAAATTACTTTTGTTAGAAATATGTCTACAGGATATCCCATTGTCGAACACGGTTCTAAGTTTTTGACATATTTAAATATCGATTGAATATTTATTACTCAAAGTATCGACCTTGGCAAGCCCTCATTGTTTCCTCATTTCTTTAGTTGTTTTTAAATAATACAGATTGAAAATCATGCATGTATATTATATTAACAAAAGTGGTCAGTTAAATTATTTCTGCATTATGAAAAGTTTAATAGAAATCCAGACAACAAGGAATAAAAAAAAGCCAGCTTGAGATGCTTAAAATGTTTCTTGAAAAACTCACGTTTAGACATCTTTTCGGTGTCATTCCAAATATTATAATATTATGAAATATTTTGACGGTCGATTCTGTTATAGTCAACATTTTACCAAGAAACGCCACAAATCTAAACAGATTATCGTGCTCTGTTTATCAAACATCACAAATTATAGACAAGTTTGAGGAAGTGAGTGACTTTAGGTTTTTAAAAATAGGGTCACGTAATTTGAGTATGGCCCCTTAGGTACTCAAAACAAACGAAAAAGATGGCGTACGTCAAAGTCGGGCACGCACGACTTTGGGATACCGTGTATAGTACAGTAAATCTAGAGTTTAATTTGGAAAAAAATACTTAATGGATGAAACTTTCAGGGATCGTTAGGGACCTTGTTCTAAGTCTAAAAGCGAGTTTTCTTATACAATATATGTCTCTACGGTTTTTGCATGATATCTTTTTTTCTATTAAACTTAGACTCATGGTTAATAAAATTATCTATCAAACAAGACTTAAATCAAGGTTGTAGGTTAATTGGTTCAAGTACAATGCTTGTTTAAAGTTGGAAACGGTGTTTGGTGTTTTTCGAATAATTTGCAAATGTTTTAAAACAGGTATGTTTTTTCGGAAATTTTACCCATACATTTTGTTAAAGTCATTGAAATTATCTACAAATGCATCACTTTTCTACAATTAATAGTTTTCCAGCATATATTAATATACCCTTTGTACCGTACAGTACATGGTATAAACCGACGAATTTTGCACCAAAAACGTTTTTTTGACCGACCGGTCCTAAAGGAGCTATATGGTAAAGTCAACCGATTTTGATCAAATTTAGTAGAGTGCTTGGGAACTATAAAAAAATTTCGAATGCCAAATTTGGTTAGAATATCTTCATAAACAAACGAATTATCCATCTAAAACTTTTGGTTTTTTTCGAGGTCCTCTGAAACATCCCTATGAGACCTATATAATACAACCCCAATATCAAAAAAAATAAAGTAAACTTTTCTCCTGTAGAATAATAAGGGATCTAATCTGAAAGCTTGGTTGTTCCTCTTACCATCTCTGAGATCTAGGCGTTCATACGGACAGATAGACAGACAGACGGACATGAGTATATCGACTTCACGAGTCACCCTGATCGTGAGTTACAATGCCTAAGATTTAGTTTATGGGCTACGTTAAGTTTAACGTAATTAACCCACAACTGAAGAACAAAGTCAATTAAAACATTGTCATCAGATAGGCCCACAAAACGTTATCCTGCCCGGTCGTTGTCTTGCGTGCTATTAGTAGGTTCAGCAATGGTTTTTGATGTTTGATAATGTTGAATTTGAACAAAAGAAATTTTGTCAATGATTTTGGGGGCGAATTCTATAATGACAGTAAAACATTACCAGACGCTCAGCAGAATCCGATCGATCGAAAAAGAAGAAGCTTATGGATATTATTAATGAAGAGTCCGAATGGCAAACGATGGCAACTCCCAAAGCACGCATTGTCGATCAAGCAATCAAAGAAAATCACAAATTCAGGCTAACTTTTTGTCACACTTTTTCTCAAATCGCTGAATCGGTCGAATTCAAGTTCTAAAACTATACATATATTAATTCCCGTGATTCCAGTTGGTTATAGGACCACGAACCTATTATACGACTTAGTTTAGTATATGCCAATTTTATGAAGGGTGCATCCCGAAGGTAATAAATGTATACTGCATTGCGGGATCTACTGATCACAGCTTTAGCGGAGGCGACTTCAGGAAAGACGGGACAATTGTTAAGGTGCAGGCTTATTTCTTATATTAATTTAAATTGTGTTGATTTTTGTAAAAATGTTTGATTATTGCCTTTCCGAAAGTCACAAAAATTACCAATAATATAAAAATCTTGTGATTTTTGATTACAAAGCAATCATCTATCCAAATCAGCTCTTGTGACCAAAGTAATCCTCGGTACTATACTATATATCATACATGTAAATATATGGATATTAATTCGGGTGAATATAGGAAACTTACCGGAAATCTACCTAAAAGAGGCTAAATTTTTTCAACAAAAAATCTCTGAGAGAATTGCTTTTGTATTGCCTATGTATTTATTTTAATTGTAAAATACATTGCATTATGCTCCCAAGCATTTGGAACTATGAGAAGCGAGGGGGACGGTAGATTCGGTAAAATCTTAGTCTAACATAAATGAGGACGACAAGTATATGTTTTTTTATAATATCGAGTAAAATTTAGGTACTAAGTACAGTACTGTACTGCGTAAGGATTAGATTTCGTCTGTAATATTTGTCCATTTCACAAACCGTTCTTGACATTGATAAAAATTGAAGTTATTGGAGTTATTTTTTGTTATCAGTCACGAGATACACATTAATACTTGCGGAGATTATCACTATAATGAATAAATATATAACAAAATCAAGCTGTCAGTATGGTTTATAGATATGTTCATCATTATCATTAAATTCCTCTTTATTCAGATATAATTAAAGCATTAGTATTAGAAGCCAATATAAATGTCAAAAATCTAACACTTCATTAATTTTGATAATTTTTTTGAGGTCAGCCAGCACTCGAAATAATATTAATATGGATGCCACACAGTTGACCGAATTGATGGGTGCTCATGATTTCATGCAACTGCAGCAGCAACTGCAACACAACAACAACAATAATAACAATAACAATTACAATACGGACGGACACAATGGTTTATCACCAGAATCGGTAGAGCGGTCATCGCGTCCAGTGCGACGCGCGACCCGACGCACCTCACAGGTAAAACCCAGCTCGAGCTAAGCCTATTTGCATATTCATTAAATGTATCCATGGTTTAAGTAAGTTTCTTTCTTGACCAACAGTTAAGCAATAACACTTACGATCTGGAAATGACAGACTCCAGCTCGCAAAGCGATGACACCAGTGGCGGCGGCGGCAGCAGCAATGGTGGTAGCAGCTCACATAACAACAACATTGGTGGACAACTCCTGTGCACGACACGTCCCTCCAGCCGTGGACGTTCGCAGTCCCTGCAGCAGCAAGCAGGAACAACGCCGGCAGCCACAGCTGGGCTTACGGCAGCCAATGCAGGTGCCGCAAATAGAAGACGCAAAGGTGCTCTCAATGCCAAGGAGCGCAATCTGCGGCGTCTCGAGTCCAACGAGCGGGAACGCATGCGCATGCATAGTCTGAACGATGCGTTTCAGTCACTGCGCGAGGTAATACCGCATGTAGAAATGGAACGACGTCTGTCCAAGATTGAAACACTGACGCTGGCCAAGAACTACATTATTAATCTGACGCATATTATACTCTCCAAGCGCAACGAAGAGGCTGCTGCCATGGAGCTCAATGGCGGAAGCGTAGGCGGCGTGCTCTTAGCCGGCATTACCGTGGAGTCCAATACTGGCGGTACTGCAGTATCAGGTAATTCCGTTCCCGTTACCAGTAATGCCATATGCTTTGACGATGCTCTGGCTGTTGGTAACGCCTATGATTGCGCTTTGCTTGCTGCCACAGATGGTAGTTTACTGAGCTCTCCAGCAGCTGCCACAATGCAGCAGCTACAGAGTCAGAGTCTACCGTCTATGCATATGCCACCGCAGGCTTTGTCGCATCATCATCACCAGCAGCAGCAGCAACAACAACAACAGCAGCCGCCTGCCTCACAGTCCATGCAACAGACGCAATTGATGCCCACCCATGATCATCTGAGCGCAGCCATGCTGCTGGCTCAGCCACAGCAGCAGTCGCAGCCACCACAGACGACGCTCATACTCAATGGTGGAACGGTGGTTAGTGGTTCGGCTGGCGGTGGTGGCAACTTTGCTGATGTTAATGATAATTTCGACGAACCATTTCGGGAGTTCTTGTAATCAAGCCTGGAATAGTGTATATATTTGGTTTGATCTTACTTGCGGTGATTTAACTATCAGCATAAATACTTATGTACAAAAGTAAGAACTCTGGCTAAGTTATCAATAGTTAATATTGAGTATTTAAAAAAACACAATTGCCATCAATTAGAAACAATCCAAGACAAGAGACAACAACCTTTAATAACTGCCAATCTTCCTTTTAATTTTTATATCTTATAAACTCCAGTAACTTGAGTTAGTATTTGGAGGAATTATGATTATAATTAAAATATTTTTCTTTTCACAATTTCCTCTTCTTCTTCCACTCGAAGACCAACGCGGACAATTTTGTAAAAAATGGTTCCATTTACGAAGCACTTGATGGAAAGGTCATTTCGTATAGTCGTAGCTTCCTTTGAGAGCTGTAAAATGGAGTTTTATAAAAGAGATGATGTATGCCGATTTGGTAAACCTAGATCGCTTTCCTTAAATCTCTCATACATCTTGGTATATGAAAGGAAGAAGACTAATACCCCGACAATTGGCGCATAACATTCAGTCTACTTTCTTGGGGGCTCTCCAAAGGATACAATGCTCTTATCTACTCAAATCAACCCTTTGTTGAAAATCCTTAACAAACTTATACGGAATTTCTTAATTTAAGCTCGAAACCTTTAACAATTTGCTTTCTTTTTAAATCTTTTCACACAGCTTATGTCATATGTAAATTATTTGTGTTAGGACCCCATATTCTTGTTGCCGCAGAGAGACTTAAACACAGTGTTAGAATAAAATTCCTTACATATTTTATTACAGAATTTTTCTTTGAGCAACTCTTACAATAACAATTCCCACCTTTAAAACTAATTTGGAAAATTCTGAATAAGACACCCCTTAAGACTGTTTTTTATTGCCCACTGATCCCAAAGTATGCTTGATAGACTTTATTTAATTCAGATCATCCAG
Organism: Chymomyza fuscimana; assembly: GCA_949987675.1. NCBI lineage: Eukaryota > Metazoa > Arthropoda > Insecta > Diptera > Drosophilidae > Chymomyza > Chymomyza fuscimana. Next base: position 58,543,166 of record OX465088.1, on the reverse strand, counting down.
ACTATTATATACCCTGTACAATTATTTATTTCCATAATATTCATCCCATTGCCATGCTACAGCCGGTCCTGCATGACTTTACAATTCGCTGGAACAGCATCGACCTGCATGCTGCTCTGATTCGCAACTGGAATAGGAACGTCGACAATGGCTTCTTTGATACTGTTCTCTTTCAATTTTTCTTTTGTTTTATTCACTCTCAATTCTTTTCACTATTTTAATGATTACCTTAAATTCGCACTGCACAAATGTCTTAATTTAAACAATAGATAATTGGAATTTATACAAAATTTCAAACTATTCTTGAAAGCAACTGTTGCAACAAAGAATTAACTCCATCAAAAAGAAACATTTGTATGTTAATTCATTATAGCATGCTGCTCTCAGCTGCTGCCATACAAACAAGGAAATATATACAAGGAAAAACTTTTTTGTTTTTTTTGAATATCGCAACCAAATTTATGTCAGTTTAATTTAGTATTAGTATTTACATTTGTGTGAAGTTTGATCAAAATTGGTCCACTATTTCATGTAGCTACCATACAAAAAGTGAACCCGGAGCCGCCATTTTTTCCGCGCAGCCGAGTTCGCGCACTTCTTTGCGTCACCTTGTAAAATTCTTTGCATCATGATGATCTTCGATCTTCCGCTCCTGTACGCTCTTGCTTACTGCGCTGCTTACTCACACAATAAAATGTTTGTTTGTATGAGTTTTACCCACCACTGCTATACAGAATTCTTGTATGCTTTAATATAAACAAATAAAGTTACCATTTACCTTTCCCTTTAGAACTGTTAACTGGCTGAGTACTTGACGAGCTTACCGCTATCACTCACTACAACGGATAGCTCGACCAATAACCGCCCATACAATTACTTGGGGAATTTGATATAGGGATTTCACTGACTAGTTAACGCGTCAGTTCTCAAGTTATCCACCATTCACTTTTGAATTCACCTTTGAAAAAAAATAGCCTTGTTTAGTCCATGGTATAATAACAAGGTAGCGACAAGCTTCGACGTATGCATGTCAAAAGGGAATGAAGAATAACGAAGTAGCATGTGAGTGTGAGCGAGAAAAAACATGCTATGTGTTTTTAGTAGTGAGAGAGAGTGATATAGCATGAGGGCAGGCAAAACCTATGAAAATGTGTTTGTTTATTGCACAAAAAGGAAAACAACAACAGAATACAAACTTTTATATGTATCCGTTGCTCACGCATTTGCAACATTGCAACAACCAGCTCTCGCACAACCTTTCAACAACAAGTCAACTTTCATACTGTACTGCATTAAGCAAGTCAGCCGCGAGAGCGCCCTCTCAACTGGCGCTACCGTATTATTATACCATGGTTTAGTCTATGGTGGATGCTGTTGAATTCACAGAGTATTACTCACCACTAAATTCTTACACATTTATTTAATTTCCAAATTATTGTATTTTCATATTTTATTTTTATTACATTTAAATCCACATATTTTACTTAATACTTTACTCCAAGCCATGCCTCTACTATATCCAGGCTCGACGAGAGATAGGAAAATGGGGGTATTCCCCCGGGCCCGGAGTTTTTTCAGGGGCCCGGTGTAATTACTGTCGTAATAAAATTGTGTGCAGATCTACCATGGGTTTGCGCAACCCAGTCCCGAGTTTCAGGAGTGGCTTCTTTATGCTTAGAATCCAAATTAGCAAGAAAACTGGATTTTGGTGTCATTACCGAGACATTCGCTTCGACCAAGGCAAGAAAAGTAAACTTGTAACTTATCTCTTGCTAGTGATTAAAATTACGTTTAAATATTGAGAACCAATAAAATTGTTTTATTGTGGATAATAAACATGAGCTGTTATTAGTGTACCTTATTTCTGCATTATTTTCCTCATACACTTGAATTTAAAAATTTTATCCATGTAAAACTCGTAACGAAGTAACAATACAAAAAGCATAATGAATAAAATTATGACTGCTGTACTGCTAAAAAAGTGAAAAAGTTCGTCGTACTTACAGAACGAACACAATGATTCAAGCAAAAGGTGTAATAGAGGGGCCGGTACATTTACCCCCTGGCTCAGATTTTCTCTCTACAGCCCTGACTATACCTATGCTAGTTGAGTTTGCTACAATTTAATAGTCAAGAAAATAAAAATAGAAAGCACTTCTAAGGAAAATCACCCAGTTCTTTTAAGATCTGTGCATCTGGCAAATCTGTCCACTCTTTATCTGACACAACTTCATCCCTCCTACTGCCTCTTTTCCTATGCCTTTTATACAACTACTAGGCATCACAATGGTAAACAAAGTCTCTGAGTGATCTTGTTTTGGGCCGAGCTAACACATCTTATGGGCTTCCCAAACATATACCGCCTGAATAGGACAAAAAAGTATACATTCAGAATTAAAAAATAATCTCAAGGAAGTTGTCACTTTCAATAAATGAACCTTCTAGATCGGCGAAGATGTTAAAAAATGTTGTTTGTTGTTTCTAAGCGATATATACATCAACTTGCATTTAAGAAAACCGAATACATGCATATGAACGTCATAATTGTTAACTTTGGAAAAAATTATTCAAACTAAATTATGCAATTATCAAAAGTTGTTATTATATTATGTGTAAGCATTTAACTGTATCCATTTACATATATGTATGTTTAATTGTAAAAAAATTGAATTTGCAGTATATTATTAATAAGAAAAAACGATGGACGATTGAAACACCAGGGCATATACTACATTCTATATACATTAAATATATGAAGAGATGCACACTCATGAAGGAAGGGCTATAATTGGCGATAACAACAACAACAAGGCTTCAATTAAAACCCGAAACACTCACACACACACACGCACGCACACACAATGTACATATAAGTGTATGTACAGTTGTAAATGCTAAATATGGCGTCGCTAACAATTGTCGTTAGCCGTAGGAAAGTGACGCTAAGTTAATTTACCACCCATGATCTTTTTAATGCACTTGAAATTTAGTATATATGTAACACTTAAAGAGGGTGTGTATGTGTGTGTGTGTGCCAGTGTGGGGGAACAAAACAATTAACACACAAAACCGTTGAACGACATATTGAAATTGGCACACTTCCGGTGACGTCGTGACGTGCAAATGTTAAACACTAATAAAAATAACGATACCCCGCGTGAGTGTGAGCGTGTAATGTGTGTGTGTGTGTGTGTGTGTGTGCACACCGTGGGCGGTGTAGAAGCGTGGTGGGGGGACTGCTTGGTTCTTAGCAATAATTAAGTGAAAAATAATAGTTAGCGCGAATGGTGGGTATTGGCCTGACGTTGGGAAACTTAAGCTTGTTAATAATGTTTGATTAGTCAATATCAACCCATTTGGATTAGATGATTTTGAGTTAAAATTTATTTACAAACTAACCGTTTTGACCGTTGCGCAATACCCATGGGTTTAAATCTCAAAACAATGCTAGACGAATACAGAGCAATATACAAGAGAATATATTTGTATGTGTGTGTGGGGTTTCTACAACGAAAGTATGCCTATTATCAGGTGGAAGACGGTATAAACCAAACGTTACGAGTGCATCTAGTCAAATTCTTCTGCGCATAAACAAAAAAGTTAAGATTTCAAATTGCAATATAGGCGCATAGATTAGTTGTGAATATATAAGTTTTAAGCTTATGTGTATTGTACGTTTCGACAAATTAAAGTCTATTAAATGTGTATGATATATATAAATACAAGGTAAAACAGGTATAAGCATTTACCAAAATACTGGAAAACTAACTACTACTCGTATTGTATATAAATATAAGGCTAAGCATAATGAGCATTTGGTGTGTACAAGCAACAAAAAAAGTGTATAAATATGTGTACTTAAATGCAAATAAAAATAAATGATAAATTTCCAAAATTAAAAGAATGTTTTTAAAAATATTTTAAAAGTTCGTTTTAAATTTGTGTTGCATGACAAAAAGCTGCTTGACAACTTACATAGCAGTTAGCTTTTGCTGTGCAACATTACATAGCGCTATAAGATATTTTGCAACACTGTAATATGTACGGCGCTGCCAACTTAAGTATATATCGTAATCAATCAACCGGCGTTAAGCATAAATTTATATGTTGTAAATATAGAGTTTCTATTTTAGTTGATCTTATTTAACCAACTGCGTTATGTTGGCAAAAAAAAGTACTATGATCGCTGTTGCGCTTTATATATTTTAAACTAAAACTATCGCTTACAAAATATCGATAGTGAGCATGTCAGCCAAACTAAAAGTTATCGACACATCGCACGTTTGAGCGTAAAATAGCGACATATCGGTATAATATCAACAACTTTGAGCGAACATTATCAAAAACGAAGAGGAGCTAGAAAGTAGTGCAAGTGCATTAAAAATAAATAAACTAATTTCATAACGGTGCGTAATTAATACAAAGACCGCAGAAGTAATTAAAAACTTTATATATTATTTGTATAAATAAAAACATTGTTTGTTGTGAATGTAGTCTGTTTGTGTTGTGCATGTTTTTATACAATGTGTATAACATAAGTTGTGCATCGTGATAAAGGTAGAACAACTCGCTGCAGCGACGTATTCTTTTCAGGTTCACTGCTACTGCTTCCGTTCTAGTTTTCTGGCTTTTGTTATGCCGCATTTTTTTCTTCGTTTTTTCTTAAAAGTACTGCGTAGTAATTACTTAAAGTTGTGGCAAACAAGTTATGAAAACCTTGTTTCTGGCTTGCATTTTTTTCATTCAATAGATTTGAGTTTTCTATTGATGCAGATCAACGAAATGTTGCAAAAGTATTTGGTCCCGTCTATATGCCTTTAATATATGTATGTATATGTATGTAGGTATGTTAGTATGTTTGCGTGTGCTTGCCGCTTGAGTTCGTTACAGTTTATTAACCTTTTAATGTTGTTGTTGCTGGGATTTTGCCATAGTGCAGCTATTGTTAACACTTTCGACTTTTGCGTTACAATTTTAATTTGGTTACGATACCCACACTCATTATATATCTGCATACATTCATACATATCTATGTTTGTACATACATATGTATAATGTATGCACTATGAGGGCTGACCACCAAACAGGCAGCTCCTTGTGTTTATATCGTTAGCCATGCTTATACGTAAATTTCCGGAATTAGTTCGTAGCACGCAATGTATGAAAGTAAGTGTATCATTATGCACACATGCATACAAACTCCAACACCAATACATATGTATGTACATATCTATATATACATATAAGCGGTCACAACAAACCCCACTGACCCCATCTTTAACTGCGTCAAGCAGCGCCCAAAACAGTAGCGCAGCCAAACAACAACAAAGGCAAAGCATAAAGCACATTGTACAGTGGTGCACATGCTAACAAATACCCTTAAATAATTATTGGCCTATATATGGAGAGCCTTTGCGTAGCATTTTTCAACCAGTGTATGTTGGTATGGTCCTTAGACCCACGTCAATCGACGAGTCTATTCGCTTCTATTGACAAGGCGTTTTTATAGTCGTAGCATTTTTGGTGTGAGGGTGCGTATTTGATTAGTCCGCGCGACAGGTGAACCTTTTCACTTCAAATGTTGAGCGTTCTGCGTTCTACTTTCTAAAAATGATTTTACTGCGTTCGGCCAGTGGAGCGCTATTACCAATTTACCTTGGGTGTGGGTGAACTGCGCGAATCGACACAATTCAAAATCGATTTTTATACTCTACTTATTAAATTGGTTTTCGGTTTATGCATTTTTATTTTATAACTAGACTTGCGAGCGAGTCCATATTGCACAAAAGTGATGTGAAATTCTGGAATTTCTCTAAGCATCTCATTCTGTTAAAATTGTTTGGTGTGTATATTAGGGACCCATTATCGAAAAAGGCTTAAAGCTCTTAACATTTTGTAATTTCTAAGCTATTTATACAAATTTTTTAGAGAAATTAATTGTATAGGCAACATTATTGGTTTATTAGAACTTTTAAAAACCTTCGAAACTTAATACTCGAACTACAGTTTGCAAAATTCACATTGTGGGGTCATTACATAAAATTTCAAGTCAAATCCATCTACAGTTATGACGTGAATACATTTTCAATTTGAACTTAGGGTATCTTCAAGTCAATAGCTATAAGATTTCATGTTAGTCTGCATATTTGCATTTGCTTTGGATCGTTTAGTCGGTGAAATTATGCCACAGTTGTTAGGCGTTTGAGGCAATATCTACTAAGTAAGTAATTGGTGCTGCGACCTCTTTTAATTGAAGAGTTCATAAGTTTTATCAGCGGTAGCTAGACATCTTCATATTCATTCATTTTTGTAGTAGCTAAGTTATTCAAATTAGTGTGGTTACACGACACATCAAGTGCCACTGGTAATATCGAGTGATCCGAAAAATGAACTCTTAGTTGTAGAATTAGATTTCATGGTTTTGCAAGATTGTCGTTTTAATTTGGGAAAAAAATTTAAATTGTAAATGAAATGAGCATTTAAATAGTAAAACTTACGAAATGACTTAAATGTGTTTTTTGATAGTGATTTCAATTGCATGTGATGGCAGTCATTTAAATTATACAATAAACAGATTGAAGCAATAAAATATGTGTTCTGAGAAAAAAAAATGACAATTAGAACGTTTTCGAGTTATACATGGTGCACTATTAATTTTGGAGTATATATCAAGAAAAAATGAAATCTTTCAAAATTTCTCTGTTTTCCAAAATGTTTTCCATTCACTGCTGGATTTTTCAGTTTTAATTGGATTTTCTATAAAAATTCTTGTAGTTTTACAATTGGATGAACTGTAAGTGGCCTACTCTTTTAACGGCCTTTTGTTGATGTGCTGTCTTTAAAATATATTTAAAAGGACAAACTTGTTGGCCAGTTAGCTCGTCTTATTTACGTTTGCTGAAATTCGACAACTTCTCAACTAAACTATTCCTTAGCTGTTGGATTGATGCTAAAAACGCTCTTTCCGGCATTTTCAGTATTTCGATATTTTTGAAATTTTTTTTTAGCTATTTTTGCAAAAAGTAAACCAAGTGTCATAAAATAAATTTAATTGTCTTAAACGCAAGCCAACAATTGAAACTATATAGTATACACATATGCCTGACTTCTTGTTTTAAGCCCGAATTTTGTAAATGCATAGGTATTTCTTTACATACATATGTGTGCATTTAAAAGTCACAATGTTGTGACCGTACTGATTTAAATTCAATTTAATTGTGTATAATTGATTAAAGCTAACTGCCATCTTTTTATGAGTTCGACCGGATCAGCCAATCTTTTTAGATGTTACGGCTATGACAATTACACTAATAGGTTTGAATTAATAGTTATTATAATAATTTATAATTATAAAATACTATGACTTATTTTATCAAAACTGGTTTAAAAATGTTAAGTTACATTTTAATTACCTTTTGTTAAAAGACAAATTCTTTAGATATTTTATTTTGTTCTCTGCATACAAATTCACAGTTGGATCGGGCAGTGACAACATTATAGGCTGGAGCCACACCTCGAATCACATTTGTTTTGCTTTAAAAAATAGTTTATCGAAAATTGGCATATGAACATTTGCAAAAACAAAAAAGAAGGAAAAATCCCACTTAAAAAAAAAAGATGGCGTACCTTAAAGTCGGGCGCAGGAAAAAAAAATAAACTTGTCTCCTATGGAATAACAGGGGATCTAATCTGAAAAATTGTTTGCTCATCTCTGAAATTTAGGCGCTCATACGGACGGACAGACAGACGGACATCGGTATATAGACCTCTCTACTCACCCTGATCATACTTTAGGTAACTTTGGGGGTCTCCGACGACTCCTTCAGTACCTTACATACATTTTCGGCTTGCAGAAACTTAATATACCCTTTGTACCATGCGGTACAGGGTATACAAATTTTATAATTAGATAGCAATTAGTAGCACTAAACATCGTAAAAATTACCACAATTGGTCTTATCGATTAAAAGATACAGGCAGAAATACGCATGACGTTACGTTACAAATAATTATTAAATCAAAAACCTATTCTCGTTTTATTTTTATTAGCTTTAGTATCTGGCGTGACGTTACACCAATTTACTTAATAAGATCTTAATTAATAACCTTTCCTTAAAGCTATTTAAATTCAGAAACATAATTTTTAGCTTCAACATTTAAAACAATAATAATATTATAACTATATTACACTTGTTAAAAAATTATGATAATATAATTTTAATAAGAAGATGCTCTATTTTTAGCCTATTTTTAGCAAATGTGCAAATACTTCGCAATCTTCAATCTAGTTGCAAGGAAAACTTGATCAGATTGAGTAATAACTTTTTGGTCACGGTAGATGTTTCTGTAGATATGCCCATATGTCTTTTCTCATACATATATAGTATAGTAAGAAGTAGTGCTGCAAGAACCATCGATGTTATATCGATGCATCGATGTTCTTTAATATTTTCCGATCATCGATACTCTTATTACGATTTTCGATTATCGAACATATCCTGTTAGGTGAGTAATTTGCGGAAGAAGTATTTTTAATTAAAATATCTTATTAAATAAATAATATTTATAATTTGTATACCCTGTACCTGTAGGTACAAAGAGTATGCTAGATTTATGCAATGTATGTAACGAACGGAAGGAGGCGTGGCAGACCCCCAGACCCCATGTGGTGGGTTCTTCACTTTGAAGTGTATATATATATCAGAGCTTGCAAAAGGCTTTCAATCCATTTGTCTAACAAAAATCCCCCGTGTATCCGCCACTGCCCTCTACCATAACATCAAAAATGTTTTAATAGCCGAATTTGGAAACAATATATATATATAAGCAAAAGAAAAATGCTATGGCCCCTATGCACAGTGGGAGAAATGGCTAATTTATCAGTGATTAATTAGTAACTGCTAAAAAAAATGTTGCTATTTTTGTAAGGATAATTTTATTTTGTAGATAAATTGACCACAAATTAATATAAAAATAATTTTTTGTTTTATCTAAAATATTTTGTTTCTTAAATTTCTGTATAAAAAAATTCTTTACTCGATATCTGGCCGGATTCCACCAATTTCATACAATTTATTCTTTAAGAAATGTATACATCTTTACAAAATTCGGTGAAATCCATTTTGCAGGCGTATGTACTTATTAGAGAAATTGTCAATCTAGCAGAAATTTATTTATAAATTTTGAAAAAAAAGTTTCTTTTTCTAGAAGAATACATTTATTTTATAGATAAATATTATACAAATAAAAACTAATGTATAAATAATATTTTTTTTTAATTTACCATTTTATTTATTTATTTTTTTAATTTCCGCCGTTTTAGCTCTATTCAGCATCTTATGAGTAATAATCTGATAAGTCTTTTTCCACATCTTTATTTAAAATATGACCGAATACGTCTTTATTTATCAGTTTATCCTTTTTGGAAGAGGGCAGTTCCCTCTTTTGATAGCATCGTAATAAATGGGTCCGATGAAGTGATGGTGATTTTACCGCCATCAATGTATAATGCTAAGGCTTCCTCTGGAGTATATTTAATGATTTGGTTAGCATCGGATTGAATTTTAATTTTTTGGGCAAACTTTCTTCGGAGATTAATAAAGATACCATCTTAGATGCACTTCGCTTGCCAGAACTGTACAAACTGGTACCTGGTACTTTAGCGATGTCAAAAACTTTTTTTTTTTCTTGACACTGCAATCAATTTCGGGTCGCCCAGCATTTGAGCTTAGGTCTACCATATAAGTAAGCTCACAATGTAGCCAGTTTTTGTTGTTTTTTTCAAAGTTCTTACGATCTCGATGTTTCTCTCTCCATTTCAACGCCAATTTTTTGGTGAAATTCTTAGTCCGCTCGGCTATGCCAACGCATTTACTACTTCCATATTTGCTTGCGTCAATAATATTGTCATAGATATACATAAGTGTGCACCGCAAAAAGTCTTTTGGAAACGTAATTTTTCATATCCCACACTGAAAATAGTACGCGCTTGGACACTGACATTGTAGCTAAAAAAATTAATGTGCGAAAGGCTTCAGCTAATTAATTAATTAATATTTTTTAAAAAAGGATTGATCAGAACCCGGTCGAACCTAGAAAAGTTCAGCTCTACGAAAGATTAGTTTATTAGTAAACATTATACCTCTTACTAGCACTACAATCAACATAGAATTTTGGAGACGATACACAATCACAGGTCACAAACACTTATTTTTTTAATAAATACATACCTCCAACTTTATTTATTAACAAAAAGTATAATTGAAATATAATGCATACAAAATCTATAAACAATTGCAGCAACCAGTCAGAATTGGCGGGAAAACAGTTGGCTGCAGCTGGTGGATCATATGTCATATATATCACATATGTTTGAAGCTTTGCAGCTGTGCGAATATTGAGAGAAAAAGAAAACAAAAAGTTTTTTTGGCCTATCGGATATATTAGTAATCGAATACAGCACGATATTGGAGCTAAATTTTATTTTGAAATTTTGAATAAAACGGAGCTAGATGGGCCATTTCTCCCGATGTGCTATATATGATATAGTACACCGATTCAAATTAAATATGCTACAGTGCTTGGGTACTTCTAAATATTTTTGAACTTAATATATCCTTTTTACTTTATAAAATAAAATTAAAAAGATCGTATGCGTCTAGTCCCAGTTGAACTCTATACATCGCATGAGGTGCCTTTCAGAGTGTTAATTCTTAATTACTTAGCAATTTTTTTTTTTGCTAATCTTTACATATGTATACGTAACAATTTAAAACAAAGGAGAACTAATTAGATATCTATCAACACTTGCGTAAATTCAATAATACATATTGCAATCTGTAAAATTTGCTAAATCTTTTCCATATCTGCACATGCGACCATTAAACACACTTTGTGCGACCCAAAATCACCGCCCAGTCGAGCTAGACATATATTTAAACACATAAGTACATAAGTTCATATGTATGCGGTTATCAACTTTTATCGATTTTCGTGGCACTTGCATTGCTTGCTGCACTTAAGCGACGTCCAACTGTGCGTCCTTGTAACCATAACTATAACACCCGATGTTGCCATCAAATAAAATGTAATAAGAAATAATAATACTCAAAAACTAGGCCAGAGACTCGGACAATGGATCTGTGAAATGAAAATGGAAAATGTTTAGTATGATGATTTGCCGTTTAACATGGTGTGGGACGCGGAAAGTATTGTGGTGTGTTGCAACAGACCAGGGGATTTGGTTTGCACTTGGCAACATTGGTGGGCTCTAGAGTGAAGCTAAGTGGGGGGGGCTTGGCCTGGTTAAGCCGTTGCGTCTGGTAATGGCTAACAAAAAAAAGAGAGAGCGAGTGGTCTGTGTGGTGTTTGGGGTTGTATGTGACAAGCTTTGGTTCGGAACTTCGAATGGTTTGACTGAGGTTGATTTTTCCATGGTATACATGTACTCTTATACATACCATGTGTTTGTTGCTGACCATTTATTGATTGATGGCCACAGCGGCGTGCTTTTGTGTATGGATTGTCCTATTCTGTGCGTGCAAAGTTATCATTACGAGCAAGGCCCTTTATTAATATTTTGTATATTTTTTCTATTCACAGTACGTCATTAGAATCCAGAGCGTAAAGTCTAAACAATATCTCTTTTCTGCAACATGGCATCAGGCGGTTTGACATGTGTCAAATACATAACTTTCTTTTGTAATTTGCTATTTGCGGTAAGCTCTAATCTATCTTAATTTGGACAACGAATAAAACCGTATTTTCTTTACTATTTAGCTCACGGGCTTGCTGATTTTGCTTGTGGGCGCCATGGTTCAACTGAACTATGCGCACTACTCGAACTTTGTCAGCGATCATATTTGGACAGCGCCCATAATACTCATGATTGTGGGTGCCGCTGTGGCCTTTATCTGTTTTCTTGGCTGCTGTGGGGCGCTCAAAGAGAGTAGCTGCATGATACTCAGCTTTGCTATACTGGCCGTTGTCATCTTTCTGTTTGAGATTGGCTTGGGCATCGCAGGCTATATTAAGCATACTGGTCTGCAGCAACTCATGGAGACACAATTTAATTCGACCATAAAGCACTACAACGAACGTGAAGACTATCGTGACGCCTGGACCTTGCTGCAAACTGAACTAAATTGCTGTGGCACACATGGACCCAACGATTGGGAAAGCATTTTTCCGAATAAGACATTGCCGCCAGCCTGCTGCAAGGAAATCAACTTAAATGTAGCCAAGGAGTGCACTGCTGTTCATTCGGTGCAGGAGGGCTGTATGCCTAAATTGTTGGGCATACTTGACTCAAAGACTTTAATATTAGCCGGCGTAGTTTTGGCCGTAGCAGGCATACAGGTAACCATAAAAGTGTTTCCAGCCATGAAATGTAATCTCATTTAATTTTCTCCAAATTACAGCTACTCACCATAATGTTTGCCTGCTGTTTGTATCGTTCATTTCGCCGCAACTACGACCACGTTTAAGCTACGCAGCGAGGATCCTGTATGTCGCATTTGAGGCATTTGAAAATTTTGTAGTTTATAGTTTTCATAAGCATATGCAAATACGTGTTGCCGTCTTTGGGCACCTCACTTCACTACTTTGTACACCACAAAAGATCCATCCACTTGCCAAGCACTGCAGGCCCCATAACATCTTAGCATTCCACTTTTAATTTTGTTATCATATTTTATTATTTGTTTAATGTTATCGGAAAAGAGTGCAGCTCTTACCTACCGAAATGATTATCTTAAGCTATGATATTAATTGAAGGCCAATACATATCAAGTACTTTTGGCTATAAGAAGTCCTGTTTCAATACAGGCTAATCATTTATCTCTTCTTATGGTTAAATTCAATTCTAATAACTTATTTATGTAATTTAATTTAACAACCTAAGGTTTTACCTTAATCATAAACTTATTGTATTTGGCATTGTTTTTTTAATGTCAATGGCGAAAATAAATTTATCTTTTGGAATCTGTTAGTTAATAACATAGCATTGATCTGTAACATTTATTATTAAAATCCTTACATTCAAGTTTATTGAATTTCATTGAAACTATATTATTTGAATATTAAATTTACTTATAAATATCACCATCATACACGCAGCATGCATCTAACCATTTCTGCTTATTCCATTCATTTGTCAAATCCAATCAGTCCCATTCTACAAAGTGTCCTTGGAGCAACTCATAGCATTTTTATAGGCATTTAGAACTTTTTTATATAAATGTGAGGCTTTTTTTCTATGTATGCATGTATGCTTTATGTATATGCCGTCAACCCGATCAACTCAACCCAAAAAATATAGCCCACCATTTAATCACGTTTATTTATACAAAATTTTTTTTCATATTTTTTCTCATTAGATTGTATTGTGATTATATATACTACTACTACATATGAATATATTTGCATATATGCAGAAATAAATATTGATAAAAGTACGCATTTTGTATTGAAATATTGTAACAGTTGTTTTCGCAAGCATATGGGACCCTTTATTACAAAACAACAAAAAATAGAAAGGACACGCATTTGCGTTAAAATTTAAAATTAATTGAAATGTCAAATTTATACGTAAATGTTTCAATCTAATTAAGAATTTAAACTAAACAAACAAACATTGTCTAGAGGCTTTACTCTATGCGGTCACTTGGACGATCATAAAATTGTTTTCAAGTACGTAAATAACATTTAATGTAATGTCACTCGCAAGCAACGTATTTAAAAAAAAATTGGTCCATAAACTATAAAATTATCAAAAATACTTATCATGTGACTCTTAAGATATATATATACACACCTACTTATTTTTATCCGTGTAAACAACTGTGCAGCACTGAAAACCTTAATAAATGAACGATTTTAAATTAAAACAAAAGTTATAAACTATTTTGTTTAGTTTTTTTGAGAAATTGTTTAGTTTGCATAAGAGAAGTACAAATGCTGCAACTCAAGATTCATTCATTCGTTGTAGACCGTGCGTAGTGAATTCATTTCCATAATTATTCTTCACTACAATTCGGGGTGAAATTAAACAATCAAATGAAGTAAGACTAGTATTTTTGAGTAAAGAAAAACCCAATCCCTTATTTAAAAACAAAAGAAAAAATACAATAAACATGCACTCATCTTCTATGCTTCAGAACTTTGCGCCGTGGTTATACCCAACAGTGTGCTGTAAATAAGAAAAATCTTATACAAATACACCTAATTTTATTTTTACATTGTTTTAATTTAACGCGGTCTAAAATTTTTACAGAATTTCAATTTTAAAGAAAAATATTTTTATTAGCAGAATCTTTTCGAAATTTAGTTATGGAATTTCCCTTTCTAATTTATTCTCATAGCAGCTTAAGGATATACTTAATGTTTTTTCTTACAATGTTTTCTTTTACACGTTTTTTTGTGGAACGTATCTACCGTGTAAAAATAGAATTAGGTGTTCTTATATGGGCAAATTTGGTGCCTATCCTCTGTAAGCCTAATTCAAAAAACCAAATTGATCTTTTGTCAAAAAAAAAACTCCCAAACTTTGCAATGGATTAAACACTTAAGTACCCGTTTTTGGCACTTAGGTCGGCTGTCTACATTTTTTTGTATAGTAATTTTTTGATTATATCAATTGTTATTAATTCTTTTTTTTACATTTTTTTTTTTTATTTTCTATTATTTTTATGGGTTTTTTTTTTTAAAGTTTAATATACAAATAATTTACGGGTAATTTACATTTAATTTACTTTTTTAATGAATTACATGAGTAAACACATCCTTTTTAACAGCTAATTTGTTTTCACTTTGAGTAACCTCCCCGTGCCAAAAAGCACTTGCTTTTGAACACACATGTTCCCTAAATAGCAAATTTTTTTGAATAATTTACATTCATGATGGATAGTACTAATAAAAAAACAAAGAATCAAAGCGAAACCACCCGCCCTTAAGAAGTTTATAGTACATGAGAAAATACAGCAAATAGAGGAGGGTTTTAAAACTGGTAAATATAGTGTTAGTGAACACACATAATCATAGGTCACAGACATATATTTTTTATTAAACACATACCTATAACTTTATATTCGAATCAAAAGATTAGACGATATTCGAATGTTTTAACTTTTTTTTTATATTTAAAGTTTACTATTCGAAATTGCTAGAATAAATTCTCGCACGTGATTGCAAACTGAGTGAATTAGAAGATTCATCCCAAGAATAAAAAAATACCAAAAAATTTAGTTATTTATTAGATATCGAAAAAGTAAAAAATATCGGCTTAATTAGCAAGTTTCAAAATATACTTTTGCGACGCTAGGAACTTCATTAGCAACACTTTAAGCTGTAAGCCTTCAAATGTGTTGCACCAACTGTACCCAAAAGACTTTCCCGCCTTTTATACGTACAAAATCAATTTAAAAATAAAAGTGTTGTTTCCCCCGATTGTGTTTTTATCACTTTTAAGAAAAGTGATTTTGTCGCCAGTTTCCATTTGGCAGCAGAAAGGAAGTGTAATAACTTTGTTATTGCAATTTTTACCTTTTAGTTAGAGAACGTTGTTAAGCTTAAAAAATGCTTAACAGTATTACCATAGAGATACTTACACTACAGTTACCAAGCAACAACTCAAATTTGAATTGTTTGTTCAATAAAACAAAACACAGCAAGTTGCAAATAAATTTCAAAAAAATAATTCTTGTTAATATTAAAGAAAATTTGAATAAATAAATCTAAAAAATGTCTGAAAGTGCGGGTGCTGTGCCCGCCCGCAAGGAGATAACGGGCCTTAACCGTATCACTGTAAAAGCTTTAAAAGATTTATGCAAACGCGATAAGCTATATCAGACGCCGAGTCTTAACGATGTTCTATATTTACACTATCAGGGTAATTACTCTTGAATTTTAATAATAGTGATAAATAGTAATATTAAACATTTATCAGGTTTTCAGTATATTGAGAGCCTGGAAGAATATACGGAGCTGAAATGTCTGTGGCTTGAATGCAATGCTATATCAGAAATCGAGGGTCTTGAGAAGCAAAGTAAACTCAAGTGTCTCTATCTTCAAAACAACTTGGTTCAGCGCATAAACAATTTGGCTTCCTGTCCTGAGCTAGACACACTCAATCTTAGCTCCAACCATATAAGGAAGATTGAAAACCTTGGTTCCGATGTGCTGCCCGTGTTGAGTACTCTTAACATTTCCTCAAACTATTTAAAGGATAGCGACAGTTTAGTGGAACTGAAAAACTGTAAGATGCTGTCTGTTCTGGATTTATCCAATAATCGCATAGATGATATATTGGTAGTTAAGGTAAGTAGGGCCATCTTTCGTGTTGGACAGCTTTGCAGATTTTGGTTTCCCATTGCAGATATTCGAACAGATGCCTAATTTGCGGGTTCTCGTGCTGCAGGGTAATCCGGTTGTTTCTCGTCTGCCTCAATATCGAAAGACTTTGATTTTAGCTTGTGCAAGTAATTTCATAAAATGGTTACCAATGCGGTACTTTATTTTAAAATCTTTATATAGAAAGAACTGACCTACTTGGATAGTCGCCCAGTATTTCCACGTGATCGAGCCTGCGCTGAGGCCTGGTAAGTAACTATTGTAGGGCGTTAAATCTAACAGAGTGTAGCATTTCGCATTTTCAGGAAACGTGATGGCTATGAGGGCGAACGAAAAGAGAATGCGCGTTGGAATCGATCAGATAGAAAAAAAATACGGGACAGCGTCAACTGTAAATAAAAACTTTTTTTATTTTGTCAAACATATCTAAGCGAGATTCTTTATAGCCACAATACGATTACGCAATCATTATCTGCCGGCGGATCAGCAAGATCAACTCTTAACGTCCTCTGACTCTGAAACAGAGAAGCAGGCTGAGTCTCGTAATCAAGTGACTCGTACGCGTGTTGCTGTAGAGCAAGGTGCTTTGGAAGACATATGGGACGAGGTTGAAGAAGGTAAAAAAGTAGTCAAGTCTGAAGTGAAGGATCAGACAGAGAAGAGTGCCAGCTCCAGCGATACGGACAGTGTTTGTGGTCCAGAAGATGGTGATCCAAACGAGGCTTTGGATATTAAAGAGCATGAAATGGATATATACAGAGATTTTGAAATAGATAAACAAATTGAAGACAAAGAGATCTTTAAAACGTCGAATCGAAGTGAGAAAGAGCAATTAGCTGAAAAGGTAGAAACAGAAGATGCTAAAATAAACATGGAGAAAGTAGAACAGTTACATGCAAATTTAGAAGATGCAGATAGCACTATAGACACGGCGTCACTAGCAGAATTAGAGATGAGCTGTCAAGCTATAGAGGCAGTGGCACTAGCCGACCAGCTGAGTCACAGGCAGGAGATTGAAGAGAAGAAGCGCCATCAAATTGAGGAAATGTTGGAACATTACGAAGTTGAACAAAAACTTTCAGAGGTGCAAACGGAGCCATTGGAAGCGTTGTTAGGTGACGCTTCGACTACTTATGAATTGGATGTCAAGATGTGCTGCGAAAACAACGATAAATCCCAGGACTTGCAACAACCGCACGTTGAGCCAAGCCTAATATCCAATACAGAGGAGAAGCTAGACTATGACAAGAAATGCGAAGAGGCTAATGAAAAATATATACGAGATTTTACAGAACTAAGTAATCAAATAGATTCGGGACTAGAGCAACTACGGCAATCTAGTGAGCAGGTGACTGAAACCTTAGATAGATTGAATGAGGAAACGTTAAGTGAGTCAGAAGATGAAGAGTTCTTTGACTCAGAAAATACAGCTGTGGTGATGAAATCAAAGCGCCTCATTGAAGAATTTGCAGTTCGTCGTCAACGTAATTTAGAGATGAGTCAGGCCGATATGAATATTTTGAACAAAGCAGCAGCGCCAGAAATCGAATTAACGGAAGTGCAGCAAAGGGATCAAGCCTATGCCAAAATCTTAATGCAAGCAACAGACGATGTGCCTATTCGTGTTTTTGGTAGTGCTGCAGGTTTGGACACACCCAGCACCAATTGGTCCATGGAGGAACGTATGCGTCAACTAACGCGTAACGAAGTAAAGCAAAATCACAGCGATCTGCCCGAGCTCTTAGTGACTGACTTGAATGGCAAAGTTGTAGAACCTCTTGAAGACTCGCCTACAACTAAAACCAGCGAACTAATTGCTTCAGCTATATATGAGGAAAAGAGCCAAGCAATGACTGGTGAAGATGCTGCCTTGCGAGAGCTGCTACAAAAGTTGGAGGACGAAAATGAGATGCGTTACCCCTTAGGCGAGGAAGTAATGCCAAGTTCGGCTGAGATCTGCAGTGCAGTGCTAAATCAGATTATTGATGAGTTGCAATATGATGATACCATTACCAAAGAGCTACCCAAGAATTTCGAATTTGAAGATTTTGAATCCGACGAGGAATACAGCTACTCAACCGAACCACAGTTGAAAACTCCAGTACAGCCAAAGCAGAAAGGTACACTATGCAACAAGTCTATACGTGAGTGCTTAAGTTGCTTTGATGCTTTTGTTGAAAGCTTTGCCGATCCTGACCATAAGGGTTTATTGGGCAAAGTAGCTACTACAAGCGCGGAAAAAGTAACAGCTGCGGAGACCATACTAAACTCAAAGCATTTGGATGACTTCAAAAAGGATACTGCCGAAAGTTTGGATGTACAATTATCGGAGGCAATAGAGAGACGTAAGCGGCATGTGGCAACTCTGACAGATCGATGCTATGCAAAACGTGAAAGCTATGACGACACGCTAGAGGTTATAGATAATAGACTTATGGTGGTAAATAAGAGCACTGGCGAACTAAAGGAACCGCCGCCTCCACCCCCATTAATAAACGATAGCGATAGTGAAAAGTCCGAGGAAGCATACATCACAGCAAATGAGGAAGATACAAATATTAAAAAAGAGGATTATGATCTGTCTTACTCAAAAGTGGACACCACGCGAGATCTATGGGCTCGATCATTGCCTACTCAGACTCGTAAGTCTGTCGACCGTTTGATAGCTTCGGTAAACGCTAAAAATTCTGAAACTGTTGATGATAAAAAAAATTACATTGATAATAATGATGATGATGACGATGATGATGAAGATAAGGAATCCGAATTTTTCTCATTGAAAGCTCAGGAAACATTTACTAATCTGGACAGCGAATTCTTCGAGAAACTAGACTTTAAAAAGGTGGATGTAGATGATGCTAAGGTGGTAACTGAATGCATGCGTAGTTATTATGAACTCAAGGCATGCATGAAAGAGGGTTCTCATGAGGCACACAAGTTTACCGATAAAGAAAATGAAATGTTGAACGAAAAGATGTCTTTAATGAAAGAAAATGTTGATGATCCAATCGTTGCAAAGGAAAACGTATTGTTTAACAAAATGATGCATCGTGTCAAGGAGCAAAACGATGAAGAAGAGCGTAAGCGAGAAGCCGCAGCCGGATCAGAACAAGAGCAGAAACCATTACCCGAGCGGGTTCTCCAATTATCGATGGGTAGCGGAAAACTTTATGAACGAGAGAGCACCGTGTTGTACCCTGACTATGAGGATAGTCCCGATGCGATGAAACTGGATATTGGGGAAGTTAACCTTTGCGACACGGAAACAATCATCAGCAGCAACGAGAAAAAAATTAGTGTTAATGAGGAAGCCCAGACAATCAAGAAACAGTTGAAGTCCTTTGCAGGTGACGATAAGCCAGAATCTTCAAAACTGATAACTTCAGATCTACAAAATAAACTGGGCAATGCTGCCATAGACGATGATATTGTATCTGACGAATCAACTGACTATGAATCGGATGACTCTATACCCGTTGTCGAACCTCCACAATTGCCCGAGATGATGACCAGCTCGTTCCTTAACAAAATAGATGACGAGTGGAAAACTTTGCACAAGCTGGAGAGCGACTCACGATCCGAATTGTATAAAATGCATTCCAAAGACAATAAAGAAGAACACGATAAGCTGCTAACAAATTTTGCTGAAACTGAGATCGACGCAAATGCTCTGCACATCGTAAAAGCGATAGAGCAGGAAGATGAGGAAGATGATTTAACTAAATTAGAAGCCAAAAACTACGCTGAACTCAAAGAAAAAACCAACAAGAGATGGGCTAAAATAGCTCAAAGCATAAATCTGTTTGTTAATCAGACTGAAATGAAATTACTTAAAAATCAGTATTTTGTAGAGGACAGAAGCGATATTGATGAAGATGATGAACAGCTAATAAGTGATTTAGCTGGTGGCCTCAAGCAAGATAATGAGTACCAGCCCAAAGAACAAACAAAATCTATTTCGGATGACCAAGATAAAACAAAACAGCGGAACAAAGTTGAAAAAGAAGAGTATACTCAAGGTTTGATAAATGAGTCGGAAGTTAATTTACAAATAAATCCAGGTGTACTTCAAAGACTTGAAGTTCAAGAAAGCAATGAGAAACTGTGTGATTCAGATGGCCAGCTCAATAAGTCAAGTGAACAGTTGACGGCACCGCTAAAATTTGAATATTTTGAAGATTCTGGAGAATTTATTGACTTGTGTGCAGGAGGCGATGACTCAGGCCTTTTCAAGAAAGACAATGAGTACCAAACCAAAGAAAATGTGTCATCTAGTATGAATGCCAAGAATTTAATAAAGCGTATATTTGGGTTTGGAAATGGGTCTAACGATAGGGAAAATGAAAAGCGAAATAATATTAATCAGAAGACTAACTCTGAAATGGAACATAAATTAAATGATGATGAATCAAAATATTCAATATCTGGAGTTGATAAAGAAGAGTTTACTCAAGCTTCGGAGGTTCTTTTGCAAATAAGTTCAGATAAGGCAAAAACCGAATTTGTTCAAAAAAACAATGAGAACCTAGGCGATTCTGTAAAACTCACAGAAGAGCCGCCCAAAAAGTCAGAAGAACCGCTTAAATTGGATTACTTTGAAGCTTCCGAAGAATTCATTGACTTGTGTGCAGGAGGCGATACCGATGATGGCATTTTAAAAACTGGACAAATTGAATGCAATCTTGAAATTTTAAACGAAACTGGTGATACGGTAGTTGAAGAACTCAGTGTCAATGCTGATGTTACCTATGAGTTTAAAAAACACTGAATTTTTGAATTATTTGTATTTTATTGTATTTATTAAATTAAAATTGTGTTAATTAAATCTACGAACATTCCAAAAACCCAAAACCATGCCCATTGAACGACTGTACTCTGCTGTATTATGAGCAGCAGCTGCTATGTTATCAGATAAGAAAAGTTCATCGGGTTTATTAGATTCAAATCCAGTAAAAACTGCCTTTTATTTTAGTCAAAATAAAGCACAAATACTTAATTACACTAAATACTATTTAGAAAAGCACAAATAAACAATGTCTCAAAGATTACGCGAACTACAATGCCCCGAGAGTCTATCAAAATTGGCGCATCTTGAGCCACTTAAAACCGGTTTATCGATACTAACAGCGCGCTTTTAGAACCGGTTTTGCAGACTGATAACAGGCCAACTGAATATAGACGCGATTAGAGGTCCATATTGCAAGTTATGGGGTTATCAGTTCATTGTTTACGCCGGGCAGGTTTTAATATAGTTTGTATTCCAAAGTTTTGCTCCATATCACTAGGCAAAGATTTGTTTTGAACATTTACAGATCTATAATTTGGCGCAATGTTACTAAGGTGTGCAGCTGAGGAACGCGTGTTCTGTTTTAAATAGATTATGTTTGTGAAATATGCTTTATCAGTGTCTATTTCCAGACCCCCTAGTCAGCACCCAAAATTGCAGTATTTTTTATAAAGCATATGGTCTGATGTTTATTTAGCCGTTTTCTATTGTCTATAGTCTGTGACTTATGGTTTTCACGCAACTCACCAGATGTAAAGAAAAAACACTACCAAACAAAAAAGAGCCCACTTCTTGGGTCTGCATAATTTAAAGATAAGAGTTAAGTTTTGTTTACAAATGACGTATTCGGCACTTTTGTTTTTTTTTTTTTATTGTGAAAGTGTTTTCAACCGGTTCTTAGATATATTATAGTAACTTTAATCTTATCAAAAAAACACGTTTTGTTGTAGGTAAATAAATATAGTTTTTATTGAATGAAATAAAAACGAATTAGGAAAGAGGCAAAACAATTTGTCTTACAAAGAACCGAATTGCATTAGCACAATAAGGTAGGTAACCATAGCAGTGAAAATCTGAAATTGAAAGTAAAATTGTAAAATTTTAGAAAAGCCGGATATGGTCTTAAATCGGTATTGAATAAATGTGTGTGGTCTGTGCACATAGTAGCCTTACATATTAAATTAAATTTCTTTTTGCTAAGAGAGTCGCAGACCAGGGGTCGGCAACCTATGGGCCGCGAAAATAAAGTATAATATATACATAAAATAAATTACTATTTACTAAATGACTGTTTTGGCGTCGCAGACCATAATCGCTAGGTCACCAATTTTAAACTATGATGCTAAACAAAATTGATGAATAACCAGAGCTCCCAAAAGAGCATGCAAAATTTATTGTTTGAAAACTTCAAAAGATTATAGAAAAAATGTTTAGATACCCTTTCCAACAAACTACAACAAAGTTTCAGACTTTAGTACTCATAATGAAGTGTAAGCTAGAGGCACTAATTATGTATGTATACTTGTGTGAGCCTAATCTATATATAAATAAGTCAACAAAAAAAAACAGTGTGGTACCGTTTGTGTTCGTATGCGTGAACGTATCGAGGTGAAACTTACACTATGTGCTAGCCAGCCTCAAACTGTGTGCACAATGTAAGTTTCACCTCGATGCGTTGAAATCATGCAGGGGAAACTTATACGAAACATTAAAATGTATCATAAAAGGGTGCGAATTTAAGGTAAGCATAACAACACAACAAAAAAAAAAAATTGAAACAGAACAGTATCAAAGGGGCCATTGTCAACGTTCCTATTCCAGTTGCGAATCAGAGCAGCATGCTGGTCGCTGCTGTTACAGAGTATTGAAAAGTCGTGAAGGACCGACTGTAGCATGGCAATGGGATGAACATTATGGAAATAAAGAATTGAACAGGGTATATAATAGTCTGGATGATCTGAATTAAATAAAAAAGACCGTGGGTTGGCGTGCGAAGCATGCAGGGGGCGGAGCCCCTAATATATTATACAAAACAGTATTAATCCAAAACTGGGTTTTTAAGAGTATGGTATACCACTTTCAGGCGGTATATGTGTTGTAAAAAAAGTGGAGGATTAAGTACACTCTTTTGGGTCTTAAGCCGCAAAACAGGTAGATATTTGGAAGGCAGAGATTGAAAGGAAATTACAAATGGCCGCCGTAGCGACCAGTATTAAAGAAGACGCAGAAAGGTTTTTTGGAACCGATCAGCTGCATTGGGCATTGCCAGATAGTCAACTGTATTTTGCAGTTGAGTTTGGGCCTCCAACTAGATATTGTGCTGATTGTGTAACTGACAATTTTTTGACTCTGTGGACCTGTAAGACATGCGTTACAAAAAAAGTTACAACAATTGGTCCCGACTATACTATACCCTTAATTTTTACAGTGTTCATTCGATTTTGATGTTAAATGCTTCGTACCGATTTTGGACACTGTAACTGTTTTATAAATTCGTTTAACTGAAGGCTGTTTTAAAAAATATTTTCTTATTAGTTGG
Source organism: Chymomyza fuscimana (assembly GCA_949987675.1). Taxonomy (NCBI): domain Eukaryota; kingdom Metazoa; phylum Arthropoda; class Insecta; order Diptera; family Drosophilidae; genus Chymomyza; species Chymomyza fuscimana. The sequence goes on along the minus strand of OX465088.1, from coordinate 58,519,494 downwards.
GTTGGTGAAAATGGAAGGTCTGGGCCGAATTTTAACTTTCTGCGGACGGTCATGGCTGCATTGTTTTCTTTTGTGTCCTGATCATTTTGATAGAAAAGTTGTGGGGTTTTACGCGATAACTTTTAGGGGTTCTACAAATATTTTTTTGTAATGTATGTACCAGTGGCGTATTTACGGGAGTGGTTTTTCGAAAAAATGAAGGAAATCAAAAATTAATATATGTAATAAAATTCTGAAAGAGCCACTGGTAAGTATCTAAAGTAAAAGATGTAAAGAATGTAATTTCCGGTACTTGTTCCGGTTAAGCTATTAAAATTGTTTTATATTAAATAAAAATTTAATAAAAAATCAATTTTTATTTCTCTAGCTTTAATGGTCTTTGAGATTTAGTCGTTCATGGAGACGGACGCACGGCTTAATCGCGACCCGAGGAGGATTTGAAGAACATTCCGCCATGCCTCCTTCTGCCTGTTGTTCTTCCCAAGAAGAAACTAGTACATGGAACAATAAACAGGAATTCCACATCTAACCCAACAACTGTTCTTATTGAAACTTCAAGTGCCAAATCGCTTTCACTTGGTAGTTCGAATAACTTAGTAACCAGAAATAGTATTGATGACAACTTAACTCACCGACATTAGCAAACAGTAATCAATGTTCATGAATCCCTCGGCACTAATAAGCAAAGCATCCTGTTGCACCTGATTCGCGAATTCGGACATCAGAGCGTCATATGCTTGCATGTGAAATTCCTTTTGCGAGATGCGTGTCAAACGACGTAAATGGCTGCCAATGATCATGTGCTGCAATGATAGAAGTACCAACGTGGGTTATTGAAGAATATACGAGTACAAGCAAAAACTACCTGACGCTTGCAGTATTCGCCACAATTACAGAACGCAAATAGTAGAACCACTAATGGCATAAATGTAGATAGCGTCATGTATATGAGAGTAAAGTCATAGACATTGGCCAGAATCAGAAAAGTCCAATAAATATTTATCATGCTATCAAGAAACATAACCACAAATATGCAGAGCAAAGACCAGCCATAGAGCGCATTGAACTGGCAGCACAATTGATGCAGCTTCATGTAGGCGCTCTTAAGGCTAATCAAATACTCAAAGGAGCACAAGCGTCCATAGTTTACATCCAGGATGCAGCGTTGTCCCAGTACCTGACAGCTGACTACGCCTTGTAACTTCAAGGCCAATAACTCACCGTGGTAGCCCAAAATCTCAACGTAAAGCAGAAGCAGCAGGCATTGGCAGCGGGTGATAAGCACCGCACACAGCGAATACAAGAAGTATCCCTTGTATGCGAATTTCAGTTTTACATAAATGGGCACCACGAGAACGACCAAAGTGCACACGACCAAGACAAAGTACTTTATAAAGCGCCTCTTGGGAAGTTTCCTTACCGGCAATTGCAGTTGACATTCATAAAGGAAACGCAGGAATTTTATTTGTAGACAAAACTCATAGAAGTCTTCATAATTCAACATACTCTGGAAAAGTATAACCGACATCGTTGCAATTTGTGAGATGAAAACGACACAGCTAACAAAGAGGGTAACAAATGTATCCCCTTCGTAGGGCAAGTACAAGACAATGTACAGGCATAAGCTTGTGTTGGATGCTATAATAAAGCTGGTATAGATTCGTTGTATTCTTTGGTGTTCAGACTGCTCCGTATAGGGCACAAGGCCCAGTATAGCAAAGTATTTAAGCCAAGGCTGCAGGGTGTACAGCATGTCGAGTTGACCACTCTAACTTCTGTAAGTAACTGAGTGGCATTACCAAGTTGTTCAATGTGAACGAATATTAGAGATTTTGCGTTTTAGATAAAAGTTATTTAAATAATTAGCTAATGGACTCTGTTGTAAAACAAATGAACTTTTCTTTTGGTTCATATTAAATGATTAAGATAATGCATTCAAAACGTCTTTTGATGTAATCGCATTATATCAAATTTTTATACCCTGTACCTATAGGTACAAAGGGTATACTAGATTTGTGCAATGTATGTAACGGACAGAAGGAGGCGTGGCAGACCCCAAGTCCTTTATACCAAAATGCTTATCATAACCTCGGGTAGCGATTGAGCCATGTCCGTCCGTCCGTCCGTCCGTCCGTCCGTCCGTCCGTCCGTCCGTCCGTCCGTATGAACGCCTAGATCTCGGAGACTATAAGAGCTAGAGACACGGAACTTTACCTGCTGGTGCGCATATTTCCTAAGCAGATGAAGTTTGTTGAATCATGTCAATATCTTTCCCGTTCCCCCGCTGTAGTATTTTGCGGTTTTTAGCCACACCGTTTAATATTTTCATTTGAAATTTAACAGAGCGATGCGTTGTGGATACATGCATCTATGTGTAAAAAATGAACAAAATCGGACAAATACAGAAAAAGCTATAGTCAAAAATGTGCAAATTTCACCACCCCTTGCCAATAAACTGCGTCAATATTTGACTATACGCAATTATGGCTACATGTGACCTAGAATCACAATTTTTGGTAAGCTCATTCATGTGGCTCTAATGAACAAATCCATATCCAAATTTTATCGATGCGGTCCCCCCACCCCCCGCAATCCATTTACCGTGTTTTCTCCCACACCCCTCAACATACCAACTTGAAACTTACCCCGTATACTTTAAATAAGTTCTTTGTTGTAACATTCGAGTTTCATCAAAATGGGTAAAAATGTAGGGAACTTATAGGTATAAATATCGATTTTCACCAAAAAAAAATAAATTCCAATTGGAAAGTTCTTAGATGGAATATGCAGGAAACATTTTTTTGACACAAAAGGTACAGGGTATTTAACTGTCGGGCACCACCTCGACTGTACCACATTTTTTTGTATTGAGTACGCAGAAGTTTACACTTTTGTTTTTTATTTTAGGAAGCTTAGTCGATTACTTGACCTTCTTCATGTTGATTGATTGCCAACTGAGTTCGCATTCACCGCATTCACATCCATTCTTTTTAAGTGGAAGAGTCCATTCCAGCTCTCACCTTAAATTTATCGTCCGACAATCTTGTTATTCAACATTAATAGAAATATTTTTTTTACTTTTCTGCATTTTGGCGTGACAGAAGAACAAAAATAAGCTTAATCTGATTGGTCATAAAAAGTTTCAATGTCTAGTTTGGTTATCTTAGCACTTATAGACTCCAAGATCCAGGCGTTCATACAGACGGGCGGAGGGACAGACAGACGGCGTCTGCATCTATAGCATAAACTTGATCTGCCCGCAGATAATTTTGATTTCTTAAGCTCCTATAAGTTCGTTTATACGGACATGTGTACATTAGGGTGGCCATTTTTGCAACATCTCACGATTTTAATAACCCACTGCCTAAAAAGTTTCCTTTTTTCCTGCATATAGCGCCTGTAAAATTTAAAAACGATCCGAAAGTACATGCTATATCAACCACATATGCAATATATAGAGTCGGGATGCCGTCTTCTGCCGTTTATACGTGGTTGCCTGAACTTACTATACCTTGATACAGTCGAGGTGTTCCCCTATTCCCCCCTTTTCACGGAATAAAAACTTATTTCTGTTTCAGTTATACCATTTGCGTACAAACAACGTATAGTCAACCACCACTACTCTCTACATATACATATCTCTAAAATCCTTGACCCTGTTATGGTTGTGTATCCTTTAGTATTCTAAAACCTTAAGAACAGATGGGTGATATAAAATATCTTTACTATCTTTTACAACATGTCTGTTTTTTATAAAACGTAATATAAGTTTTTCAAAACAAAATAATTTTATACCCTGTACCAGTGGTCGGCACAAAATACACTCACAATTTTTTTTTTGCGTATGTATTGAAGTTTTCTCTGCCGCAGTGACGTATTGCGACGCTGACGTTGGTAAGCAACAGACACGAAGTTGATGGTGCGTAGCTTCGGCTATTGTTGGTCTGCTTTACTGCCACTGCAGCAGAGAAAACAATATCAGAGCAACAAGAGCCGAAGCTACGTACCATCAACTTCGTGTCTGTTGCTTACCAACGTCAGCGTCGCAATACGTCACTGCGGCAGAGAAAATTTCAGTACAAAAAGCACGCACACATGCATGCATTTTGTGTATAACACATGACGTGTGTCGACGTCGCTAATCCCTATGCTCGCGTGCATAGGCCGTGCCGACCACTGCCCTGTACCTTACGGTACAAAGGGTATATTAAGTTTGTGCAAGTCGAAAATGTATGTAATATATAGAAGGAGTCGTCGGAGACCCCCCAAAGTTACCTAAAGTATGATCCAAACAGATTATGTTAGGGGAGACAAGTTTATTTTATTTTTTTGAAAGGACCTCGAAAAAACCAAGCTCTGTACCGAATTTGATTGAAAAATGCAATTCCAACGGTGATAATCAATTTTGACAGCTGATAAGCATTCTGGTCTTAATGTTGAAATATATGGCAAATCATTCACCAAATCATTTTTATATATGTATGTAAGTATGTGTACTCTATTATATTATACTAAGTATACCTTTGCTACAGTCTCTTTGACTATATCGACAATTTGCAACAAAATTATAATATTATTGTGTATTATACTTTAACCAACTAACTTTCCTCAGGAAAAGAGTGAAAATCGTAATCCATATCAGGCATGAACAACTTTGAGCGGATGGAACAAATAACTAAATAATATGGATACAAACATTAGGTATATTCTTTTTCGTTGGTTGGAAATGCTGATAAGTCGAAGGTGAAAAATTAACTTGCTTTGATAGTGATTTTTGAGGTTATATAAGAACCCTGACGTGCTGGCCACCCCAAAAATGTGTAGTAAACATGGCCTGATATTCAAACCCGAAATTTAATTTTTTTTGTGGTCGTTTTATAATATAAATTCACAGTACACTATAAAAGATATTTTTCGAGTTCGGGGTGCGAAGTCCGAAAAGCCAAGAGTGTTTTGTAATAATATCCAAAATACCTGGCTTAAGCGGACGTTTTGAGGTTATGTCAAAACCGTGGGTTGCTGGGGTTTGTATTGACCTCAAATTGGGATTCAGCGTCTTAAAACACATAAGGGGAACCATGTCAAATGTAAAGTTCACATTTTTTTTTTTTGTGGGCCCATACAATATAGTGGAACTTTTTCCTGTTACGAATATTTTTTTCGTACATGATTTTGTATTTTAATCTCGTTATAGAGGTTTTTTACAGCGGTTTTTTAAAAGCCAAAGAAATTGCAGTTGCCTTTGGAAAAAAAAAATTATAACAAATGTTTACAAACATAAAAAGAAATCCATATAATTTTTGTTCAATGAATTTTCTATATAACGAAGTAATTATCTGTTCCCTTTCAAAAGGGACTTTGATTGTATGTTATTGAGGTTTTATACTTAAACCAAAAATTCTATTAAATCAAATTTATTTTTAAAGTTTGCACCCTTTTGTCACCTTAGGATATTCTTGTTCCTATAGAGTATGCAAAAGGCGACTAGATCTTTAGGTGTTTCACTCAAAATATCATATGTGTTTTAAACTAAATTTCTACTGATAGTGCGGGGCAGCCAGCAAGGTATAAATAAGACAAGTTCGTATGAGCTCAGTCAAAAGTTTGCCGGCTTTGCTAGCTGTTGTCGGTTGTTCTCTGGAGCGCTCTGAAACTATACATAAATTCATAAAATTAAGTGCAACGTCGGGTCTCGAGAAGCCTACAGCGAAAAGTGAAAATATTAACAGTTTCTAAGTGCTAAATACAAAGTGAAAGGCAAAGAATATGTCTGTTAGTATTGGTGAAATAATTCCAAACTAGTTTAAGAGATTATTCGAATCTAATCAAGACTGAAATTTCGGCTGTATTTTTTTTATTAAGCTTTCAAGTACATACTTTCTTGTAAAAATATAAATAAGTAAGAAAATTCAATACCGCTCCGCCTTGCCTGAAAGATACAAGATATTATTAGAAAAAAAAACAAGTTAACAACTTAAATAAAATAATCAATATTGGTGTTTAAGTTTCCCATAAAATTTTTACCAAGAAGATGTCATGTTTTTAACGTCGGGGTCTGAAGAATCTTTAAAGATCTACGGGAAACGACTATTTATTGAATTCTTGAGAGACTTCTGTCCTATTCCGGACAACTCAGAATTTCTGTGCATTTATCTTGCTATTGCCAAAACATTATTATGCTTGTAATACTCAGGTATAACCCTTATATCTACATCAGTGGTCGGTACGGCCCTATCTCGCGTATATAGGGATTAGTGTCGGCAGCGACGTCGACACATGTACAGGTCGCTGCGCACTCATACATACGCAAGTTAAAAAGCGAGTTTATATTTTGCCGACCACTGATCTACATACATTAAATAAGAAACGCTTTCCAAAGGTACCCCGCGTTCATTTCGGGATCGTGCACAAAATTACGCTCGTACCGAATATTTCGAAACCTTTTTCATTACGCGTATGACACAGTTATCTCATCCCGATCTCATTTCTTATACTAAAGGTCTATTAAAATTAGTTTTTACCGGGCATGATATACAATTTCTCATCTCTGAAAATTTTCTTTTTCCTTATAGTTATCTCTTCGAATCGCCATAATAGGCCAGAGTAATTTCGCAGCCGATGTTCTTGAACTTTTGCTGGAACGCAAAAATGTTGAAATCGTTGGAGTTTTTACCATACCGGATAAAGGCAGTCGTGAAGACATTTTGGCCACCACTGCCAGTCGTTATAATATTCCCGTCTTTAAATTCTCAACCTGGCGTCGTAAGGGCATTGTAGTGCCAGAAGTATTGGAGCAGTATAAATCTGTTGGCGCTACATTGAATGTACTGCCCTACTGCTCACAGTTTATACCCATGGAGGTTATAGATGGCGCTAGCTTGGGAAGCATTTGCTATCATCCGTCTATACTACCACGTCATCGTGGCGCCAGCGCCATATCCTGGACGCTTATAGAGGGAGATGAGGTGGCCGGTTTCAGCATATTTTGGGCTGACGATGGTTTGGATACAGGTCCTGTATTGCTGCAAAAGCAAACCAATCTGGAGCCAACTGATACACTGGATAGTATATATAAGCGCTTTTTATATCCCGAGGGCGTAAAGTCAATGGGAGTGGCAGTAGACATGGTGGCTAAGGGCACAGCTCCCAAGATTGTGCAAACCGAAGTGGGCGCAACTTATGATCCAGCCATGTTCAAGGAGGAGAATCAGATAATAGACTTGAATAATGCAGCTGAAAGAATTTGGAACTTTGTGCGCGGCTTGGATTCAGTTCCAGGCGCCATTGCAACTGTGCTGGAGGACGATGGCACTGAGCATCAGATACGCCTGTTTGCCGCACATCTCTACTCGGCTGGTCCAGTACAATTTGGCCAGCAGCTGCGCCTAAAGGGATTGGCCAAGCCTGCCTGGATACATGAGGGTGGACTGCTCATAGAAGGCTCTGATGGCCAATTTGTCAATGTGCGACGCGTTAAGCGCGGCAGTAGAATGATAAATGCCTGCGACTGGTTTAAACAAGCACAGATGAAGCCCCTGACTGACTTTAGCGAAGATGAGGAAAACAAGCGCGTGTTTTTAAGCAATATTTGGCAGGCCATACTGAAGGTTCCCATTGAGAATAGCACGGATTTCTTCGCTGTCGGTGCCGGCTCTATGGATGTCGTACGCTTGATAGAGGAGTGCAAAGATGCCTTCGATGTGCCCTTGGAGAACGAGCACGTATTTATGGCACCCGTATTTGAGGAGTTCTTTGCCGAGTTGCTCAAGTGTCTTCGTCAAGGCAGTTCCAATGGCAGCCAACAGGTGGTCTTTACGGGCTTCAAGCTAAACGCAAACAAACGTGAGATTAATGTGCCTACACAGCTGTTTTACAATGGCGAGTTTGTTAATGCCGAGAATGGACACACACTCAAGATTGTCAATCCCACGGATGAGCAGGTGCTATGCGAAGTGGCCTGCGCTTCGGCTGTTGATGTGGACATGGCTGTGCAGCTGGCACACAAAGCCTTTAACGGTAGCTGGAAGCAAGTCTCGGCGCGTCAACGTGGACAACTGATGCTCAAATTAGCCGACCTAATGGAGCAGCACAAAGAGGAGCTGGCTACCATTGAGTCTGTTGACTCTGGCGCTGTATATACGCTGGCCCTGAAAACGCATATTGGTATGTCCATTGATGCCTGGCGCTACTTTGCCGGTTGGTGCGACAAGATACAGGGCAATACGATTCCTGTAAATCCGGCTAGGCCCAACAATGTGCTAACCTTCACCAGAAAGGAACCCATTGGTGTGTGTGGCCTAATTACACCGTGGAACTATCCCTTGATGATGTTATCTTGGAAAATGGCAGCTTGCATAGCTGCAGGCAACGTCTGTCTGATCAAGCCAGCGCAGACTTGCCCGCTGACTGCTCTTAAGTTTGCCGAGCTAAGTGCAAAGGCGGGATTCCCAGCAGGAGTCATTAATGTTTTACCTGGCATGGGCTCTGTGGCAGGTCAAGCTTTAGCCGATCACCACCTAGTTCGTAAGCTCGGCTTCACGGGTTCCACGCCCGTTGGCAAACACATTGCGCTTTCCTGTGCTCAATCTAACTTGAAGAAATGCTCTCTAGAGCTTGGTGGCAAGAGTCCTTTAATAATATTTGCCGACTGTGATCTGGATAAGGCTGTGAAGCATGTAAGTAGAGATATCGCTCAGTTCATATTAGTACTATTAGAAATTTTGGTTCTTTATCAAATCGCCATTCCCAGAAAACTCCAAAAAAAAAACTTCTAAAATTATAAAAACCAATTATAAAAATCCCATCTGAAAATTTGTGGAATTAGAAATGAGGCTAAAAACCTATTCAATATTTGCTTAAACATTTCCAGGGCATGTCTTCGGTGTTCTTTAACAAAGGTGAAAACTGCATAGCCGCCGGACGTCTCTTTGTGGAAGATCGCATACACGATGAGTTTGTGCGTCGTGTTTTAAAGGATTTGCGCACCATGACAATCGGCGATCCGCTAAATCGTGCAACAGCGCACGGCCCCCAGAATCATAAGGCTCATTTTGATAAGCTTTTGGAGTTTTGTCAGCGCGGTGTTGAGGAGGGAGCTCATTTGGTTTACGGTGGCTGCCGCGTTCCCAATCTTAAGGGCTACTTTTTTACGCCAACAGTCTTTACCAATGTAGAGGATAACATGTTCATAGCTCAAGAAGAATCTTTCGGACCTATTATGATCATTTCTAAATTTAATGGTAGTGATATTGACTCGGTAATGCAGCGTGCCAATCGCACAGAGTACGGCCTAGCCAGTGGAGTTTTCACCAAGGACATCGGCAAAGCTCTAACTTTTGCGGATCGCATTGAAGCGGGCACCGTATTCATCAATGTGTACAATAAGACTGATGTGGCAGCGCCTTTTGGTGGCTTTAAACAGAGCGGCTATGGCAAGGATCTTGGCCAGGAGGCTCTTAATGAGTATATGAAGACCAAGTGTGTGACGATTGAATATTGATGGGCTGTATTGCAAAGAAATCCCAAAAAAATAAAAGACTTTATACTTAATCTTTAATCTAATTAATAAATTATAAACATGTACATCGATTATTGTTTTTATGCAAACTTTTTTAATTTTAAATTTTTAACTTCAACCTCCGGGTGGCCTTCTATGTTATTATCGTTTCGAGTCGTACAGGAAACACCACAAAAAGGTCGATTTCGTCTTGAGATGTTTTAAAGCAAAGGAACACTGGAATCGGCAAAGGATACGTAATAAGCGCCAGAGATGCTGATGAACTAGGAAAAGATTCTCTTGAATTCTGTTACCCAGAGATAAGACAACTTCGAAAGGAACTTTAGTACATGAGTAAGAAAACGAATTGAACGTCGCTTGAGGAGACTAAGGAAGGTGGAAGGTACCAGTCTGCGAGTCGCAGGAGCACCGGCATGTTGTAAACTTAAGAATGTGCTATAGGTCAATATGTGGACATCAATGAAGCCAGGAATTTCCGCAATCCTGTCAGATAGCCATGCCGCTATAAATTCGACGGCGAACGAAGCGCTGATAAGCTGGCGAAAAACGGTGCTGCTGAACTCTTCTGTAGCATTGGCAGACACTTTACCAAACAGCTCTTGCGCTATGAGAAGGGGAAAGATCCAGACAAGTTTTAAACTTATTGGCACGGCTAGCCCACCGCCCACGGCAAGCCACAAAAAATATGCCAATTGGGCGAAAATTTCCTTAGGTTTACTTACGAGAAACTGCAGACTTAGGAAACACCTAGATAGTATTGGCATTGTGAATTGTTGGATCGATTTTCCAACACAAACTTGCAGAGTTCTCACTTACCAGAAGAAAAATATTCCTCATCTAACAAATAACTAAGTTTGTTTCGAGAATTGGTCTGGCTAAGGAGCTTTGGGGCTAGCAGGGAATAATAATAACAAATAATGCGCATCTTCCGAATTTATCTTATTACTATTACGTATACGCAACGTAGCCTTATAAGGACGGTAAAGATAAGCGGGGCTAGATCGATGGAAATTTTTGTTAAAATTTTATTCGTGCTATCTTTTTAAAATTCACCTATTTTAGCACTATAGAAGTATTACTCAACTCTTTCCCAAAAATTGGGCATTGGCTAAAATTTTAGAAAAATCGGTTTAGAACACCAGGTGTTAAAGGGAAAAATTACAAGCGCGTATTTTTATGTAGGCAGTATATCCCAAGTGTAGCCGGTCCACTTCAGGAGTTGCGTCCATTTGGACAAAGCTACCACAATTTTAGTACTATGGGTTGATTTGCCTGGTTTAGAAAAACTTAATTGGAAATAATTAAGATGTCAATCTACAGATGCAACATACAAATTTTAAAGTAATGTTTTTTTTTTATGTATTATATTTTTGAAATAGTGGTTTACATTTAAATCCTTGACTCTGCCAGTACTAGTATTAAATAGTACTGAGTCCCGACAAGAGATACTGAAACTTTGCTAGAGAACCTTAAAAGCAAAAAGTATAACAAAACATCATACAATACATTGTACTTATTTGCAATACGAGAATAAGTAGTACACGCTTACAAAACATTTATAGTTCTTGCTTCTTACGAAACTTTAGTTGAGCATATACTTATATATATATACAAGAACATACACATGTATGTACAATATAATATAATAATAATATGAGAAACCAAAATTGGGTTAACAGACTACGCTCGATGATTTTTGCCCTTTTTTAAACTTTTTCCTTGATTGCGGTGCACAGTGGGTGAAACGGTCGATTCAGCGGAACGAAATCAATAACTTCTAAAACAATAAAAGTAGGTATATTCAAAAGATTATTTTTCCCAAAATGGTAAAGGTAAAAGATACAAAATGGGGGAACATTTTTTTTTTAATTTTTTTTTTTTTTAATTAAATGTTTTTTTTATTAAATTATAAAAGGATATACCGACAAAAAATGTTTGCATCCATCACGTTAGTCAACACACATTGTCACATTGTTCACCCAATACGACGATCTGTTGTTTTCTTTCCAATTTTCAGTCACTTTACGGAAATCTCTCTAAACGTGGATAATTTCCTTTAACTCTTCCTCAACGCATTTTTTTTATCAACAGCAGTTGAAAAACCAAACGACTGTTCAGCTGAAAGTTCATTGTAGGCTTTTTGAACTAAAAAATGGAAAAAAATATGTTAACCAAAAATCTAAAGTTTTATAAATTTTACACGATGTTTTGCAAAATAATAATAAACGCGGCAAAGTTTTTGTTTTCCATATGATGCAACATATGTTCTGTTTGGAAGCTGACCAAATATCATGAAAAAAGCTTAAGGGCTATTATCGATCACCTAAGTGAGCTTTTATTAATTGGCGGAAAATAAAAAGTTTAGCAATTTTAAGAGTTCAAATTTCTCTTTTCTTGCCGCCAGATTGGCCATTTCACCCACTGTGCGGCGGCAAGAACAAGAATAAATTGTCCCCTCGAAATTTCGGTTTGTATGTGGATTGGGTGTAGTTTAAGTATTTAAGTATGGATTGTTACTGCTTCATAATTTCATTATTTTTATTATTTGCAATAATAAGATAAACAACAATGACACTCATTGACTTGGAAAATAAATTAAGTCCTTAACAAATATGTAGGCGTATCTATGCTATTAATATAAGAAAGACAATATGGCCCATTAAAGTATGTGACAATTGACTTGAATTTAAGTGGGTTTTGGGTAAAAAAGTCTACTTCTGTTTAGCAATGGACTAGGGTATGAACGGGTAGTGCCGATGGCAACTAGTTGGCTGTTTAATATGCGCAAAAAATTTGTCAGGACTCGGAAGTGAATAGTGGATGACTACATGGTATTCATCACTGTCGAACCCTTGGTACTACAGGGGTAATTAAATTTTGATTGGAGACAATTTTTATTCGTTTATTATAATTGAACTTTTTTTTCCAATTCTTTATGTAACAATAATTTATCAAATCTTATTCTAATTTACTTTACAATTTATTGCGAATTGTATTTATCTAAAAAGGCCCTAAGAAAAAAGTCGCTAGCCTGGAAAGTCGTTGCGCTGCAGTCGGCTGTGGCTGCAAACTTGGGTTAGAGATCTTGCAAGACGGTTTGGATGAGAGGCGAGCTTGATTTTATGTTTTCGCTGTTTTTCGGAAATCTCATCCTTTACGAGATTGATGTGCAGGTCTCTGTGAATATCCTCGTTCCGTTCGTAAGATTTTGGACTGTGATCGCAGCATAATGTCAATATTGGATCTGATTACGTTATCCCATAACTCGGAGCCATAGGTCCAGATTGGTTTTAGCACGGAGTTATACAGGAGGACTTTGTAGCCCAGGCTAAGCGGAGAGCTAGCGTTTATTAGCCAGTGAGTTTCAGATGCATCTTTTTGGCTTCTATGTGCTTTCGCCAAGTGAGCCGCCTGTCTAGGGGAATGCCCAGGTATGTTACTTCGTCAGCTTGTGGAATGCGTGCATTGTTCAAGACCAAGGGGGGCAACCTTTTTTTGTTGAGCGTAAACGTAACTTGCTTGCATTTTTGTTCGTTTACTTGTATGCGCCAATCTGTTAGCCATCTTTCCACGGCTATTAGGTGGCGAGCCAGTTGAGCTGTTGCCTTTGCTGTGCATCTGGAGCGACTGAGAATCGCCGTATCATCAGCGAACGCAGAAGTTGTTAGCTGGTAGTCTGTTGGGATGTCTGCCGTGTACAGGAGGTAGGGGACTGGCCCGAGAACACTGCCTTGGGGCACTCCAGCTTCGATCACGTGATCCTGGGACGTGATGGCGTTACATCTCACTGCGAAGACTCTTTTGTAGAGATACGACTTAAGCAGTTTGTGCGTATTTTGTGACAGCAGCTGTGTTATTTTGGACATAAGACCGTCCAGACAGACGCGGTCAAATGCTTGTGCGACGGCAATAAATATTGCCCTGCAATATTCCCGTAGTTCGAATGCAGTGCGAATTTCTGATGTGATGCGATTAACCTGTTCGATCGTTCCATGCTTTTCTCGAAAACCAAATTGGTGAGATGTTGCTATGATGTGATATGTTGCGCACTTTGAGATGTGGGCTGATGCGCGGCAGCAGGACTTTTTCAAAGAGTTTTGAAAGACAAGTTAGAAGGCTAATTGGTCTGTATGATGATGGCTGCGTTTTACCTTTTCCCGGCTTAGGAGTCTTTACTATGGTCGACTTCTTCCATTTGTCTGGGTAAAACTCAAGTCTTGTTATTGCATTAAAAAGACGACATATGTGTAAGACCGCACACCCAGGAAGCTCGATGATCATTTTCGGAGTTATCAAATCAAACCCAGGAGATTTTCCGGGTTTAAGTTTTGCGATTTCGCTCGGCCTGAATTGGATTGGTTTTAGTGGCTCTACTAGACTGTATCGTGACGAAGATGGGAGCACAAATGAGTTGGTGGCAGGGTTTGGCTGGAACACTTTTTGTAGATAAGCAGCAAATGCACTTACTCTTTCTTCGTCGCTGCGGAGCCAGGTGCCAGTCGAACATCTAAGTGGCATTGTTGTTTCGATTAGAGCGGATAGATTTCGGGGGGCTCTCCACAGTGGGTACTTTGTGCTGGTGGGAGAGAGTTGCTCGATATACTGTCGCTGGGCATTTGCTTCCTCTAGCTTGTGTGCCTTGGTGAGCATGCGTGCAGCTACTTTCAGTCTGTGCTTTGCAGTTGGTGATCTGTTAGACTGCCACTCCCGTCGCAGCCGTCGCTTTTCCAGGACCAGCTGTTCGATTTCTCGTTTTGTACTACTGTGGTTCGAGATAACAAATTTTACTTTTGTTGAGACCTTTGCGGCTGCTATTAGCACAGACTTAAATGCGTCTGATGAGCGGTTAATGTCATCCTTGGCAGTCAGTGTTGGAGTAAGATGAGTGTCTTGTAGAGTGTATGCATTGTCTGTCGAGAGATGGCTCTGCTACACATTTGCTTACTGAGCCCAAAGTAACACCTATTGGCAAGTGTGATCCTTCGCTTAATCTCCAGACTGATATCATTTTCGATGATGACGGCGGTGCCAAGGTATATGAATTCCTTGACAACTTCAAAAGTATATTGGTCCGCTACAACGTGGGATCCTAGGCGCCGCGTATCTCTGTGCGTAACCAGCATATACTTCGTCTTGCCCTCATTCCCCGCCAAACCCACTTTTGCTGACTCCTTTTCGATTGCTACAAATGCAGCAGTAACATCTCGCTTGCAACGTCACACAATATCATCAGCGTATTCAAGGAGCTGGACACTTTTGTAGAAAATAGTGCCCTTCCATCACAAGATTGAAGAGGACGCACGATAGAGGGTCGCCTTGTCTGAAACTTCGCACGGTGTTAAAAGGTTCGGAGAGGTTCGTTCCTACCTTGACGGAGCTGATGGTGCTGTTTAACGTCATCCTACACAGGCGTAATGTGAAGATCTGGTCTGTGGTGGATTTCCAGGTCTGAAGCCGCACTGATAAGGTCCAATTAGTGTGTTGGTAAACGGCTTTAATTTTTCACATAGTACGCTCGAAATGAACTTATATGAGATGGCAATAAGACTGATTCCCCGGTAGTTGGCGCATATTGTGAGGTATCTGAGGTCCATTGCGTTAATTAAATTTAGATTGTTTAACTAGTGATTATTGTATGTAATGTATTTTTTTTTGTTTTTGTATTTATTTTGCAAAATTATCGAAAATACATATATTTTTATGAATTGCAGGTTTCTTATTTTATGATCGCCAATCCAGCTTGTTTAGTTAGAGATGTCTTAGGAGTGTTAAGGAGTCCTGTCAATCAGGAGGCCATCATTTGGTCCGCTTTTCTGTCGGTCTTCTTTTCGTTTTCTTTCAGTTCGGCGCTTGTTGGAGCAGATTTTTAAAACTTCTTTTTTTAAGCCTTTTTATAGGATTTTCATTTGGGAGCCCTTTTGCCAGCCTATTACGATGTCTTTTTAGCCTTTCGTTGTAGCGGCTTGTGTGCTTATTTATCTGGAGTTCGACGGTCTCCAGTCTGAGGTCGTGGTGCAAGGTCGAATTCCTTACATACCATTCACACCCAGTAATAAGGCGTAAGGCCCTGTTCTGGAGTGTCTGAATACGTGAGCGACTCGAGCGAGCCGCCATACCCCAGATCTGGATAGCGTATCTCCAGGTTGGAACCACTACCATTTTATATAAGGCTCTTTTGCATCGGAGAGAAAGACGGCTGCGGTGGTTCATGAGCCAGTTCATTTTAGACATCTTTAGCCGGCAGTTTTTGACTGTGCTTTCTATATGTTGTCTGAAAGTCAGTCTGCTATCAAGGGTAACTAGTAATTATTTAGCTTGTTTTTGTAGTTTTAGTGGTTGATTGTCTAACCAGACAGCAGGTGATGATTTTTTTCTTAGGGTATATAGAACTGCCTGGCACTTAGTTGGATTCATGGAGATGTTCCACCTGTGAGCCCATCTCTCAAGTAGGTATAGGTACTCTTGAATTCCATCTGCTGCTTCGTACTCACAGTAGGCAGAGTGAAAAATTGCCAAGTCATCTGCGTATGTAGCTATCATTAGTTTTCCGTTCTTAACGGTTTCTGTGAGCTCCCTAGGTGTCGGGATATCCGCCGTGAATAAATTGTATAAAAGAGGGGCCAGGACGCTTCCCTGTGGTACGCCAGCTCTCATTTTCCTTTCGGTAGATATAGATTCTTTTATTTTAACATAAAATTTTCGGTCTTCTAGGTAGGTTTTTAATAGATGAAAAAATGGAGCAGGAAGTATTTTTTTAATTTTAGACAGAAGACCAACTATCCAAACTCTGTCAAATGCTATTTTTTTAGATTTTGAAATTGCTTCTTGATAAAGGGTACCTACCACTTCGGACGGACACTTCGTCTTATGGATAGCACCCACGTGGAGAGGAAGGAGGACTCAAAGCAAACTGTTAAGTCTTCCAACACTGTCCCCACTGGTGGGAATGTGAATTCAATCGAATCTGACTGCTCCACCAGTGGTGAAATGAGTTGTCCAAAAAAGCGGAAGAAGAGCTGTGCTCCAAAGAAACGTAGCTGTCCAAAGAAACGCAACTGCTCCAAGAAACGCAAAAGTTGCCCAAAAAAGCCTAAGTGTCCTCGGAAGAAAAGGAGCAGCTGTAAACCGAAGATTCGCTGTCCTATGCCACCTAAAAAAAAGACTTGCAAGCGTCCTGCACCCAAGTGCAAACCAAAGTGTGGATAGTAAATCATGGCCATTAGCACATCGACGGCAAGCAAACATGAACAAACGTGAAATTGGGTGTGGCAACACGTTTAGCGGCACGTCCAGTACATTCTGCTTTTGGACCTAGTTCTGCCGGAGTCTGTTGTTGGTTGTTGCCGAGCAGATTGCTACAAGGAGAGGTTGGTTCAATTCTTTACCCTGTCGGGACAGCTAAAATTAAAAATTCGGCTTTGTCTCGAACTAGTACATTGGTCCGCTACGATATAGTCTAGAAAGAGGAACCGTTGAAGCTTCGGGGAAGTCTCTTCCATCCTCAAAATTTATTATAATATATGCATATTAAAAATACTTGACTTGAGCATTTGTGGGAAGGGAGCATTGCAAAACAAAAAAGTTCTGATGGCGACTGTGGCTTCGTGGCAAAAGGGGATATAATTTTGAATTTTGCAACAAATTCAAAAAAAAAAAAGGTTGAGGTCTCAGCTCAATGCGTCTTTCACACGCCAACCCCCGACTATAGCATATGCTACAATCCAGCATGTCCGACTCTGCAATACCCTGGATCAACACAGTTGCTTTTTCATCGGTTTTAAAAAACATGCAAACATGCAACAAACTTTTGTTTGTTTGTGCTCGACCGAATTTGAGGCGTATGAATTCTGAAGCATATGGTAAATAAGTCTAACGATTGGGGTGATTGGGTTATATCCTATTAGTAAAGCTTCCAAACGTCCTTGGATGGGATTTGTAAGGGGTTTGGAAGAGAAATTGTGAAAAACAGTTGAGTGATTGGGAGGCAGCATCCTCGAAAGGAAAAAATACTTTTTTTATAGCATGCATGAGTCTGCATACCGATTTTATTGTTTGTAGCAGTTTTTACTGGGTCTCAACCTTAATAACCAACTTCGAAATATATATATCAGAGCTCGCAAAACACTTTCAACCCAATTTTCCAACTTTTGGGGGGTCCAGAACCGAAAATCCCCCCGTAGAACCGCCACTGTAATAAATTAATACCATTTAAAAAAATAGATATGTGCCGAGTTTCAACATTATTGCTTGATAAATGAGGAGGACCAATATCATAAACGGAAGGCAAATGATGGACTGAACCACAGCAACTAGAATTTGAATTAGTTGCTACTTTTCAATCTCTTTCTCAGTTTTTTTTTACGGTTTGTTCTCACGCATTTTTTCACACTTCAAACATTATGGTAAATACGAAGGTTATAAGTTTAAATTAAAATTGTTTTATTTTTACTATTGTTTTGTCCGAGGAGGAATTTAAAATCATAACCAAAAGTAAGTTAAGGAAAGACTAAGCAGGCCTAGAATAGAAACTTTACATTTTCAATATTTAACATATGGGTTATACATAGTGTAACCATCCAATTTTTCTGCATTCGACACATTTGACTATTGAAAACGGGACATTTCGGCACATTTTGAAACCAAAAACGTTTTGCATTCACAAAACATGAAATAAATGAATGTATTGTTCCAAAAAATGGGTGGAAAATAAGACTAAAGATGGCGTACACTAAACACGTTTGCATGATACATTCAACCGATTTTGATCAAATTTTCTTGGGAATCCTAAAACACTTTCGAATATGAAGTTTTATTACGACATCTTCATAAAAAAACGAAACAACGAATTTTGTACAAAAATTAATTTTTTGGCTAATCGGTCCTATGGGGCTACATGATAAAGTCATCCGTTGATCAAATTTGGTACAGTTCTTGGGAACTATAAAAAATTCCGAATGCTAAATTTGGTTACGATATCTTCATAAACAAACGAATTGTCCATCTAAAACTTTTTGGTTTTACCGAGGTCCTCTGAAACACCCTTAATGGACGTAGATTGTAAATAGTTCGTTTCAAACCTGTCCAAAAAGTGCTGTTTGATGCGATTTCGAATTAATATGCCAGTGCCACCATGAGCTTTGCCGTCTGGGTGGATCGTTGCATAAAAGAGATACCTTGATATTTGGAAGTTGTATTTGTTTGTCAGGTCCGTCTATGCAAGTAGCATTACGTCGATATTTTTGTTATTTAGGAACTGTAGAAGTTCTAGTTTGTGCTGTGAAATGCCTTTTGGGTTCCACAGAGATATCCGTAGCGAAGTCATTAAGTTGATTTTGATGAAAAAAGCAGAGCTCGCAAAAATCGCTCAACACTTTCAGAGTGTCCGAAAAAACCCGCTCTCTTACTTTGAGAGAAACTATTGGCAAAACACTTTCAATTGTGTTTTTGCTCAAAAGTGTTCGGCTCAGACCAAGACCAATTTTTTCGCTTCCTTTTTGGTTGTGTTTTTCGCGGACACTTTTGCTTGAGACTTTTAGCAAAAGTGTCTTTTGTGTGTGTGTGCGTGCTTGTGCGAGTCGCCCGTGTTTTACTTCGTGCATGTTACAGACTAGAGGTCTGCATGAATGCATTCAAAACGGCGAATGAATAGCTCAGCCTTAAAACATATGCATATTTTTTGGTACCCATTTGAATGAATATAAGTGAATGGTGTACTCACACAAACATGGGTTCCAAAATTGTGAGTAGAGTACTTTTATGGTGTACTACAGTAGTGTACTCTACTATACTTTAGTAAAATACGTTGGAAAAAATGAAAAAGAGCAGAGAGCAGAGAGCGACAGACCAGCGATCGTGAGCGTAATGAAAGAGATAAAATTAAATAAATGACATAGTAAATGCAGCAGGCATGAGCGAGAAAGCATAAATATTTTCTTTGTCAAATTGGGGTGGCTTGCGTGCTTGAGCAGTGTAAACGGGAAAATGTATACCCTTTCGAAGTAAGGTAACTGCTATGACACTTGTTAGTCGTGTTTACATTCACGCTAAGAATTGTATGTATAAAATGCGAAAAAGGGTACATTTGTATCGGCTTTCAATCTGTTCAACGATTCTTACAGCGTGCAAAAAAAAAACAGAAATGCGTTTTATGTTGTGTGTTCTTTGGCTTAACACATAATTTTTTAATATTTGAATAAATATTATTTAACAAATTTTTTGCTTCAATTAAAGTAATAGATTTATTTAAAAAAAAAATGATGGTTACACATTATTATTTGCTTTATTGATTTGCAATATGTTTTAAAGAAAAAAAGTCATATAATTAGAAAAAAATAATAAATATATAAACGCAAACAAATAAACCAACACCTAATTTTTTAGCTCTAAAACAGATCAAATTAATGTCAATTTAACTGTCTAAGCCAATTTACTACAACAAATACACACAGTTTCCAAAATGTTCATTGCGCCGGCTTTGTTTTTTTTGCTTTCCATTTTTTTGCCGCAACAGCTACTCACGTACATGCATGTATGCTCGTTTTGTACACTACTATACTCAGTGTATTCATAACACTTTGCCTATGCTTATGTTAAAAAGACAGCATACATAAATATTCACTGTTGGCATGTATTCTATAGTAGTATACATTTTTTCTGTGGGTACTGCAAAAATGGGGTACTGTAAATTTTTGAGTACGGCATTTGTGAGTACCACATAGTACTATATAGTACTATGTGAATAGAAGTGAATGTAGCCATGCAGACCTCTATTACAGACACTAGCCGATTTGGTCGCACAGGTGTCTTACACAAGCACGCATATACACGCAAAAGACACTTTTCGCGGACACTTTTTGCAAAACGGTCTTTTGCTGAGGGTTTTTTAGTGAGCGATCGCTCAAAGTGTCGCAACATAAGTGTTATTGTGAG
The DNA here is from genome assembly GCA_949987675.1 of Chymomyza fuscimana. Classification (NCBI taxonomy): domain Eukaryota; kingdom Metazoa; phylum Arthropoda; class Insecta; order Diptera; family Drosophilidae; genus Chymomyza; species Chymomyza fuscimana. Next base: position 58,499,048 of record OX465088.1, on the reverse strand, counting down.
AGAGAAACATTTGTTTTGCTCAACCAAAAACACTGACCAGAACCGAAAAGCGAAACGCAAAAAGTGTTCGGCTCAGTGAGAGACCGTTTTTGTTTTATTTTTTCTGTTTTGCTCGTGAGCCAACCGCATTGGATAAATGGGTTGACAGTTTCTTGCGAGCTGTGGAAAAAAGTAATTGCATCAGCATACTTTGGTTTCGCATGATTTCTTGCATAGTGGTTTAGCTGCTTCAATGCCGCTTTGTTGTTGGTGATCATTATGGCACAAATTCGGCAGTGTTTGCTCTGTCTGTGTGCGGGATGTGAAAGTTTTTTCATTGGAGCGGGCGTATTATTTCCCAATCTTACAGCGTTTGCAAAGGAAATGCCAGGAGTAATACTAACAGGAACTGAAGATGATGGCATACGGGGCCTCAGTTGCGCGGGTGGGTAGAAGTTCGTATTGGTATGGGGTTGCATTGAGCCAATTCGTTTGGTTAGGCGACTTTTCAGCTCCTTGTAAACTACGCAGCCTCTCCAGTTCGCAGTGTGTCTATCTCCACAGTTACTGCACTTTTTCACTGACCTGGTATCCTTGCTTTTCGGGCATTTCGCGGAGTCGTGAGATACGCTACAAACGACGCAGATAGACCTTAGGGTACAGTAGGCTTTGGTATGGCCAAATTCTTGGCAATTGGTGCACTGTACTGGATTTTTATTGTGCGGCTCTTCACCAGTAATCCTCCTGTGCAATAGGAACTGCAGCTTGTAGGTGTCACGCGTAGAAAAATATGAGTAGAACCCATTTCTCTACTGAATTGCTACGCTCATTCGGTTGAGCGTTGCTCATTTTTCGCGATTTGTTCGTAGCACTTAAAATATTTTTACTAATTATGCACTTGTTTTTTACATTTAGTAGTAATATTGGATCACTCCAATGCACTTTGAAATTTTTTTACTATCAGATTCGTCCACTTTTCAGAGTTTTACGGAGCGCGCCCGAGACACGGCCGTTCACCACGAATCACATTAATTAATGTGACTTGACTTCATGGCCCAATCGCTACCCGAGGTTATGATAAGCATTTGGGTATAAAGGACTTGGGGTCTGCCACGCCTCCTTCTGTCCGTTACATACATTGCACAAATCTAGTATACCCTTTGTACCTATAGGTACAGGGTATAAAAACGCAAAAAATTTTGACTGCGTTTTTTTTTATATGAAGTTTTTGTTTTCTTTCACGCGGTTTTCCACTGCTGCGTATTAGCCTTTAACAAATTACAATGCAGAAAAATTTTGTTTTTTAACCAGTCCGGGTTAATTTGGACCCCCCCAAGACGAAATTCTGGATCCACCACTGATCCATTCATATGAAATTTTTCATCATTTTTAGCAAATTTTTGAGAAAAATTCTATTTCGAACGTAAAGTTCGATCAATTACGAAGACTATAAGCGAGATATTTGCTTTTAAGTAGACACTTTTTTTTATTTTCGAAAAAAGTTTTTTCAAAGTATCTCGAAATTCATTCCATAAAAAAATTTTTGGACTGCCTTTTTGATTTCAGCATGCAATTTTACTACAGAAATGACTAAAACATGTTGAGGCTACAAAATTTTTTAAAAATTTGTAAACTAGTGTAATCGACAGTATAACGACAATTCTTATTGAATGGATTTATCGAAAAACCGAATATTTTATGTTGCACCAACCCATTGAGCTTCTTTTCATTGCCAATAAATTTAGTAGGTTTCCAAACTTTTGAAAAACCAGTCTTAACATTTTGAATTTTTGCATTTTATAATAATCTTGTTGCTGGATGTCACCCGAGCCCCGAACCATTCCATATACTAATGTATAATTAAGATACTTGAGGGAATTGGAGTAGCTGAGAAGCTGTCGGGCTAAAAGAGAGTACAAAAATATGCCTAAAAATCACGATGGACGCCTTTTTAAAAAAAATTGAGGCTCATAGTTCATTTGGCGGATAGGCAAATATCGACGTTATATTTGGTCTGCTTCTGCATACATTCAAAATATCTTTAGTACTTTTTAACCATTGAAAGCAGTGTACATCTGAGGCGTATTCCAAAATGACCTTAAAGATTAATAGTCTATATTGTTATAGTGGTCATGCCAATGTATTTATAAAAAGCATCTGATTTTCCTGCGTGTAATATAAAGCGCACAATGTAAAAATAAATCTAGTCGAGCCGTAGCTGCGAACTATTAATAGTGTGCAGCCTCTAGTCGGTAAATGTCCTTTAACATTGTGATTGGTGGTGATTGTCTATTAAAAGCCCAAGCATGTACACAAGTTATATTATAATAAGTTTTCCAAACGTGCTTAATGTTGCAATGGTCCTGGACTTTATCCTTAGAATCTAAAACTGTATGTGTGCCTCCCTATTGTATAACACTTGTCGCTAGCGCGAGAACCAAACAGCTGAGAAATGACGTAATCTTTGTTGGTGGTACATTAACAGCAACTTTAACCTTAACGTTATCAAACCACCCTTCCTTAATTCCGCCCTAAGATTTATGACATGCAAAGTCTGTCACGTGTTCGCATTATCTTCCCTTTTCTTTGGCTAGATAGAGTGAAGTTCGGAAATCTTTAACCTCTTTCGATTAAATGCAATGTTCCAAACGACTTCAATTAAAAATTGCGCCAACAAACGAAAAAAAGAGTTTGCAGCAAATAATCAATAAATATTATATTACCAAACTGAGCCGAATTCCCGCTCTTCTGTGGCACAGTTCTCTCTTTGCAGTTAAGCTCTTAAGAGATTGCGCAAGACAGGGCGAATTCGTCGCTGCCATTGGAATGGATGCTCTCGAGTATGTCCATGTGGCCTCTGGGTGCCATTTCGTGATATGCGCTGATTGAATTGAAATTGCTTAAGACATATGTGTGAATGACAGGACTCCAAAAGAGGACGGAGGAGCGTGACTAGATTGGATGATAAGATCTAGTACGAGGTCGATGGCCCAAATCGATGCCGTAGGCAAATGCTCACAAGCTATTCTGTTAAACTAATATAGTTAAAAAAAAAAACCATATCCCCTATCCATACTAATCAGCTACACTAGGTATTAATTTCGTATTCTGATAATTTTATTTGTAATAGTCTTATGAAAGCTTTGTTTTCTGTGTTTTCGAAATCGGAAAGTAGGGAACCCGGCTCTATTCTTCTTTTGCATGTATTATTTTATTTCAAATTTTATTAATAAATGGCTAGAAATTTTCAATGCTTTAAGACTCTGAAATTTTCCATTAGGTTCGTTGCAGGTTGAAAAATCAACCAATGTTTCAAATTGTTTCGGTATTCAAAAAATTAATATTTTTTTTTTTTTAATAAACTACGACAAATGTATTATGATGAGTTTTCTCGAAGGAAATGTTATATCTTAATATTTAAGCTGGCTGCTTTGTTCGCCGAGGCTGTGTACGCCAACCAGATTAAAATGGTTCAAAAAGACTTTCTTCGCATCTCACTTAGGACGCAACGTTTTAAGAATCGTTTGAAGGAGAATCTCTTAGGAGATTTTATAGTTGTTTTATTTAAATTTAGTAAGTTTACTTTTTCAAAGATAATATTATAATATTCATTAACTATAGGAAGTAAAAAAATAGTAAAAACTGGCTGAATATGAAAACTAAAAAATTCAAAATGACAAAGCCAGGATGCGGTCAGAGGACTCCCGCACAGTGATGCCAATGCAATTCCTTGCGCCGCTCAGTTACTAACTTGAAAAGTGTGGAGCCAAGCTCTGCTTTGAAACGTCTAGATACGTAATCTATCAGATCTGAATGGCTTGTTCAAGGTCGGTGCCACTATCACGTTATAATACCTCTATGAGAAACGCATAATATAACCCAAAAATCAAAAAAATAATATTGATTCCCGTGACATAATATGGGATCTAATCCAAAAGTTTGGTTGCTGTAGCTTATACCATCTCCAAGATATAGGCGTTAAGACAAACGGACGGATGCTCATCTAACAATACTGGAAATAACTTTGGGGGTCCCCGATTTCACTTTCTTTATGTTACTTATATTTTCACATTTGGTATAGGGTTTATATACATTTTAGTACGAAAAACAAAATAAGTGAATAAGCGCTTTGCTATTTCTAATGCCGGCGATTCCTATGAATTTTAGACAATAAACTATCTCAAAAATCCAAAATTTTCTCGAATTTACAATAAAAGAGCCAGGTTTATTGGGTTAGCGAAAGAAGTGAGCAACTATGTTCAAAAAATTTATTATAATGCAAAGCCAAGGTGGATTTCGCATACTGAATTCAATGCCGATTGTAAGTACTCATTGCTGTACAGTTTGAAATTGATTGATAAAGTTTAAAAGCGACTGTTAGAAAAAGTCAGTCACATTGCCTTAAACAATAAAAGCTTCGAAAGAGAAGCACCTAACCGGTACCACCCACAACCTTGCGCCCCATATGCATTCCAGCGACGGCGCCCAGCTGAGCAAAAGAAAAAGCTGCTACACACACACACACACTCACACATACATGAACTCCAAAGCTTTTTATAAGGCAGAGCTTAATGGCAGCCGCCGTAGCCATAGTATGTACATACAAGCACGTTAAACTTGTGGCAAGCGAGAGAGTGCAAATAAAGAGAGAGCGCAAAGCCGAAGAGTGTATTTGTGTCTTATTTGGTAGAGCTGCAACGCTGGAGCCGCGACTCGGCACTATCATTGGCGTTTTAACTGTGGACGGTTGCTCCTCGCATGCGGATTAACGGCGTATAAAATATTATGTACTTGTCTACGTAGAAGAAGCAGAAAGCATTCAAGAAAATCAATCTGTATGTGTTGATGCGCCGCTGCGGAAAATACAACAATTTTTATGTATTTTCACAAAACGTTGGTTACATAAAAAAAACTCGAGGTGATGATTTTTGCAAATATCAAAAAAGTTTATACTAAATTGTTGAAGCAAAGAATAAAAAATACGATTGCGTTTATTATGCAAAAAAGTGTTGATCAAAGATTAAGTGTATAAGAAATGAAAAAAAAAGAAAAAGACTAAAAACTTGTGTATTAAGTAACAAAAGTGCAAGAAAAAGGGGAAAAAATAAAATTTTTCGCGTTGATTACGTCGACAGCGGCTGCGACTAGGAGGACGTCGACGACAGCGACGACGTCGGCAAAGCAGCAAAGATATCCTTGTAAAACTTATATACATACTGAAATTCGATTTTTTTTCGGAACTGCAAAGGACAACAGTACTTTTAAAAATATTACAATAAATAAAATATACAAATGCCGCTTAAGTTGATACATTGATACATCCCTAATGGCTCGCATCATGAATACAGGCAAAAAACTGTGGAAGTCGTAAACTTCTTATATAATAAATGCCTCCCCTATAACCTTATATAAACTTTCACATAAAAAAAAAACTGAACAAAAATGTACAGTGCATCGCTTAAAAATATCGGAATTAAAAGACTTTGGTTTATTTTAAAAAAGTGCTCTAGTTTTTTGAAGAGTTTTAGAACAAAGCCTATTTCTTTTTCAGTTATTACAAAATCAGTTGCACTTTGCGCCTGACTCCTCTCTCAACAATACAAGTTCTAAGTTGCACATATATATAACATATGTACATATATAGACATGTACTTATATGTTTGTACGTGTGAGTGTGCGTATATGCAAAGTAAAATTGTGCTGCCTACTTTTGTGCGTTCCTCCTTACGCTAGCTTCTAGCTGCTGTTTTCTTCTACACCTTCTCCTGCTCTTTTTTTTGTTTCATTTTCATCTCTTTGCACGTTGCGCAATGTACGCTAAAGAGCAGCACGAAAAGTAAGCCAAACAAGCGAAAGCATGAACGAGGCGTGGGAAATGTCGCTCTCTGTGTGCGTTTGTGCGTGTGTGTTTGAAAGTCTTATCTTAGTAGGGCTAAAAGAAAAAGAAAAAAAAAGATATCATAACTCTGTGTCTCTTCATCAGCCGAGTACACCTTAGGGCTTTTCTTCTTTCCATTGTCTGTGCTGACAACTGTCAGCTAGTCCTCTGCTCATATCGCAAATTGCAGCACAATGCCTTTAGGCGTTTTTTTTTTTTTTTTTGTTGCTGGCTGGTAATGGGGGTTTTGCAAGAAATATCTGCTGAAGCCATTGTAAAAATGTTGAATTACTTTTTATTAAGTAAACTTGGCAGCTGGCAGTTATGCTTGAAATTATTTTAAGCGTAAGCCCAGCTGTCAGCTTAACAGTTATGGTCCACCGAAATAGATTTCCGTTATACAGCATAACTTCCAGTCGCATATAAATTCTAAATTAAATAAAACTTTCCATCGCAGCGCAGTTCCAATAGAAAAAAGCTCTTTGGCGCTCTCTTTTTGATTCTGCTGCTCTCTGCGCAGATAGCTCCTGCTCAGAAGTGTGAGCACAAGTTTGAGGCTTGCTTGCTAACCTGCTCGATTACATAACAGTTGGCAGTGTGGCAAAACGGCAACCGCCTGCATTTTTACGTAAAACCATTACACTTATTTTTCCAAAATAATTGCTAAAAGTTTAAAACAAAAATTATGTACTAATCTACTACATTTTAAATGTAATTTATAGTGCGGAAATTGTTTGGAACTGCTTTGAAATTTCCCAGTGCGAAACCGCTTCACATTAGCAGACTTTTTCTCAAGTGTCCTTGTGCGACTACAAAAGCAATAGAAAAAAAAAAACACAAAAAAAACGCACAAATGAAAAACTGCGCCGAAGCGCAACAAAAGCAATATGAACATTTTATTTTCCCCCTATTGTAGATTTTTTTTCGCTTGTTGTTGCTACTGTTTCTGTTGCTATTAGCCAACATTGGCATTTCGTAGAGTAGCGGGAGAACGGACAAAAAAAAAAATTCTGCAAATGCCAAAAGAAAAGGCAAAGTTTATATAAGCAGCAGGATTAGATTTATACACATGTCGTATGCGTGATTTGTGAAAACTCAAACTTATTGCTTAACAATATGTTGCCTAAGAATCTCAATAAGATTCTTACTCAGACTTAATGCTTCAAGGACGGCTGGAATTCATGTCCTTGTATAAGAAAACCAAATATAACGATCAAACACTCTGATCAAATCCAAAACCAGCTTAAGCTAATGCTTAACTATGCATTATCCTTACCACTCTCTCTCTCAACATATTTTTCTCTTTTTTTTCTCTCTCTTTTGGATCATAACAGGTGGCGACTGCCTGAGCATATACCATATGAAAATTGCCTTTCAGTGACAACTTAATTTAGCGCAAAACATAACCAAAACACTGCTAAGAACATTCCACAAATTCATAAAAATGTTATACCAACGCAGTTGATTAACAAAAACCTTAACCAAAAAAAAAAACAAAACGAATTCATAATTCAAAAAATATATATATAAATAATTAAAAGAATATTAATATATATTAATAACGATAGGCGTTCGAACTTAACTCTAAACTTTAAGCTATAAAAAATAGTCTAAATAATAATTTAATAGTCAAGAGAACACCAAAAAAAAACTAAAACGAAAGACATCCTTACCAGTGCAAAGCAAATCCATTAATTCTTATAAAAAAAAAACAAACAGTTTATTCCGCATTCTTAACAATAAAAATTAACAACTACAATGGCTGATAAGAAAATTGGTGAATACTATGCGCCACCGCCAAAGATGGGCAAATGGGAGGGTTTCAAAAAATTCCTATGGAACAGTGAAACTAGTCAATGCCTTGGACGTACAGGATCCAGTTGGGGTAAGTACTTAATAAGACTTAAGAAGCATATATTTTTAAAAATAAAACCTTGTTGTCTAAAAATTTTATATTTTTAATAATTCGTGCAACTGTCAGTTTATGCCACAGTAAGTCAAAATGTTGCATAATAAATATCATTGGCGCCAACTTGCCGCTTATTACAAGGACTTTTAGGGCCCTCAACGAAACTTACAGTCTTTTTGTATCGTTATTTACAACAATAAAACAAAAAACGAGCAACTATTGATTTTATTCGCTTGCCGCAGCGCCAGTTCGTAGTAATTGTGGTGTGACATAAATTAGAATTTTCTATGTACCACAATCCCCACAAATGATAAATAGTCTGATTGTAATGCGTGCTTTGGTTTGATGCTTCACATAAAAATACCAAGATGTGCACAAATATTTTTAGGCTTAAATATTTACTACTAGATAATAAACAGATACTAGAGCTCCGAAATTCTAGCAAGGAAAAGCTCTCTATTTAAGCTAACATCTGCTGTACAGCTTAATCATTAATGTGAGTGCTGCCAAATCATCAAACTGACAGTCAATTGACAGTGCTGCCAATTTATTTTATAAGTATACAATTTTAAAACATTAATATGCCCAAGCATACTTGCAATGTTTCTTTTCGACGAAATAATAAGTAGGATTTTAATTTTTTATTAGTATAAAATATAATGCTTAGGAAGGCTAAAAATTAAACCGTCTAGCAGAGTACACAAAAACTTCATAATCGTTGTTTAGAGTTATTTCTTGTGAAGGAATTTGTTTCATATGTTGTAAAAAAAAAACCTCGCTACATAAAGTAATTTCTTCAAAGTTGGTATAGATAACACTAGTTTACAAATGGAAACTAAAAAAGTGTTTTTAATGGTAATTTGGGGTCGAGAAACACGAAAATGGCAACCTTTTTTTTCTTAAGCACCGTTTTCGAGATATTTTCGAAAAACATGTTCTTGGGCACTTTTTTGAGTTATTCCTCAATATCTCTATTCGACATGAAAGACGATTAGATCGAAAGGTATTGATGTGCTCTTTCTAATGATATATAATTATGTACAGATAAAGTAAAAATTATCAAAGTTACAGGCAACCAAAGTCGAAAAAAGTGTAATTTTTGCCCATTTTTCAAAATTACACATTTAGGGTAAGCTTTTTATTAACGAAAAAAAAGGTTGCCATTTTCGTGTTTCATTTTTCGTGTAAACTAGTGTCATAGAAGCAGCGGAGCAATATCCGAAGAATAAGTTGGTTGGGATATAATTTATTTAATTTTGCCGTTGGAAAAATCAAGCGTCTTTTTTGTCTCTCATTGAATGGGTTTAATAGCTTCGATTAAATACTTTGTCATATTGTACTAATTTTTTAAACGTAAAAGATTATACCAAAAAATTATTGTCATCACCTTTGTGGCTGACAGAACCGCCTTCAGCTTTTTTGGTGTCAGATAAATCCTTTGTTTCGACGGTTCAGCTCTGAATATATATGTAAGAAATTAGCAGCTCTCAATATCAATTTTTATTAAAAAAATCAAATACATATTTATAATGTTCCATTTGTCGGGCAGAAATGCAGAATTGCGACTAATGTTGTAAGCAACCCCAGCAAGGATGCAGAAATGCAGAAGTGCCAGACTAACAATCTGAGCAACAAGCATCAGATGTTTACAAACGTGCTTTGTTTTTGCTAAGAAATGTTTGTGTGGGAAAAATGTTATTGAAGTTTTCGATATTCGTTAGTTTGGAAAAATCAATTAACTTGTGATTTCAACAGGATGGTGCTACGTGACGTACATAGCAAGAAACCATCGAAATATTGAAACGTCGTTTTGGGTTTTTTTTACGAAATAAACCTATTTATTGGCCTTCAAGATCGTGCGATTTGACGTCAACATAACTCGAACTATTAATGAATAAAAACCATTAGTTCCTGGAAAGGGGTTCAAAAATTTATCAAATATAATTTTTAAGACATAAATGGTATGGAACTTCCTTCCATTCAATTCATTAGTTTTTTGTTGCCTTTTTTAAATTAAAAAATGTGGTACAGTCGAGGCGGTGCCCGGCAGTGGAATACCCTGTTCCTTTTGTCTCGAAAAAATTTTTCCTGTATATTCCTTCTAAGAACTTTCAAATTGGAAACATTTTTTTTTGGTGCAAAACGATATTTATTTTTTATTTACCTATAAGTTCCCTAAATTTTTACCGATTTTGATGAAAATCGAAAGTTACGTCAAAGAAGCTATGTAAAGTATATAGGGCATCGATAAAATTTGGATGTGGACTTGTTCATTAGAGCCGCATGAATCAGCTTACCAAAAATTGTGATTCTAGGTCACTTGTTACCATAATTACGTAGAGTCTAATATTGACCCAGTTTATTGGAAAGGGGATGTGAATTTGTACATTTTTGACTATAACTTTTGTTGCATTTGTCGGATTTTGTTCATTTTTGACACACAGATGAATGTAACCCCAAAGCATCGCTCTTTCAAATTTCAAATAAAAATACGGTGTGGCTAAAAATCTGCGGGGGAACGGGGGAAGATATTGACATGATTCAACAAACTTCATCATCTCAGGAAATATGCGCACCAGCTAGTAAAGTTTCGTATCTCTTGCTCTTATAGTCTCCGAAATCTAGGTGTTCATACAGAAGGACAGACGGACGAACGGACAGACGGACATGGCTTAATCGCTACCCGAGGTTATGATAAGCATTTTGGTATAAAGGACTTGGGGTCTGCCACGCCTAATTCTGTCCGTTACATACATTGCACAAATCTAGTATACCATTTGTACCTATAGGTACAGGGTATAAAAAGTACATACCTACTTGTAGATATTGGTGTTTATTTCAACACGGGGTAAGATTTGTTAAAACCTGAATAACATTTTCAGTCGATGAATTTGTTATCAATACAATTCACATCATATCGGAATTGCTGTTCAATTGTTGCTATAACCTAGTTCGGAAAAAAACCTGCCCTATCGTTGCCTACAGCAACCACTTGGTTAAGAGCTTAAAAAAATCAATTCTAACCTCATTGCAAGGTACGTAGAAAAACCAAAAAAAAAAAACGAATACAACAACTACTTCTGTCGAGTGCCGCCCCCCAGCTTAGCCGCCGTCTTTAAAGGAAATGCGCATATGGGGTCCACCATTTCAACGCTTCATTATGGGGGCTGTCAAACTGACTTTGGCGTTCGTGCCTCGACTTCTATAGTTGCTGTCGTTGTTGTATGTTTGGTTGATAGCTTTGGCGGTAACCTACTTAGGGGTATGTTGTGCTGCTTCTTCAGTTAAACACTTAACATGCCACCAAAAGAGTCACTCATACTTCATCTTCCACATGGCACTATACTTAAAGTAAGTATCTTCATGTACTTCTAAGCACTTGCAAATATTTACACATATACGAAAATGTATTTGTATTTTTTAATATTTTCATATTAATTTAAAATTTCGGGTTTATTTGTGGTATTGGAATTTGTAAATCAGTAAGCCGCTAGGGGGTTAGGCATATTTTGTGAAAATGTCGTTACCTTGCTTATAAGGCTGACGTGAGTCTACTTTCTACTCTTTCACTTTCTTGATCGTTCATAAAAAATGATGTCCCAATTTTTTTTTTTTGGTTCTCTCTTTTACTTTATTGACACTATACTTTTGGGAGAACTTTAGCGCCAGTCAGGTTGACGTGAACTAAATACCCTAATCGTAAACGGCACTTTCTTATCTTACTTCGTTTAGAGTCTACAAAGTCCCTGTCTACTTCTCTACTCTTACACTCACACATACACACAAATACTAACACCCTAAGAGCGCGCCAACCCCAAATCCGCTAAACGTTGCCTAGCAAAGATAAGAGAGAACCGCGCGCTTTCACAGCTACACCCATCAAGCAGTGCAAGCAGGTCTCTGCTTACGCCCTATTGGCAAAATACGAAGAAAAGGCGACTTAGCGAAACGCGTTGTCCCAGTTTCAGCTAGACTTTATTGATTGTAAATGCTAGAGCTACCCAATATTCGGATTAGATCCCTTAAGTTTATTTTATTTTGTTGTTGATAGTATTAGCCCCAGGCAGACGATAGGGGAGGTGGAAGGCGGGGATTTCTCCCGGGCGCGGAGTTTTCTCAGGGGCCCGATGTAATTACTGTAATAGAGGGGCCGGTACATAGGTTTTGGTGCATAATTCGCTCGTTTTTCGATTGTTTCCAGATTTTTTAGAGTTCCGAAGCAATATAGCAAATTTCATCAAAATTGTTTTACAGGGTATCTTAAAGTCGTTCTTGTAGAGATCTTTTTACCAAAAGATGCGCGTAGATAGAATTTTTCGATTCATGTCGATATCTAGTCCAGTTTACGGCTTACACCCATCCGGTCGATATTGACAATGTAATGTATCATTCCTTTACAAGCTGCATCACCTTTAAAAGACCGCAAGAGGCAGTAAATATATACAACAAATTTAAGGCATGTTGTATATTTTAAAATACCAAAAGTTTCAGCTAATATAAATTCGTTGTCACATTTTCCCTGGACAATGCTGAGCTATGCCAGCCGTTGGTATTAACAAATCAGAGGAAGTTCATTACAAGACGGTGACCGATATTAAGATACCCGGTACATAATTTCCCAAACCAAGCTTATATACTGATGCGTTGAAGATAGTGAACGTGCTGACTAGGGTATTGAATATTGTTTTGAAAAAATCTCAACTTTTTTTTGTTTATAAGGTTCACATCTATGTACCACATTTGCTGAGTCCAACTAGTGTCACTTTTATACAGAATGTGTAATTTGTATTCAGTTTTTTTTCGCATATTCCCAGTATTCTTTAAAAAAGTGCTTTTACCTCAAACTCTGCTCAGGGACGAATATACACAAAAAAACCTTATATACACTAGTTCTCGATAATGCTTGCTGTCCTTAGATAGGTAGTTGCTTTTAAATATTGCAAAAAGCAACTTGATTTTTGACGTCTTTTTTTTTATTTGTTACTGTATTATATCCACCATCCATAGCCATCCTCGAACTCTAATCATTTTTGAAATTTACTAAAAACAGTTCCAATTATAGCACTAACTAGATACATGTACATAGACAATAGCTTTTTAATATGATCAAAAAGTACTTATCGAGTAATCTGTCGCCAATTAGCCATTGAATCAATAATCTATATCCACAATGGCAGACAATACAGATTGTGCAATATGGTAACAAAGAAAGTGATATGAACTGTGATAATTCACAAAAGGCGCCTAAGTGATTTTCAAGTGTTGCAAAAATAAACACTGCTCTACAAATTGAATACAGCTCTAAATAATGGTGGTAAATTTTGAGTTCCAATTTGGAACACAATGACCTCGGATTGCAGGCTGTTAAATATTTTGCACCAGACAACTTTGGATAGTGTTATTGGCAGGGTAATTAGCAAGCGACCCAAGCAGAGCACTTTGTATGGAATTATTTTATTCGAACGTAATGTACTCAGTCCAAAAAAAAAACATCAGAGATTTCTACTCTTACAGCTCGTAGCCGGTTTATGGTCTGACGTAGGCAGGGCGTCCCTAGTTCTCCATGCCGTGAACTTAATAAAATCAAAGGCATGCACAAGCGAATTTCTTGAGTTTAACATTGGCACAGATACATTTCTAAATTGAAAAACTTTCAAAATGCTCAATTGAAAAGCAATTAAAAGATAGACGAATCGTTTGTCTCTACGAGTTCTCAATCATAAGACATGCAAAAGTTAAATTATTTATTGTAGAATTCATAAAATGCAACTGGAGTAAGGGAGATAAAGGCGAAAGAGATAGAGTTGAAACTACAATCAATTGAAACAATCATAGTTCTTCCTAGAATACACGAATACTCGGAAATGTCAAGTTATTCAATTGTATTCTGTACAAATTTCAATTGCAAATATGCACGAAAAATTCAATTCTTGACAGTTGTCGGACAGGCTATTTACAAAGTTTTTATGTACATATTTATGTATACCTAATTTTTTGCATTTTAATACCCTTTCAATCCAAAGACTAAGGAGTTTACTATAAGGAAGCTTGAAATAACACAAAGTTTTTGCTTGAACACCTGCTGCGCCTGAGATTTGAGAGCGTGCATTTTTGTCACAAGTCTAACTTTTTTAAGTTCTGGTCCAGTCTGGTCACTTGCAGTCCAATTTTAAATCATTTTGCTTTATGGTAACTTGGCATGCATTTTCGGTCTTGGCTCTTCTAGGAGCTTCCACTGGGACTATTATATTTTGGTATTGACATCATAACCATAAAAAATTTGATAGCAGGAACCAACTGAGATGACGTCATCATCAACTTCTTGAATGGTGATTGGACGCTTTTCCAACACCACTTGCTTGACTTTTTTAATATCATCGTAATCTTCTCGGTCTTCTTTGAAGGGTTTGTACCACTTACAAGTATACAAATTTATTACTCAGACAAAACTCACAGTTAATTCTATTATTCTATAAAATTTCATGTCTCTCAGAAACAAACAAATCGAGTGTGCAATAAAAATAAGTGTAAAATAAAGATAAATCGACTATTGAAAACATTATAGCGTGAATCCACATTTAAAATAAAATTTTTTTTCGTCAAAATTTGTAAATGGAATAACCAGTCAATGTCAAATGTCACTTGTAAAGTGTGAAGTTTATCGAATATTGAAATATCGAAGATACTATATATTATAAATATATTATTGTCGGGAGTCCCGACTGTAACTGGTCAATTTTTTTATTCCGTAACTTTACTTTCTATTTTGTTGTTATCACCTTTTACATTCACTTTACTATTGCAATGACATTTCAGTATTATTTTTGAATGATCAACAAATCAAAACAGAAAAGAGGAATATTAAAGAAGAAGTGAAATAACACAGGTTTGTTTAGCTTGTAAGCATCTCAATCCCTTAATTAAAAATTACAAAAGAGTTTACTCCCCGTTAATTATGGCACATTAGGTTAGTACTAATTTTTAGCACCTTGAAGGGAACGAGTACGAGTACCCCATAAAGCATGTTTCAAAATTATTAGTACGACAACAGAAAATGGAGAAGTCTGGTTCGGACGACTTTGAGAAACTCTGTAGTATACATATAAGACAAGTTCGTTTTTTCATATTAGTATAGTATGTATATGCTTATGTATACAATAGTAACATAACTATTGAAAAAAAAAATGTTTTTAACTGGGAACTTGGTCTCTAGACTTAGCGGCGTTAAGTTTTGTGGCCAACAATCTATCCTTTTGTATGGGGGACACCCGCCTCTAAAATATACTATTGCGTTTTCTCTGACTTTTCTAAAAAAAAACCAAATGTCAAGTTTGGCTATCCTAGCTGTTATAGCCTACATGATACAGAGGCGTTCATACGTACAGAGCCTTAGAGAAAATCCGGCCCGGGTGGGAAAATGTACCGGCCCCTCTATTGCACCTTTAGCTTGAATCAGGACAGTACGACAGTAATTACACAGGGCCCCTGAGAAAACTCCAGGAATCCCCCCCTCCCCCTCGTCGGGCCTACATACGTACAGACAGATAGACAGATGGACATACAGAGATATCTACCATAGATCAATTCAGGAGTCTCCTGTTTGTACAAAGATTATATATTCCTATCCTTAAGGGAGTCTGTCGGAAGTTACTGTTTCTAGAACAATATTTTAATTAGAAGCATACAATTAGTTGGTCACTAATTGGACATTTTTTCTAGTAATAAAATTTTGAGTATCCATTTCTGTTTTGAAGTTACAATTTTTACACTCAACACAGGATTTTACTTTGCTTTGACCTATTTATGGACTAAATTGATAAAATCGGATATGCAAAGATTTCGAAATTTTAGCCCCTTTCAATTAAAACCATTTATTTATAAATCTCTCTGTAAAAAAACTGCAGTATGAAGACTAAAAATGTAATACAGCCGAGGCGGCGCCCGACAGTGTAATACCCTGTACCTTTTTTTTCGAAAAAAATTTTGTTCCTGCATATTTCGAAAGTTCCAATTGGAACATTTTTTTTTTGGTGCAAAACAATATTTATACCTATAAGTTCCGTAAATTTGTACCGATTTTGATTTTGATCGAAAGTTATGTCAAAGAATCTATTTTAAATATATGGGAGAAGTTTATTACTACATTTGTTATTATAATTTCTGTTGTATTTATGTTTAAGCTTCAGATCATAATATTAAACGGTTAAGCTAAAACCCCCGAAACTCTACTACGCGGGAACGGGGGAAGATATCGATATGATTCAAAAAACTTCATCTTATAGTCTCCGAAATCTAGGTGTTCATACAGACGGACGGACGGACGGACATGGGTCAATCGCTACCCGAGGTTATGACAAGCGTTTTGGTAAATAGGACTTGGGGTCTGCCATGCCTCCTTCTGTCCTTTACATACATTAAACAAATCTAGTATACCCTTTGTACCTATAGGTACAGAGTATAAAAATACAGAATTGTAATCTTTGGGGATACCACCCGTAAGACTGATTGTACTATATACATATTCAGATAATTAAGCTTTAACAGATAAATTTAGGCCTAAGAGGCATTTTAAACATTTTAATGCATTAAAATTCGGTACTGAGCTGACAAGGGTTTCGTGCATAACAAAGTCGACATTTAAAAAATTTCATTTTGTGTATCAAAAAAATCGCAACTAAAATAATTTTTGTAAATACCCTCAATTAGATTTTAAATAGGTTACCTTTTATGGAACTTTTCTGCCATGTATGTATGTGTTATATATATATATATAGTACATACCTATTTGCTAAACTGCCTGAATAATATTGTTAAAATGTACGACAATTTGTAGATCTGTTTTTTAAAAGGTATAGCCGTAGGTAAACATTTTTACTACCCTACCAACCCTGCCACATACTATATAAATCTAAAGCGTAGAGTTAAAACTTGGCTCAAGATGTTGGATTCTTCTTTTTAACCTACTTTTTGAATCGAATGGAAACTGTTGGAACTGTTAAAAAAAACATACACAAAATGTAAATATTAAGAAAAAAATTAAACGCGTATGGCTTAATTAATGAAAAAGTAATTTTAGCATATAACCTCTACCAGATTTGAATTAGAAAACCTTTTGTGGAAGCTTTCTGACATGACTGGATGAATATGCAAAATGTACGAAACGAAAAAAGAAATATACAGCTTCATCTGTCTCACAAGGTGAAATATACGTAGGAGCTAAAATTAAAAATTGTATAGCACAGAGAATGCAAGGAGCACCCATGTACGATACATTTGTACTATGTATATACAGACTCATATATACACACACATACACACATTCATATATCCAGAGAGTAGTTCGTTACATTATTGTGGCATGAAGTGCAGCTGGTGTTGTTGTTGTAGTTGCTATTGCAATTGTGCGCACTGGAGCCGTGCAAATGTCAAAGTTCACAACATAAAACCCAGAGAGAGGCAGAGCGAGAATGAGAGAGAGAGAGGAAAAGCATTAATTTATGTCAGTGAGTTAGCCAGAAGCTAAAGAAAGCAAGAGTGAAACAAAGCTGGAGCGAGAGAAGAAGGGAGAGAGAGAGAGAAAAAAAGCACACCGTGCGGATACGTAACGTTATGCCAGTTGCCTGACAGTTAGCTGCCAGGTGTGCCAGTGCAAAGGCGCTATTCGTTTTATTTTTTTGTACACGCATACACAGACACACTCATACACAAACGCAGATATACTCACCGATACACTCACGCACACACACAAGTAAGCACACATGGCAGTTAAAAAAAACCGACATTGCGGCTTTTGCGTAAATCAATCGGATTTGCCTTTCGAACATACTATACATACATACATATAAACATATAGTATATGGCATACACATAGGCGCAGCATGGCAACCAAGTTACTAAAGCATGCGAAAAGCAACCAACCATCCTTTGAACTTTCGTGCGAAATTTCGCACATAGCAACACAATCTCCAACTCCCGCGCCCGTTCCCTTGGCTTCACTTCAAACCATTAGCCTCTTCATGTCTCTAGGCCTTTGGTGGGAAGGTATTGGCGGGCGCAGATAAAAATGCGACGTGCTTTCTTCTACAAAACAGTTCTGTTTGCTCAAATTGTTATCCCATACTGGATTTTAATAGAGCTGGTGAAACTGGTTCATACAGTTGAACCAGTCGCGCTTGGAACTACTCGTTTGCTTAATTTGACTTAGCACGAAGAAGAAGCTAGCTTAAAAGATAGCTTTTGGCAGTACACTGAAAAAAAAATTAAAGAATTCAGCGCTCGAAAGCGAACATTTCGGCCTTGAAATAATAATATGCGGTTTCTACTTTTGAAGTGTGCGATTTTTCTATACTTAGTTAATAAAATTTTAATTTGAGAATATATAGTTAATTTTAAGTACAAGTCAAGTGTTCTTGAGCAGGATGTCCTAATTTGAAAATGCTTAATGTCATTTTAAGAACTAGTGCTCTCAATCAAAGAATAAAGCTTTAATACGTAAGAGCATCTTGTACTGATATTAGGAATGTTCAATCTTAATGCTTAGATTGAGAGTATTTTAATTTATCTAAGCTTAAGAATAATAGAGAATAAAAGATGGCGTACGTTAAAGTCGGGCGCGGACGACTTTGGGATACCCTGTACCACTACTTGCAATAAAATCCGGTAAATTACTTAAGAAAACCAAAAGACATTTGATTGCCAAATTAGATTATGATACCTTCATAAACAACCAAAAACAGACGAATTTTTAATCAAAAACTTTTTTTCGACCGATCGGCCCTATGGGAGCTATATGATATAGTCAACCGATTTTGATAAAATTTGGTACAGTGTTGAAGATCTCTAAAAAACTTCTGAATGCCAAATTTGGTTACAATATCTTCACAAACAAACGAAACACAACGAATTTTGTGCAAAAAACGTTTTTTTGACCGATTGGCCCTATGGGAGCTATATAATATAGTCAACCGATTTTGATCAAATTTGGTACAGTGCTTGGGAACTCTAAAAAACTTCTTAATGTCAAATTTGGTTACAATATCTTCACACACAAACGAAACACTACGAATTTTGTACAAAAAACAAATTTTCGACCGATCGATCCTATGGGACCTATATGATATAGTCAACCGATTTTGATAAAATTTGGTACAGTGCTGGGGGTTTCTAAAAAACTTCCGATTACCAAATTTGGTTATGATATCTTCATAAACAAACGAATTATCCATCTAAAACTTTTGCTTTTTTTCGAGGTCCTCTGAAACACCCCTATGGGGAGCTATATAATGTAGTCCCGATATCAAAAAAATAAAATAAACTTGTCTCCTATGGATTAATAAGGGATCTTATCTGAAAGTTAGGTTGCTCTAGCTCTTACCATCTCTGAGATCTAGGCGTTCAAACGGACAGACGGACAGACGGTCAGACGGACAGACGGACATGGGTATATCGACTTCTCTAGTCACTCTGATCATACTTTAGGTAACTTTGGGG
The DNA here is from genome assembly GCA_949987675.1 of Chymomyza fuscimana. Taxonomy (NCBI): domain Eukaryota; kingdom Metazoa; phylum Arthropoda; class Insecta; order Diptera; family Drosophilidae; genus Chymomyza; species Chymomyza fuscimana. Next base: position 58,479,792 of record OX465088.1, on the reverse strand, counting down.
GGTCTCCGACTTCTCCTTCTGTACGTTACATACATTTTCGGCTTGCACAAACACAATATACCCTTTGTACCATACGGTACAGGGTATAAAAATGCTTATGCATTCTAGACTCAAATAATCTTCTTTTTTTGTTTTGGTCAAAGCTCCTGACAGACGACGTTTTTTTTTTTTTTATTTATTTTATTTGAGTGGTACAACTAAGTTCAGTTGACCTTATAATATAAAAAAAGTATAATTTATTTAGAAAAGAAAATAGAGCAAGGAAATTGATATGAACTAATCCGCGCCTCTAGCCCGATGGGTGAACTTTTTAATGATATGCACCAACTCACATCAAGAACTGGCCAGACACTTGGATTTATAATATAAAAGTTGAAACAAGGAAGCAAGATAAAAATTAAACATTACATATATCACAAAAAGAGCCAATGGATCACCGTTGACCAAGTGGGTGACTCATAATATAGGATTGGTCAAGGATGCTCGAAGTGGCAAGTCAAGGTGACTTAAGATAGAAGAAGTGATAGATTGAATAGACCGTTCGAAAGAGAGGAAATTGTAAAAGTTATTATAGTTAGAGCTTAAGACACGGAAAGGATCGTGCAAAGCATAATTAGATCTACAAAATTGTAAGGCTAAGGGTCATATTTTTAGTTCTCATGATAACAAATAAACAGGAAACTAAGAACGAAATGATAAAAAGGTATACCTATACAGCAGTTCGAATTATATTGGTTCAGCTTTAGTTTTTAATTAATTATACTAAAGGTTACAAAGAGACTTTGGTTTGAGTCATATAGGTATATTCGTATTTCAGTACGGAACCACAATCATGCTCCTGTTGTAGAATTAAATATGACTGCATGATGTATATATAAAAGACATTATTTCCATTTCTTTGGATAAGTGTTCACTGTGCAACAAAAACCTGATTTCTATACCCTGTATACATTGGGTACATTGCGATTCGGCTTAAGAAGAAAAAGTAGAGTAGTTGGCTTCAAATTATTTAGAACTCTCTTAATATAGGGAAAAATATGTTAGATTTAATAAACAATCTACAGCTATAAAATTCGGTATGTGATCCTAATAATAAAGGAAATGTTGACATTTTCACAAATCATTCCGCCTTTTTCAAAATTTGTCGCAATATTTACTACTTACTTTACATAATAATGAGGCAATTGGTATTTTGGTATGTAGTTACCACAGCAATTGCTTTGTTCTGTTTATCCTTAAGAACTTAAATTTAGTTTGTGGAAGCTGAAAGAAGGAGACGTTGGAGACCCTATTTACTTAGAGTATGGTCAGAGTTACTAAAGACTTCGATATAGACATGTCCATCCGGAGTATTACAAAGCACATACAAAAAAATGTAATACAGTCGAGGCGGTGCCCGATAGTGGAATACCCTGTACCTTTTGTCTCGAAAAAATGTTTATTCATTAGAGCCACATGAATCAGCTTACAGCTTAAAATTGTGATTCTAGGTCACTTGTTACCATAATTACGTATAGTCAAAAATTGATGCAGTTTATTGGCAAGGATAGGTGAAATATTTATATTTTTGACTAAAACTTTTGCTGTATTTGTTCGATTTTGTTCATTTTTTTACACACAGATGCATGTAACCACAACGCATTGCTCCGTTAAATTTCAGATGAAAATATTAAACGGTGTGGCTAAAAACCGCGAAACTCTACTACGGGGGAACGGGGAAAGATAATGACATGGTAAAGTTTCGTGTCTCTAGCTCTTATAGTCTCCGAGATCTACGCGTTCATACGGATGAACGGACGGACGGACGGACGGACGGACGGACATGGCTCAATCGCTACCCGAGGTTAGGATAAGCATTTTGGTATAAAGGACTTGGGGTCTGCCACGCCTCCTTCTGTCCGATACATACATTGCACAAATCTAGTATACCCTTTGTACCTATAGGTACAGGGTATAAAAAGAAACAAAAAGTTTCAAGCGCGTTTTTTTTTTTTTTTTATTATTTCCATTATAAATTACAATCTGTTTAGGTTAACAATAAGTAATTGGTGTAATGGGCTCGGAATTGTAATGTCCCTTCCCTTCGCAAGAGTACATTATTAGTTAAATTTTAGTTCGATTTACTTTTTATTATTATAAAAGGTATATTTGTGTGTGATTATGATTATTATTATTATATTAAGATGCGAGCTAATTCTGTTGGTGTTCTGCGCTTTAGTCTTCTTGGTTGGAGTTCCATTCCCGGTATTTGTCTCATTTTTTGGTTTTCGTGCTGTAGTAGTCGCAAAGTGTGCTTACAGCTGTTTTTCATTAATGTTTCCGCAACTGTTTCTACGTCAAGATCGTGGTGGATATCATCATTTCTTATGTACCAGTCTGCATTTGTGATTGTTCTTAGCATCTTAGATTGACTTCTTTGTATAAGTTGTAAGTTCGATTTACTGGTAGTCCCCCATATTTCTAGTCCGTGTGTCCATATCGGTCTTATTATTGATTTATATATTGTTTGTTTGTTATGTAAGCTTAGGTTAGATTGTTTTCCTAGTAGCCAGTAGAGTTGTCGGAATTTGTTTCTCATTTCATTTCTTTTGTTCAATATGTGTTGCTTCCATGTGAGTTTTGAGTCAATTGTGATCCCTAAGTACTTTGCACTCGAGTGTAGTTTTATGTCTTCTCCATTAATTTTGATTGGATGTCTTGCAGATTTTCTCTTAGTGTATATAACATGTTGCGTTTTGTCTTTATTGACCTCAATGCCCCATTTTTCGAACCAGAGGGTTGTAGCTGTTAGCGTATCTTGCAGTGTTTTTGTTGCTACCTTTTCGCTGTTATTAGCTGACATCAACACAGTGTCGTCTGCAAATGTAGCTATCATGGACCCTGGGGTAGTTGGCGTTGGTAAATCTGCTGTGTATATCAGGTATAATATGGGGCCTAGTACGCTGCCTTGAGGTACTCCTGCTGTCGTCGTCATGATTTCAGAGATTTCAAGCGCCTAATTCTTTTTTTTTTGTGAAGATATATATATATCGTTTGCAAGAACTGTACCAAATTCTACCCAAATCGGTTGATTTTAGTTATCATATAACTAAATTCGGCCGTTAAAAGTTTTTTTAAGTATCTAAATAATATATTACTTTGAAGTACAGCTCATGTTTAGGATTTTATTTTTATTTTAGAAATCATTCACACATTAGTACTTGTAACACTTGAGTGTAAGCAGACACACAAGCTTTTAAAAAACATTTCAATTAAAATTTTTGATAGATTTCCATAAGCCACGAATCCGAGCTCCACGCTCGTTAAGAACTGTCGCACACATTTAATTTATAGCCTTAAATGATTCGGTAACTTTTCCATTGAAATTTTCGTGGGAAAGCTCTTAAAACAAACGTCTGCCATTGATCTTTTAATTTACTTGGACTTAATTTACATTACATTTAAATTATGATTTATAATGGAAACGACGACATTTGGTTTTTCATAGTACTTACGTGTTATAAATAAAAATAAAAATATTCATGAGAGTACGCGACAGTGGGATACCCTGTGGCTTTTTTACGCCACATAATACATTTCGGTGGAAGGAAAAATATAAACTTTAATATCTGCCACTGCCTCTCTTGTTACATTTTTGATAGATGAAGTGAGCGGTTAGCAATTAAAATTTTTTTTATTTTTTTATAGTGGGGTAGGTGAGGTTAGGTTAGGGCGGCAGTTGGGATTTAGCGTCCCTTGGCCTAGTGGGGTAAAAGGCTACACAACCTCCCATTCAGCTATAGTTCTGATTATAATTCGAAAGGACTTGTACATTGAGTATAGAATTTTCAGTCATTGGTCGTACGCCCTTATTGTAAAATAGATGTCTGTAAAACGAGAAACTGTATTAATATGGAAATTGGGAGAAAATAAACCAAATTCCATATATAATGTACTGGATTTTGAATTTTTTTGTTTTTTAAATTTGTGTTCCGAAAAATAAGCGCTCATAAGTATATGCAGATGAGCATGGCTTTAACGACATCCAAGTCGATGCGTATTATTTGGCGCTATGCGTACAAGGTATCTGGTTAATACGTATAAAAATGCAAGCCAAATTTCCCCAAATCGGTTCTTGCAACTTAAGCTAATGCCACAGAAAACCGTACTGTTGCAAAAAATAGCATCTTCTATCACTTGCATCTTTTATAATAATTTTCCAGAGCTTGCAACTAGTACACTAAAGGAGTGAAGCTTTAGGTTTTATACAAGTTCGTGGAATAACGAAATGTTTAGTGCGCATGCGCCTTTTTTGAATTAATTATTTAAGGAGAACTACTTTTTAAAACAGTGTTCAATAACAATAAGTAAATTTAATGTAAGTGTCTTTTTTTATAACTTGCTCTATTAAGTGATCAAGTCAAATCTGGTTGGGAAAGTCGTTGCGTCGAAGATAACGCTCTAAAAACTATTTATTTTTTATGAAATTTCAAATTCCCATTCCACTGATTTCTTAAGTAAGCTATTTACTGCCTCATCCGGTTGTGATGCTTCTAACACGATTTATCGTCGAATAAATTATGACACATCTATTCATGCCAGTATATGCCTTTTAGAACTAAAGTTCTTGTAAATAAGTATTTAACATTAAAGGATGAAAAATTGATAAACAATTTTTGGTCTAGCTAATAGGGTATGCGGTTTGTTTTGTAATAACTGCTTAGCTGATGGTATTTATTTAGTTTAACCAAACACCGAAATCTCTCAAAAGGTCAACGAAAATATCAACGTTCAAGTTATTGGCTCCTTAATATAGTTTCAGATATCCTCTGGTAAATTATGGCAGTTAAGATGCATAACAATTACAGCTGTGACAAATGGCCGCCTAAGATAGGGATAAGAGAAAGTTATCTATATATGCATATACGTATATAATGCCCATGATGCAATGACATTTCCAGTATAAAGCAATCCCTCTTCATTACAAAATAGAAATGTCAAAATGACAAACACGCTCGAGGTTAACATACGAGGGCAGTTTCATAAGTCAGTGAGTATCCGAACCCAACTGTCTTACCGTTTCGTTATTTGTTTATCTTAGGAAACAGCCTACAGCCGCAGCCTTTTCGACTTTTTTCAAATTAAAATTTCGCAGGTTCTATGAATAGATGATAGATCAATGTTACTACACGTAAAATTGAAAACTAACTAGCTTATCAAGCTGTCCTCGTTGATATAGCAAGCAGATTTAAGGCATAGACGACTGAACACGAGGAGCGGGAGAGAGCAGACATGTGCACGCACATCCCACGCGTCTCGAACTTTCGTCGGGTCCTCACAAAGATACGAAGGCTTGACTCATTGCTTGTAAAAGGCAAAAGGCTCACGACGCTCACAAAACTAACACTTAAACAATTTAGTGTGCTCTCTTTTAGTAAATGTCAGAAATAAGAAGATGAGAGCATAAGCCGCCTAGAAAAAATGCTAAATGTTGCATGTGTGTGTACGAATGTGTGCGTGTGGGAGCAACAAAAAAACTTTTATTGAACTTTCAAAAGAATTGTCATCAACTGAAGGGTTGAGCCAACCTGTCCTTTAACATCGCAAATCCCTCGCTTACCCTTGTTCCCCTGTCAATAAACCAAATGCTTGAGCTTAAGTAAAATATTGTATTGCAAAGTTGTTGCGACTTTGGGGCTGGCGATTTGATGGATACGCGCATTAGAAGGCCATTAGTTGATGTTTATTTTTAGAATTTTAACTCGTTATAAATTGAATATACTATGTAGTGTACTATGTATATATATATAGTATTAAGTAAAATGTAAGGACTAAGCAGCACGTGCCATGTATTACATACAACTTTTGCTCATTAGCCTTTGCCGTACTCCATAAAGTTCCTGTGCCCTTTATAAGGTGTTTTTACGAGCTTCGCATTATTCGCCGGCAAAGTTTTTTAATTTAACTTTAATTAAGGCTTTTGAAATGTTCAATCTTTCTTGACATTTTAGTTTCATATTTATATTCATGTCACTGATTAGTTTGTGATAATAAAAATTCGAGATAAATGTAAGGTACAAAAACACTCAAAAAGTAAAAGTAATCGAGGATGAGATTTTTTTATACCCTGTACCTATAGGTACAAAGGGTATACTAGATTTGTGCAATGTATGTAACGGATAGAAGGAGGCGTGGCAGACCCTAAGTCCTTTATACCAAAATGCTTATCATAACCTTGGGTAGCGGTTGAGCCATGTCCGTCCGTCCGTCCGTCTGTATGAACGCCTAGATCTCGGAGACTATAAGAGCTAGAGACACGAAACTTTACCAGCTGGTGCGCATATTTCCTAAGACGATAAAGTTTATTGAATTGTGTCAATATCTTTCCGTTCCCCCGCAGCAGAGTTTCGCGGTTTTTAGCCACACCGTTTAATATTTTTATTTGAAATTTAACAGAGCAATGCATTGTAGTTACATGCACCTGTGTGTAAAAAATGAAAATCGGACAAATACAGCAAAAGTTATAGTCAAAAATGTACAAATTTCACCAGCCTTGCCTATAAACTGCGTCAATATTTGACTCTTCGTAATTATGGTTACAAGTGACCTAGAATCACAATTTTTGGTAAGCTGGTTCATGTGTCTCTAATGAACAAATCCACATCCAAATTTTATCGACGCGGTCTCCCCAGCCCCCGCAATCGATCTACCATGTTTTCTCCCACACCCCTCAACATACCAACTTAAAACTTACCCCATATACTTTAAATAACTTCTTTGACGTAACATTCGAGTTTTATCAAAATCTGTACAAATTTACGGAACTTATAGGTATAAGTATCAAATTTCACCAAAAAAAAATTAATTCCAATTGGAAAGTTCTTAGAAGGAATATGCAGGAAAAATGTTTTCGAGGCAAAAGGTACAGGGTATTCTGCTGTCGGGCACCGCCTCGACTGTACCACATTTTTTTATATTATGAATGTAGCACAATGTAGACCTAACAATAACATAAACTACTACCTGTTTTAAAAAGTGCACTAGACTCGTCAAAAAAGTCTCACTTGGTTAATTACTTTATAAATGGTACCTACTCCTTTGGTGCGTTAGTCTTTATTTACAGATTTGGTTGTTTTTTTTTTTGACCCCAAAATTTGCTTCAACTTTCATGTCTCTACAGTTGTGCATAAATCCAGTTGTGTTCTAGGCTACGTTACACGCTGGTCGAAAGAATTTAACGATCCCTATACGACCAAGGTTTTTATACCCTGTACCATATGAGAGATTCCCCAACTCTCCGACCCGTTAGTTGTTCAATGTTGCTCGTTGAACTTTTGTTGCCATTGACCAGTCAGTGGCAAACTACCAATTATTAATTATATTATAAGTTAATTATAAAAACAACAAGTGCAAGTGATTAGGATGGTAGCCAAGGTGGTTCGCGTATCGGCTGTTAAGTATGTTCGAACTTTCACACAAAAGAACGTCAAGATCACGAAGAATAATTCGATTACGCAGCTACAAAGGAGTATCATTAAATTTTCGTAAAGTCCTATTCTGCATGGCATGTATTTTGTGTATATGACAACTTTCAAGTTGGCACCACAATGCTTTTCTAAAGCAGAACTTTATTGTCTCGAAAAAACTTGCTACTGCCTTTTGAAAGTCACTCCATTTTTCGAATTTCACCCGAGCAGCTCAAGGAAATTGCACAGACATGATACTCCAACATAATTTATAATAAATGTATGGCACTGTTCAGCACTACGAGTAAATAGGACGCATGTCGAGCTCATAATTTACAAAATCCAGGGCCTGAAAAAAATATCTGCAAACTTGCTCACACACAATAACAAAAAAAAGTATATAATATCGCTCGTGAAGCGTGGGAGTGTTTGCGTCCCTACATGAGTGACTAGTATGTGTACATATGTATGTAGTAAATTTTCGATAGTTACACAATCCTCTAACCACATAGTACGTTGCATACTTATACGTATTATATGATACAATCCAATTTAGAGTTGGGTAATTTCCATAGTTTGGGCTCAAATGTTTGCTAACAATTAGATTCGAATTCATTGGCATCAAAATGTCCTTCAAGACTTGAAAAGCTATTCAAATTATTGGCATTACATTTTAATCCGAATGTTTTATTAATATAAACCTATTAACTTCATGTTTATACTAATAAATATTAATTTAAACACAAAGATGCCACAACTTGCTTGCGCTAGCAATCCATCCAGTAAGCACTAAACAGAAAAATAAATGATGACGTAGACGATGACCACAACGTCAAAAAAACTTTATTATGTAATAGGTAGAGATAAATGTACGAGTTTGACTTAGATTGACATTGTTGGATTAGGCTTCTCTATCAATGCTTGTGTGGAAAAACCTAAATCTCGGAGACACTAACATTTAGGCACCAAACTTTTCCAAACATATCAAATCATTTTGATATCTGAAACTTTCGCTCTCAATACCATCTGAAAATTAGTTTATACATACTAATATAAGGTAGAGACAACCAATTTACCAACCTTTTCAAATTTTTTGTATCTATAAAGTGTCATCAATCTTGAGGTTTTTTTCAATAAGGTTTTTTGATAAACCACGCATGAGTTGGTTTGCTGTCAAGTTGCCATGTGTGTTTTATTCAGTTTTCATTGCCATTTCATCATGGAAAAACTTACTCGTTTACAACAACGTTTACAAATCGTACAATTATATTACGAAAATTCGCGTTATGTAAAGAATGTTTTTAGGGCATTTTACGGTCGTCATAATCGATTTACTGAGACCCAATATATTGATTATTGGATGACACTCGACCGAAGAGACATCGTCCAGCGCGTGGAATTATCGGTCCATATTTCTTCAAAAATGACGCTGGTCATCTCGAGATCTCGACGACATTTGGTTTCAACAAGACGGATCTACTTGCCACATAGCCTGTGAAACAATGGACATATTGAGGAGCCAATTCGGTGAACAATTAATTTGACGCTCTGGACGTTAGACTTGTTCCTTTGGGTCTACATGAAGTCTAAAGTGTTTGTGGATAATCCAGCTACGATTGAGGCATTAGAGGCCAACATTACCCGTGCTATTGGCGAGATACCGCCGATTATGCTCGAACGCATCATCGAAAATTAAATTTTCTATTCTTGTGGTTCTTTATATATATAGATAGTTTATAATAAATATTTATTAATCATCTGCTCTTCCTTATGCGTCTTTATCTAATAACTTTTTATTTCTTACTATTTCTTTGCAGCAAAAATTTTACTGTTCTATATAATATTCTATGCGGCGTTAACCGGCTTCTTTGCTGGAATTTTTGCTGTATTTTATCAAACATTGGAATACGATAAGCCCAAGTGGATGCTTGAAAATGGCTTGATTGGCTCGAATCCAGGTAAGTTCTTTGAAAGCCCTAAACAGTTTTTGGAATCATTAACAGGCATCAAATGAAAAAACAAAATTTATTCATGACACAGAAAATTCTAATAAAGATAAATAAATTGTGTGTGTGTGTCGAACACACCTGCGAGATAAAAGACGCTCCAAAAATCGTATCATATGCAATAAAATATTTAAAATATACATACAGCTAAATTTTATTTTATTAACTAATGTCACGCACTTTGCGCCCAAGGACTAAGATAATTTGTTGCCTGTTAATCGATTTTATGACGTAATGGAAATGAGAATATTTAAGTTTTTTCTGTCTTTTTCTTATATCTTATGATTGATGTGGATCTTGTCGTCTTTGCAGGTCTCGGTTTCCGACCAATGCCACCAGAGGCAAATGTTGAGAGCACATTGGTTTGGTATGAATCATCGAAGCCAGAAAATTATAGATATTGGGTCGAGGAAACTGCACGATTTTTAAAGTGTAAGTAAACAGAGCCTGCGTATTCTCAAGATTACATTTAATTTCTTTAAATATTGGTTTTGAAGATCGATGCAAAAATTATATTTGTCTTAAGAACTTTTAAACCGATGAAGTTATTTTGAAATTTTTATGTTTCCATATTGATTTTTCATGATTTTTTTCAAACTTACAAGATCACAGTAAGTGAATAAATAACAATTTTTGAAGTAGCTTGCTAAAATACTAAACTACTTACAACTCTCCAAAGTTGTATTACATCCAGAGGTATTGCTAGGTTTTGGACTGTATATGGGCATTTCCAGGATTGCAGTTCGCGACATTCGTACGAATTTAAAGTGCAAAAAAGTAAAGAAAAAGTGAAATTTTTTGTTCCTTGTTTTTATTTTTGGATACTGTTTTTGTAGCAGTATATATAGTGTAAAAGTTGGGGTCTGTTAATTTACCGTTTTCAATATATCGGCAATAAACCTACGATTTAGTACGTGACAAAAATAAAAGTCGATTTCAACTGCTTCTATAAAAATGCCAAAATCTGCGAAATATAAAAGAATATTTAAAAGCGTTTAATTTATAACCAAAGTGGAATATTGTAGATTCCTATTAAAATTTATTACGTTAAAATATATACACTAGTTATTTTTTTATAAGCCTAAGTCTGATTTAGTACGTTACATTCAGTACGCGACAAATTTATACCCTGTACATTTGGTACAAAGGGTATAGTAAGTTTTTGCAAGCCGAAAAAGTATGTAATATACGCCAAATTAAGCGTTCCGAAACTCCCAAGCACTGTACCGAAATTGATCAAAATCAGTTGACTATACTATATAGCTCCCATAGGACCGATCGGTCAAACAAACGTTTTTTTTGTAAAAAATAGGTTGTGCTTCGTTTGTTTCTGAAGATATCGTAACAAAATTTGACATTCGAAAGGTTTTTAAAGTTCCGAAGCAATTTGCCAAATTTTATCAAAATCGGTTGATTATGTCATATAGCCTCCATAGGATTGATCTGACAGAAAAGAGCTTTCAGGGCATAATTTGTTTGTTTATAAAGATATCGAAACCAAATTTGTCATTCGGAAGTTCGGGCCTCCCAATAAGTGTTCCAAATTTGATCGAAATCGGTTGGCTGTATCATATAGTCTCCATAGGACCGAGCGATCAATAAAGTGTTTAGTGCAACGATTTTTGGTCTACGATTGCGTACGCGACAAACTTTGAAAATTAATAAAAAAATTTGGTGTCCTTTTTACACAATATATTTTTTTTTTTTAGTTTAAGTCACTAAACTTGATTTAAATTTAAATTTGCGTTCACTTGCGTACGCCGACTGTCAAGCACGGATAACAAATGATAGTTTTTGGACAAGTACGCGACATTCAAAAATCGAGGAGTTTAGAATAAAAAATTAACCGCTAATGCTTATTTAATGCTTATTTAATGTTGGTAAAAATATTCAATTGATGAGAGAAACGTAAACAGTTGTTAAATAGCCTTACCATCTTTAAGAGCAAACCTCTCTAAAAGTAAATAAAAGCGAGAAATCAATATCTTCACCTTTGAGGCCAATTTTTAAAAAACAATAAGACAGAAAAGCCGTAATGACATTATTTTATTAAATATTGGACATTTTTAAATAAAAAATATAAAAAAAAAAATCAATAGTTTTTTCAAATTTAATTTTTCGGTCCTGGTTGACATTTCTGTGGAAATGCCCATATGTATGCTGTATTGTTGATTTGATTTATACTTTTTATTATAATTTAGCCAAGATATTTTGACACTGCATGGCCTTAACTCTTATTCTTATGCATTTAAATTCATGCAGCTTACGAGGAAATCGAGAAGAAAAATCATGTGAACTGCTCCTTTGAGCAACCTCCTCCAGAGGGCAAAGTATGCGGCATCGAGACGCACAGCTTTGCACCTTGCACTTTGGATAATAAATTTGGCTATCATGTGGCACGACCCTGCATATTCCTTAAACTGAACAAGGTAAGCTTAAGTAACCCAATATAAATGCAATGCAATATGCTCATGAATATTTTATTTTAAATTCTTATAATTACATCTTGCGGTTGCATAGATTTACAACTGGGTGCCACAAATTTACAACGATTCGAAGACATTGCCCGATGATATGCCCGTTGAGTTGAAGCATCACATTAAGGAGAAGCAGAGTCTACGACCAAATGAGGTGGGTGTGCTCAAGAGCAAGTCATTAAAATGGAAATTTAATCCGGACTATGCCCTTCAAAATTTCTTTCTCTGTATATTAATTTGCAGACTGGCGTTGTTTGGGTATCCTGCGAAGGCGAAAATCCTGCTGATGTTGAAAATATTAAGGCACGCGATTATTATCCACGCATGGGTTTTCCCCACTTCTATTTCCCGTTCAAAAATATTGACGGCTATATACCGCCCATTGTTGCTGTACAATTCACCGTAGAGAGTAAGTATCTAAGAAGATTGTTGTAATCAAACGTGGTTAGGTTTTAATTAAAGCAATATTAATTAAGCTAAGCTTTAAGGGGAACCAGAACGAAATGCTAAAAAATGGTCTTTAGCCATAATTCATTTTCAGAACTTATTGCGTGACAAACTTTCTAACGTACTTTTAATATTCGCTAAATGAAGAGTTTCATCTGAAATAACTTTATTATCCACACCTGTTTAGTTTTATTAACATAGTTTAGTTTTGAAATAAAAATTCGAATTATCAAAAGTACCTTAAGCAGACGGCAATTTAACAATTAAAGACATAGACAGAGAGTAACTAATCCTTATAATTACATTAGACAACTTTTACCATATACCATTAGACATCTTTTGCCATTTTCGTGCGATTACAAAAAAAGAAAAAAAAAACCTTTACCTTAAGGATTAAACCTCATAATATGATCACAATATAGTATTTTAGAGACTTAAGTGCCAATCGCCTCAGCGGCAGAATCATACCTTGGAGTAGCTGAGTTGAGTGATTATGATGCAATGGTAAAGGATATCTCAAGGACGAACTTGAAGGATACATATATGTATATACATCGCTACATTTTGTATTAGCTTCTGTTTCGCTTATTTGTTGACAGCTCAGCATGATTCGGAACTGAAGAATTTATTTTATTTTGCTATTCAAAGATTTATTTCATAAACCAAATAATAAATAAAAATGTTTGTACCTTAAGGTGAGTGGTATATTTTTCTACTCAACTGGCCATAACAACACTTCATCGTATATCTCCGTAATACCAAAGGTAGCCAGTGAGCTCACAAACTGGTGAGTTCGTCATTCCAGATTGGCGGATTCTTTTTCAATAGCTCGCTTGATGCGAAAGATACGCCATTATCGAAGCAACTGGTCACTCTTATTAAAAATGTACTCTTACACTCGATTTAGAAAAAGACAAAAAACTACCAATTATAAACATCGTTTGCAACCCTAAAAAAGGTACAACTCCACTGACTGCTTATTTTTATACCCTGTACCTTAGAGTACAAAGGGTATATTAAGTTTGTGCAAGCCGTCGGAGACCCCCCAAAGTTATCTAAAGTATGAACAGGGTGACTAGAGAAGTCGATATACCCATTTTCGTCTGTCCGAGTATCTGTCTCGGAGAGATGGTAAGAGAAACTTATCATTCGGAAGTTTCTTAGAGTTCACTGTATCAAATTTGAAATCGGTTGACTATATCATATAGTCAATCAAAAAAACGTGTTCATCTTTTTAAAGTAAAATACAAAAAAAAAAGGGCACAAAAAATATGTAATGTTAAAAATTAGTTCACTAAAAACCAACAACTGATTTGTCGCAGTATAGTGCTCCCCAACACTGTAGGTAGGCAAGAGATAGCACTTAATCTTGCTATGATGCTGTTAGACAGTAAAAAAGCTTTAAACGGGTAAAAAAACGTTTTGAAATATTAACAAAAGCTTGAACATTAAAGTTTAACAGATTCCCTAATGCCTTAAAGCCTTTCTCTTGAAAAAAATCTGCTCCTGCATACTCCTTCTGAGAACTTTCCATTTGGAATTTATTTTTTTTTTGGTACAGAACGATATTTATTCCCAGCGGTGGGCACGCCTTGGCTCTTTTTGCTCCGAGTGCTCTTTCCGTTATGTCTTGAAACTGTCGCCAGCCAGACGCACACGAGAATTAAAAAAAAAACACACACAATGTGCGAGTTTTATGGCCCTACTCAAGAATGCTTAGGCGACCGTAACGGGGCTTTTTATTAGTCCTCGCTGACTAAAATTTCGCACAAGTACACTGAGAACAGAAATATAGTTACTTTTGCAACAGTAAGACCGAGTAATTGTTTTGGTAATTTAAAATTGTCATATAAACTCATATGACTTCGCTGTGTCTTTGAATGTGTTGCAAAATGTTGTTCAGTGTACTCGCACAAGCAATCGATGGCGACGCGAATAGTTTACAATAACAAATTACACACAATGTGGGCCATCGCTCGACTTTATGGTTTTATGGCCCTACTCGAGAATTGCTTGTGGGACCGTAACAGGACTTTTTTTCTTGATGTTGTTGTTATTCTTTCCGTTATTTTTCGTGCCCACCGCTGTTTATTCCTATAGGTTCCTTAAATTTCAACCGATTTTGATGAAAATCGAAAGTTACGTCAAAAAAGAGAAGAGTTTTTTAATGTATATGGGTTCAAGGTCATATGTTGAGGGCTGTAGGAGAAAACACTGCAAATCGATTGTGGGGGTGAGGGATAGAATCGATAAAATTTAGATGTGGGTTTGTTTATTAGAGCCACATGAATACTCTTGCCAAAAAAATTGGAGATTCCAGCTCATTTTTTACCGTTACAACGTAGAGTCAAATATTAATGCAGTTTATCGGCAAGGGGTGTGAAATTAGTACATTTTTTTCTCTATAACTTATGTTGTATTTATCCGATTTTGTTTATTTTTGACACACAGATGCATGAAACCATGACACATCGCTCTGCCAAGATTCAGATCAAGATATTAAACGGTGTAGCCAAAAACAGCGAAATTCTACTAGGGGAACGGGGAAAGATATGAACATAATTCAACAAACTTCATCTTCTGTCTCTAGCTCTTATAGTCTCCGAAATGACGGACGGACAGACGGACATGGCTCAATCGCTACCCGAGGTTATGAGCCTTCTGTCCGTTACATACATTGCACAAATCTAGTATAGCATTTGTACCTATAGGTGCAGGGTATAATAAGGTATAGCTAAACAAGTCGCCCGGTTACAGTCATGATATAACGAATTAATTTCCAGCGTTTTTGAAGCTCTTTAAAAAAAATTCGAATCGATTATTTTGTTTCTTACGCCAAGTATCAGCAAGTTTTCGCATGGCAAGAGCCTATGACCCAATTTTGATGATAGCTTTTTCACAAGCAGATCAACAAGACAGTTCCCAAAATCCTAGTCCCATTTCTATAAAATGTATATAGCTTGAAAAATATAGCTTGGCGTAAACCGCATCAATCTAATGGAAGGAAAGTAGGGCCAATAGCCAATACATTTTTCTACTTTTTGCCTTGAGCTCCGTTTGTTTAACTTTTATATGCGCTTTCCATGTAAGCCTTCGATTTGAGTGAATACCTAGGTACTTTACAGTATCGCTTTCTGGTATCGTCAAACCACATTTCCTCTCTTCAGCGCGAACGTTACTTTAAGAGAACTTAAGAAATATGTAATTCAAAAATACTGTCAGACGCACAATTTTAAATCGATTTCCCTTTTCACTCTTTGTTTTCCTATATACTCTCTCGACTGCTACTCAATACGCACACAATTATATACCCCTTTTCTTTTTTCTACAGGTTATAAAAAATTAATTATATTCCCGCATAATGTGGCATACACCTGGAAGGCAATAAACTCTTTACGGCTTTATAGAATTATATTCAACTGACAAAATTCGTTACTTTTCATTGAAATGTTAAATCTAAATATATAAATGGACTTTATCGACCGCATTTTTTAATGTCTCCTGTGACATGCACACGCTCCAAATATCAAAATAAAAGAGTCAAGACAGTCGTGTAATAGCGTGCTCTACAGAACAATAGTTTCTGGATTTCAAATCAAACTTATGCCAAATGCCATAAAAGCTTACAAACGCAGCACTCCCATGCCACCCTCATCCTATTCCATAAGAGACAATACTGTGTACTTCTCACGACCCAAATGGCATTAAATACATAAATGCCAACTTCAAATTTCAAAACAAATTTCTTGACAACAGGAACAAGTATGGGAACGGGAACGGCAACGGCAACGGCAACGTGAACAACAACGTCCCACAAACTCAATTTTCCAACACAATAAACACAAAAAAATTTGTAAGAAAGAAAAGGAAATCTAACATTTTTTTTTTGCATAGAAAATTTCGAAACCGTAAATCCGAGCAGTTTAGTAGTGTTAAGTCTTAACTGAACCAACTGAATTAGGTCACTCAGACGTTAGACATTAGAGAAGGCCGGATTTATTGTGTGATTGCTATTTAGGATATGTAATCTGTGTGATTTATCAAAAAAAAAATATATATATTTGCTAAGGACTTTATGAAAATCGGATAAGCAACGAATATAAATTAAATGATTATTCAGACTACTCAAAAGCCCTTATAAATACATTTATTATCTTGTCTACGCGAAGTAACGCATTACAACTAAATGTGCTTGTCAATATGGAAAATCCTTTTTATATATTTTTCGATTAAGAGGCCTATCAAATATATATATAAGTAACAACGTTAATTAAATGTTTCAACTTTTGGAAAAATGTAAAAAAAAAATAAAATGTTTTTTACAGAGAGTAAGCATTCATTTTTTTTTTCAATAATATGCGGATTCAAGAAAAGCCAAATTTACCGCTTGGGAAGTTTGTGCAAGCCAAAAATGTATGTAACATATAGAAGAAGTCGTCGGAGACCCCCCAAAGTTACCTAAAGTATGATCAGGGTGAATAGAGAAGTCGATATACCGATGTCCGTCCGAGAGCAATCAAACTTTCAGATTAGATCCCTTATTATTCCATAGGTGACAAGTTTATTTTATTTTTTTGATATCGGGGTTATATTATATGGCTCCCATAGGGGTGTTTCAGAGGACCTCGAAAAACACAAAAAGTTTTAGATAGATAATTCGTTTGTTTATGAAAACATCGTAACCAAATTTGGCACTCGGAAGTTTTTTGGAGTACCCAAGCACCGTATCAAATTTGATCAAAATCGAATTACTATTTCATATAGCTCCCATAGGACCGATCGGCCAAAAAAACGGTTTTTGTACAAAATTCGTTTTATTTCGATAGTTTATGAAGGTATTATAACCAAATTTGGCATTCAGCAGTTTTTTAGAGTACCCAAGCACTGAACCAAATTTTATCCAAATCGGATAACTATATCATATCGGACCATAGGACCGATCAGCCAAAAAATTGATTTTTGTAGTGTTTCGTTTGTTTATGAAGACATCATAACCAAATTTGGCACTCGGAAGTTTTTTGTAGTTATTATAGTATTAAATGTGATCAAAATCGGTTGATAATATCATATTGCTCCCATAGGACCAATCGTTCAAAAAACCGTTTTTTGTACAAAATGCGCTGTATTTCGTTTGTTAATGAAGATATCGTAATCAAAATTCATATTCAAAAGTTTTTTACGATTCCCAAGCACTGTACCAAATTTGATCAAAAACGGTTGACTGTATCATATAGCCCCCATATGACCGATTGGCCAAAAAAAAAGCGTTTGTTGCTAAATTCGTCTGCTTTTCGCTTGTTTATGAAGATATGGTAATCTTTGCCAATCGAATGTCTTTTGGAGTTCTTAAGCAATGTACCGGACTTAATTGCAATGTAGTGGTATAGGGTATCCCAAAGTCGTCCGTACCCGACACTAACGTGCTTATTTTCAACCCATTTTTTGGAACAATAAATTCATTTATTTCATATTTTGTGAACGCAAAACGTTTTCTTAATAAACAAAAAAGTGTTCCCGAAACCATCCCGTTTTTGGTTTCAAAATGTCCGGGAATGTCCCGTTTTCAATAGTCAAATATCCCCGAATGCTCAAAAGTTGGATGAGTGATAGGCCTGTGTGATAATTGTTAAACGAAAGTACAAAGAAGAGGAAGCGAAGCGCGCACAATCAGTATAGCTGAGGAAGTGAAATACTATAGGTAATAGGAAGAGAACTGAAAAATTTAAAAAAGAAGTGCAAAATTGTAACGTGTAACAAATTTTAAAATAAGAAGAAACGAAAAAGAATATGGGATTGATGATCAAAACAAACAGGCGGGGATGACCCCTAATAAGCAATAAAACAAAGTTAATTCGTCAAAAAAAATTAAGTTTGTAAACATAGTAATTTTTCAAAGACGACAGTAGAAATTAAAAGAATTTTTGCAAGAAAATATATTAGTTTAATATCAAGAATTCCTCTCTATTAACTAAAGTATTTATTTGAATCCATCCCTTTTTCCAAACAAAGTTCTTTGTAGATTCGATTGTTATACTTGATAAAAAAAAAAAAGAATTTTCAGACTCGTAGTTTTGTCTTGACCGTGTGTGGAAGCGAATCCAAAATTTTTGTTATCTTTTGTAGGTTAAGTGTTTATCGGACCTCCCTCGTATATACCATTGTATATGAAAGTAAATTGCACCAGCAGTTCCCAGTCACTATAGGCTGACCCTAGCTTGACACTGTAGTCCTAGTTTGGCTTATTAGCTCAGATAGCTTTTGGGTCAGTTCTTACTATTGATTGATTCTTAATTGAACCAATATTCTTATTCTCTGCTTACTTACCATTTTCTATGTACTTTTTTATCCATCCATCCACAGCCGGCGTCTTGATCAATATTGAGTGCAAAGCCTGGGCACGTAACATCAATCATGATCGTTCGGAGAGGAGAGGATCCGTTCACTTCGAATTGATGGTTGATTAAGAGAAACACTTTGCAGTAACAACAGTAGAGGAAAAGCTACAACAAAATCAGCAACAAGAACAACAACAAGAGCGAGAGTAACAAGAACAGAATTATGAAGAATATAGAGAGGAAGAAAGCGCAATTGTTGTTAAATTAAATAAGTATATAAGCAAAACTTATACATAACAAAAAAAAAAAAATAATAATAATGAAAGTAAATAAAGAAGGAGGAGAAATTTGAAGATGCGAGAAGCGAAATGCGACAAACAAAAAGGTAGCAAGAAGCAAAAAGTTTAAACTATGAACAAAATACAGCAACAACCAAAGAAAAAGAAAAATTAAAAGCATAGAACTAAAGGGCTACAGCTACAAAATGAAACTTAAACGCAAGACAAAAAATAAAAACAAAAAAAAAATTTTAAAAAAATATCGCTAAAAATTGCATTCCTCTAATTGTAGCTAATCGACCCACGCAACTCACAACTCACATTACTTTGTTAGGCAAATTTGATTTAGTTAACAACTTAGAAAATAAAATAAAAAAATGCAACTAAAACAAAAATTGGCAAGTGACATAATAGACATAGTGCAAATATGACATACTATATTAAAAAAAAAAAATTGTTGCTTAATGTTTTTCTGTTTTGTTGACTTATTGTTTTTGGTGTAATTTTTAAAGATGTAAACGACAAATAGCGCAGCGAACAAAAATTAAAAGAAACATTAAATTAAATGTACTTAAAAGAAAAAGCAAAACATAACAAATAATATTAAAACCAATTATTTATATTTATATATAAATATATATAAAATAAAAGTGTAACATTAAAAAGATATATATACACATGTATATCGCAATACAAAAAAAAGCCCTGTATTATTTATTTTATCATTTGTTATGAAACCATTAAAACAAAAAAATTATATTATAAAAATAAACAGCAAACAATAAAAAAAGATGTTTAAATACAAATTTATAAAGCGTAACATAAATGTAGATTTTAAATAAAAAATTATAAAACGAAAGTAAAACACTGTGGAAAAGCAAAAAGCAGCAGTTACAAAAATAAAAAAGAACGCATCAAATAAAAAACAAATTAAAAAATAAAAAAAATACACAAAAAGTTAAATTTAATACTCTTCACTAATTATTGAAAAACAAAAAAAAAAAAAACCGAAAGATCATTATTGGGAAATTTGCATGAAAAAATTATTTCTAAATCAAATAGGATTATTGAGGCAAATAAATAAAAAAAAAAAAAACATACATAGCTGAAAAGTAAAATACAGAGTAACTGGTTACAATAAAAAAAACAAAATAAAAGCAAAAGCATATAAAGTTAGAAAACTATTATGTATACAAAAAACCCCAAGAAAATCGAGTAATAAAATAAAAAGAAAAACAATTTAATTCAACTAACTAAAAAAAAAAACTACAACTACCGTTTGATATTTTTTAACTGCTACCATAGCAAAGACCCCAACGCCGTTAAGTCCCGAGCGCACCTTAGGACCCTGCAGCAGTACGAGCAGCTATATCAACGCCGACACGGGGGTGTGTCTTGGAGCCACCATTAAGAAACACGCAGATACAGATATGCAGACACAGATATGCAGATACAGATACACCCACCCACCCAACACCATTGAGAAATGTACCAAACTATACCTAAATAAAGCTTAGGCACATTCGAACTACAAGTATACTAGTCTGTTTTAGTTTGCTCTAAACCCCTTTAAACGCATTTTTGATAGCCACCAAATTGAATCTCTAACAAATTAACTTAAGATTCGGTAGAGAAAATAAAATAAACATATATTTAGGCCTCAAATAGTTTAAAAAAAAAAAAAAACTTTCTCGCTCTCTTAACAAAAAACAAAAAAAGCAAAGCAAACAAAAATTGTAATAAAAATAATAATAATACCAAAAGCATACCAAACATAACAACTTACCCCCTTTTTCCATCCACTTAACTAGTGTAATAGTAATTAAGAGGCATAAATTTAAATATATAAATAAAATAAAAAAAAATAAATGATGTTACACTGTTTTTTGCCATACAACAACGCAAAAGCGCTAAATAATAGTTTAACAGAAATCGTTATATGTAAATCGATAAATATTATAAATGAAATATTAAAAAAAAAACACAAACAACTTGTATTTAATTAAATGAAATTTTCAATAATTAGCAAAAATGGACGTGCGGGGGCGTGAGTTAGGGTCACAAACTTTAAAAATTCTTTGGAAGTTTTAAAAATTCGAAATCTCTTTGTTCTCTATACTCAATTTACACTAGATACTAGCTAGCCCCAGTCATGTGCATTGCTTTTAATTTAGTGTTTTTTTTTTATTACTAAATTATTTTATGGTTTTGAAAAACAAATACTTCTATATATAATACTAGTAAAAGAAATTTGCTCCTGCATGTTTTTCGTATAATTAAGCTAAACAATTGAATGAGATAAATAATTAAAAAACAAAAAAAAATTAGTTAAGTAGTCTTATGTATGGTTGCGGTTTGCATTTATCGAATACAAATCGATACACGTGTTGCAGCGTCATTCAAAGTATTCAAGTATTTGGTGCAGTTGCGGGCAGGCAGGTAAAAAGTAAAATTTACTACAGCTTTCAATTCCATTTTTCCATTTGTTATATAAAATATTGCTTCTTTCTTTTGTATGTATCGTCTTTCGATGTTTGGTTTGACCCGGCAAAGTGTGTTCCCAAAACCGCCGATAATTATTATTGTAGTAGGTTATCTAGGGTAATATACAACTTAAAAAAGAGAGTATATAAAAAAAAATACATAAAATTATAATAAATATTAAAATATATATAAAGAAGAAACTGCCAAGTAAATGTTTGACCCTCTAGTGCGCGTATTCAAATTTCTAAATACTTAAATGAAAATAATATATATTGGCATTTTTTTTTTAAATTATATTAAAAATTAAAATTTATTTAGCGGCCAGCAACTGGCACCAAAAGTTAACAGAATCTGTGCGCTGTGCTGCCTGCGTCAAACTATTATCACAAAATGTTTTAAAAATTTTACTTACATATAATATATTTAACAAGTATATATACATACTGCCATTTTTTACACCAAGTGTAAAGCAAACATAACCAACCGATTGTTGTGCATGTAAACGACGAATACCAACAACAATAAGAACAACACATGCAAACAAGTCAAAAAACACAATGTAGCAAAAAAAAATATACATATATTACAAGAAAATAAAAAAAAATATATGTAAATGTTTAAAAAATTTTTAAATGGTTTTTCAATAAATATGACACATACAAAGAGCGAAAAATAAAATACTAGCCAGCTTTGCGGCTATGTATTATATTCGATTATTCGTAGTTATTTCAGGCTCAACTTATCGCTGATCGATAACTTTTCTTACTTGCAGGCAGAAAACAGCAACAGGTAGGCCAGACATTGACGCAACAACACACGCAAAACAGCGCCTAATAACAACAAAAATTATTTTTAAAAATGTGTATTTATATATAAAAAAAAATATACATATATATTTAAAGAAAGCAAAAGTCTTGTTTCACCACCACATACATATGTTGAATGTTTTTGTATTTGGTTTTAGCAATTAAAACAAAATTATTGTGGCTAACAAAAAAAAAAAAACAAAGCATTAGAACCCCAAAAAATAAATAAAAACTATATACATATATATTAAACTTTAAAGCTATATAGCTTTAAGACATATAAAATTAAAAAAAAATATATATATACATATATAAATAAAACGTTGAAATACACAGCATGTAAATTATATTTAAGTATGAATGCAAATATTTTTTGAATTGAAAAAAATTAAAATTTGGCAAAAACCCTCAAGCATGTATTTGATGTATAAGAAATAAAGCCCACTCAAATAAACTTTGTTCAAAACAAACTTGCAAAATGCAGCAGCTTTTCGGTGTCAGAGCGCTAAATAGCAGCAAAATTTTTAGTTGAAATAATTTATATTTATTAATAATAAAAAATGCAAATAAATCACCCTAGTCAAATGGCAAAATGTAATAGTAGTAAAGCTAAAAAAATTTATAAATGTAACAGAGCGTATAATTTTATATTTTAGTCTTGAAATGCGCTAAAGAGTGCAGACAACTATACAAACCATAATTGAGCAAGTTAAATGGTATAAACAATAAACAACTTTAATTTATTTTACTTTTAAAAATGTAATTCGAATAAAATAAAAATATATTAAAATGAAATACCTATAACTAATTGCTTTAATTTAGATTTAATAAAATAAAACATATACATATATAAATGGAAAAAAGAAAACAAAAACAACATACAAATCATAGAAAAACTAAAAAAATATAAATATGCGAAACAACAAGAAGAAAAGAAACACTGCTTTTGTATTATTTAAGCTAAAAAATGAAATAAATATGAAAGGAAATTTAAATATAAACATAAAAAAAAAGTGAAAAACATAAGCTGTAATATTAAAAGAACTTACAATAATACTACAAAATAAAGGTAAACCATCAAAAAACCAAAATAAAAAAAAAAAAAACTGCATAGAAAATTTAAAAAACAACAACAACATAAGGTGTATGAGTAACGCAAAATGGGAAAAAGTTTAAAACATTTTACTGAATTTAATAAAAATATTATGTTGATATGGAATTAAGTAATTCCAAATAAACCAAAAAGAAGGGTTTGTTTCTTTTTCATTGTAGATTGTAGATTGTTATTCAATGCTTCTTCTTGTTCAACTTTTTACACCATGATACTAAAGGTAGCTAGGACGCACTTTACCTGATCTTTCAGACGGAAGCACGTTCTACTATGAGGAAAAAATTGCCAACTCATATCAGTTCATCCTATTTTACCAATAGAGCATTACATAACTGCTTGAACTGCCTACTCTCATTTGGGAGGGATTGATCTCTGTTCCATTGGACACGCATTCCTCTAATCCATAGCCACTATTGTATTACGCGTATAGCCTAGTACGCAGCAGTGTAAAACCGCGTGAAAGAAAACAAAACTTCATATAAAAAAACGCTGTCAAAATTCATAGCGCCAAGAACAAAATCATTGGTACGCAGCAGCAGGACTGCATATTTTTTAGAATTGACGTGTAGATGGCGCTAAAAAAAATCAGCTGTTCTCTTTGCGCGCTAAAAACGAAACATTAATGTGCTGCAACTTATTTTGATTGCAACAGCAATGGCGCGTAGGCAAAATAGGTGTACAAATTTTACTAAAGAGCAGAATATTGCTTTAATAAAGGATATTTTATTTTTTTTATTTGGCAAATAAATAGGCAATAATGGCGTTATTTGCGAAATAAATACTAAGCAATGCAGCTGATTTTTATATTTACTTTCTGACGCCATCAATTGTTTGTAGCGCCATCTACATGTCAATTGCACAGAATGTTTAGTCACAAACTCCACCCATACAAGGAAAAGCTGCAGTGAACAACAATAACTAAGCAGAAGCATTGGTTGTGTTTCATTCTCATTCGCCCCAACGTCATTCTTGGCCTTGATCTTGAATTTTTGGCTCCTCACTTCTCATTCGTTCCAACATCGTTCTTGGCCTTGATCTTGAATTTTTGGTAATGTTGATGACACTAGTATGTAAAAGTATACATTCACAGTTACCTTATATTACTTTTACATACATGCACTAACATACCACTACAATAATGAACCATTCTAATTTGCAGTTTTCAGCACTAAGTATTTATTTTTTCTTTCTACTTTTGTTTCATAACATTTTGGTTGGAGTTATTTTTTTTGCAACATTGCTTTCCTGTGTTTTTTTTTGTTCCCGTCGAAAGTGTATCCACCAGCATCGCGAGAATATAAGTTACTTAAATGAATAAACGGCGACTAGGTATCACAGTGGCAATTTTTTTTTAACACCCTCAACTGACGATCGCATAAAGCCGGATCGCAAGCGCCTCCACATCTGCATACTCGAAATTAATTTTTGGCTGCATCCTCGATTGGTTACAATACATTGGTACATACATGTGATAAATGCATTTATAAAAATAATTGAATTTTTCGACAACAAACTTGTTTTTGATAAAGGCCCCTACGCAGACACGGAAAATAAACAAAACTTCATATAAAAAAAACGCTCATAAACTTTTGGTCACAAACTGTTCTTGCAGGTGGTATTTAGACCAGTGTCGCTTGTTTTTTTGTTTTTTGATGCCAGTAGTAAACCATAGATGGCGCACTCAGCAAAAACAGCTGTTCGATTTTGGCGCCATAAACAAAACTTATGTGCAGCTATTTATTTTGGACGCGAAATTTATGGTTGGTCGACAAAATCGTTGGGAAAGGATGAAAAAATAGCTATAATAATAAAATTATTCATTTGTAACATTAATGTGTCTATTCAATTCGTCCACACTCAGCTCTGCGCATTAAATATGGGATCACCCAAACACTCTGCCTTTTCCTGGGTTTTGCCTCCTCTCGTCGCTTTTTTTCCTCATCCAACATTTCAATGGCAATGCATGTCATTATTATAGCATTGTTTACACAAAATAGCATAAGTAATAAGCGTTGACGATAATTCATGTTTTTATGTTTAACTTCGCGCCTTTTAAAAATTTGCTATTTGTAAACAAAAAGCAGCTGGTTATCGATAATAATTGCGATAAATTGCACATTTTTTTACTAGAGACACACTGTTCCTTTCGTGACCAAAATAAGTCTGTCTTTTTGCTAGGTGGCTGTTTTCGTGTCTGCGTATAATTAGTCTGCGAATAATTAATTTTTATTTATAATATTAAAAGCTTGCATTTTTAAAGTAAATCTTAATATCATTTACACTAAATTTAAAAGTAACAAAATTTAAAACAAACATTAAACAAAAAACTGCTCTTGCGTTTTGTAACATTATTCATGCTTATCTTATGTAAATTAATTACGATACAATTATTATTAGAAAAAAAAATATGCACACAATTACAAATTATGGGCTACTTAAAGTAGTTAAGCTATAGCAACAGGGGCCTTCCGCTTATCTTAGAGTACATATTTAGAAAGTTCTGTAGGTACATTATTTACATATTTAATTTACAATTATATATTTAAAGACTATGTTACTTTGAAAGTGTTTAACAACTACTGTCATGTCCGTCGGCCAAAATGCAGCAGGCGAAGCATGTCCTGTTGGGGAAAATTCTTTAACCTACTTCCAGGTCCGCCATTTAGTCCAGCATCGGTGCTACCATGTCCTACCAGATGTCCCTCTCGCATGCTCCATGGTGTCATCAAAACTTTTTTTCCTGGAATATTAAATAAATTGCAATAAATGAGTTGTGAGAAATAATTGGAATATACTTATCTTTTATAAAAAACTGGTAATTTTTGCAGATTTTAGCGCTTCCAATCCAAGCACACTTTGTTAGATTGTCGCAGCAGAATTTTTTGTATAACTCAAAGCCAATCATAAGAAAATCTGTAAATGAAAGAAAAATATTTTGCAGTTAAATACAAACAATATTTAAATTTTAGAAGCTATGTTTGACAGTGATCTGTATCTTTTGTTTTCAAGTTGCGAAATAATATCGGCAGCATTCCCATTTTTATATACTTTCGTCCTGTAAATTTTAAATTCAAAAAGTAGAGAGAGTGAGGTGTGGGGAGTGAGAGAGTTATGAGAGTCAATGTCGATAAAGCAGTGCTGAGAGTGCTGGGGTCTGTTAAACATTAACATGACAGATCCGTCAAAACGTCAAACTGGTGTCTGTTAAAACTGGTTCTTTTGCGCAGTTTTACAGTCGTAACGTTTATTTGCAAAATGGCGCATTTTGTTTTATTTTGTTTTCAAGATAAAGTTCCTTTTGTAAATTGTGCTATAAAATCTTTATTTATAATGTATGTATAGGAAAATATAAAAAAAACTACTTTTGTTTTTTTGAAAGATATACACACCTAGAAAAAATAATAAAATATAATTCTTGCAAAAATAATTCTAATTCATATCGTAAGGTGTTTTGTGTTTAAAATAATAATAATAATAAATAGCAACTAGCAACAATATAATCAACAAAATTATCCACCATACAGCCGCTTATTTTTTTATTTAACCAACTTTAATTATTACTTGGCCTTGAATTTTCTTATGTATTAATATGTACTTACATACATGCATACATATTAATATACTACTTTAATTAACACAATTGGTAAAACATAACATAAAGTTTACATTATTGCTATTTTAGCAGTAGGGCTCATGGAATGACCAAACCAGCAGCTAATTCAAATTTTTTAAATGCTGCTTATAATTGTCATCAGTAATACTAGAGTAAGCGCCCAGCGTCTAAAATGAATATCATTTGTTTTTAAAGTATAATAAATAATATATAAAACAGTCTTTGATTTGTTATAATCAAAATCAATTTCCATTCAAATATGCGGAATACTGGGATTTTTAATATATGTGTATCGATGTATGATAAAATTGTTGGTAAAAATATCGATAAGCATCGATAGAAAGTACCCTCTGTGGCATAAAATTGCCTTTTTTTTAGTATATTTCTTATTTTTGATAATTTGGACTATTATTATTAAACCAAAATCGGCTTAAATTATCATCATAGCTTTACACAAAATCTACGCTACAAAAAACTTCACAATATTGTAAAAACTATTGTTAGCTTGCATTGCCTTAAATTAGGTTATTAAGACTTGCATAAGAAATTCCAATATAAAGCGAGCGCGCGATTATCAAGTCAATCATGTTTTTTACCTTCTTTTTACAAAGCGAATATTAAAGGAGTCTGCTGTGACAGAGGTATACTTAAAATTTTCAATAATTTTGAAGTCTTGATTTCTTGATTCTTAAAATAATTTTTTTGTTTACAGTTTCGCGTTTTACTTATATTCATTAAAAGCAATTACATAAAGTAAAGATGAAGATTTTCTTCATATTATACTTTTTGAATATTTATTTAATTTTTAGATTGTTATTTTTTGTTGTTGTATTTATTATAATAAAAACAAAAATGATTTCAATTTAACAAAATTTAAGCAAAATATTTTTGGTATATATGTTTGCCCTAAAAAATTGTGTTTTTTTGTTTTCAACATTTGGTAACACTGTTCGATAGACACAACCACAATTGCAATCTCAGCTATAGAAATTAATAGTTGTTTTTTCTTTCTCATAAGCAAATCGTAAATCGCATCAGCTGCGCAATAAAAAGAGAGCTGTGCGCAAGCTGACTTTGCAAAAAAAAACAAAAAGGAAGTTTAACTAATTTTATCGAAAATAACATCGCAGCAACAATTACTTTTTGTGCCATTGTCGACACAGCTAATCAACTAATCAAGAATTCAATATGTTTTTGCATAAATTCGTAATTTGCACGGCTTTGTTGTTGTGCTCGAGCTATACTGGTGAGTAAACTACAAATTATACTATTTGTACCCCCCGCTTATTGCACTTTGTTGAAAGTCTTTGTTCATGTCAACGCAATTTAATTTTACTTTTTTATAATATTATAACTATTTGCGTCTCGCTTACTCACACGTACGTAATCCAGTTGTAGTTGTTGTATTTTATCTACGTGCTACCTGCAAGGGTTAAATGTACGGGTACGGTGCTAAAAAATCACATACGTTTAAAAATTTAAAATTTTCATAGTCTGTGTCACTGAAATTAGCTAAAATTAATTGCTTTTAAGCAATAAATTTAGCCAGTTTTTAGCAGAATTATCTCGCTTGACTGCTGCTGTTTAGAACTTTCGCCCGTATTTCACCAGTTTGTATAAGAATAACTCTAATGCTTCAAAATGGTGGCCTAATACCGCTGCAGATGTACATATGTACATATATATACATAATATGTATTTACTTATGTACAATTGTTTATATACATATACATGTATGGATATATACATAAATGTATGTGAGCACTGGTACATGTCACTGCGCTTGCTTATCTAACCATTACTCAGTAGAAGATAAAACAATTTCCTTTAGCGACATTGTTTTCCTGGTCGCACTCGGCAGCCGTCTAGCCATATTAAGTAAGGTCCGCCCGCTCCCACAGAACTCCTGGTCATGCAGGCATATTCAATTTCCTTTCATTCGGGAACATTGTTGATTATATTTAGTCATCCCATTTTGTAAACGTCGACACAATTACATGCATACAGATGTGTGTAATTATATATGATTCAGATTCCCATTTTGAATGGTTGTTTATTTGCTCAAGTTACTTTGTTTATCAAATTCTCGAACTGCCAGCATTTTTTGCTAAACTATTAAGTCGTTTTTTTTTATATCAGACAAAATGACCGCATGCTGGGGGCGTTACTTTAAAGGTTTTTTTTTCGAACCCAATGAAACCAGACATTTGCGCAAAGTTTGACTTAGCTGGCTAGGTAAATCCCCATTTTAATGTTCTGGTTAGTGTTTGACATGCTCTTATAGCATGTATGAAATGATCAGCTTCAAAAGTCGAGTGAATAAGATCTCAAATACCATCAGAGCTACGGACACCGGAACTTATCTTAAAGTCTTTAGGCAATCTGTCAACTTTTATGTCTGCTGAAGGAATTATTAAAATTGATTAAAAAGTTACATAGACATTGATGTACCAATATATAAGCCTGAGCCTGAGTCTGAGTTTTTGTTAGTTTTGAGTTTTGTTGTGCACAACAAGGACTGATCCAATTTTTTTGTTATAAGCTAATAGTTTTAATGTTGGAGCTCAATCGCACCACTTTATTAAGAAATTGCATATACGAGTTCGTATCAAAGCTATTCATCAGCAAGTTTTCCATTCTAATTATTAAACAAAGACATTTATTTAAATAGTTTATACATACATACATATAAGCATGTATGGTTGAAATAATATTATTGTCTTCAGTTTTGCTGATAAGAAAGTGGATTTGGAATAATGCCGGCAAACAAAATTGTAGCGAGTATTTAAAATTTTTTGCATGAACCCAATAAGAAATTGGAAATGCTATTTCGAATATATTGCTGGGCACTTTATTGATTTTGATTTCCGTAGCATCCCATGGTGCAACAAGTAAATTCTAACAGAATTTAAGTTTGCTTATGTATTGTATATATATATACATAAAGCTGCTAACATTAAACTGTCACAGACAGGAAAAGAAATATACGATATTTCACACTTGAAGAGAGATTTATAAATCGTATTACCGCGACCGTAAATTTTCTTTGGAATTTTCTTTTACAAATATACGTTATGTGCATGTCTAAGACACGCCTATGAACTCACAACTAGATGGTTGTTGCTACTGCATTTAAAGGTCATCTTTGGTGGCACTCTGCTTCAGAACTGAACTAGAATGGGTGGTGCGAGGGGCACAGCAAGCCGCAAACAACTTGTGTGGTGTAGCTTGAATAGTATAAATAATATGTATTGTATGTGTATTAGTAGGTATATTATGTATATATATGCATGTTTGTTGAAGACATAACTACCAATATGCTTTTGATATGTCAAGTCCAAGCGGGGGGCTCTGTACAAAAAGTACAAATTATTTCGCGTTCTTGTTGAGTCATCATTGGAATGGCTTGACCATTTTTTTTAACGTGCTAGTTTGTGTTTTTATTTGTTCACTTGGACGATAAAATTGCTTTCAGCAACTCTATCGTTGTACTTGTTTTTCATTACATATATGCAGGATAAAAAAGTCAGCTTATCAGCACATTCATAGCTGCTGAGTTAATTTGATTATTCATATTACAAGCGCATACATTACAATATTATTTGCCAATAGTCAAAGGGGGGAACAAAATGTTTAAATAAATTTACGATCTGTGATTTAGCCAGCAGCTATCTGATATAGTGATCCAAAATGTCTATATTTCATTTTGCACTGGTTTTGCAGATATAAAGTTATTCCGTATTGTTTTACATTGAACTTTGTTATTAATGGTGCTTGTCCCATATGTCAAGCATTTAATTTGCGGGGTTATCAGTTACCAATTGTGTAAATAAATTATGTGTCATGCTTTATATAAAGGCGACAGTTTTGATAAAACAAACATGCAATTTATAATTATATTTAATAATAGTATATGTAGAATGGGTTAATTCACTGCATTTTCATTTGTGGATTTAGCATGTGACTTAACTGCAAGATAAGAAATGTTGAAACAAATCGTTTTGTTTAGTTTCTTTAGAAGACTTGAAAAATTAAGTAAATAAAATCCCTATAAATGTAATAAACAAAGCCTAAACAAATAATTCAGATGAGAGCTGGATGCTGATAAGATTGTACACAAAAAATATTACAACTTGTCTTTCGTTATAGCTCAAGCACAGTCTGCTGTCAGTTTGAAAGATGCCAAATTTCCAACGGTAGAAGCACCCGAGGCGCTGCCAGAAGTTGACAAAAAGAAGACAACTTCAACTACAACTACTACAACAACTACTACAACAACTTCCACAACAACCGCAGCGCCTGAGACAACCACTACCAGCAGCACAACCACCACCACCACCCCTACCACAACTGAACCACCAAAGACCACCACAACACCAGCACCGGTGCCCACAACAACTCATGCACCACAGCCCTATCCAGCTCCCAGTGTAGGCACCTGGAATAGCTCATGCATTGCGCTTAAATTGGCTGCACAGCTCAACGTGACCTATGAAACTAAAGGTAAATTTGATTGTTTGGCGACTATTTAAAAAGCAGCAACTTCTCTAACATCTTGGATTTTTTTTTATAGATAATAAATTAGCTCATGCTTTGTACAATATACCCGCTGACGCCAAGGTAGAGGACTCCACTTGCAAAAGCGAAACAATTCAGAACATTCAACTCAACTGGGGACCATTGGAGGCACAACACTCACTAACTTTACAGTTTGACAAAAAAAACCAAAGCATTGTGCTAACTATGATAAACATTCATTTGCCACTTTTGAATAGCAGCTTCCCAGATGCTAAAGGTATGTACCATGAGCCTACTTTTTATAAATTTTTTTTATTAAATTACACTGTTTCTTTATAGATAATGAAACCATTCAGCTACTCCACCGTGGTTCCGATTTTACTACTCCCGTGAAAATGTCCTACCACTGCACTCGCGCTCAACTCTTCAATTTGACCGAAACCATAGCTAATGACACAACTGTGGGCTCGATAACTTTGAGCCATGTGCAAGCCGAAGCCTTCCGCAGTGCCAATGCTACCGGCTTCTCTAGTGTCCATGACTGTGACAGTAGCGAGACATCGGATGTGGTGCCAATAGCCGTAGGTATTGCCTTGGCTGGTTTGATTATAGTCGTTTTGATTGCGTACCTCTGTGCACGTCGTCGCGCCAACACAAGTGGCTACATGAGCTTCTAAAGAGCAAAAGAAGCTGAATGTTACTGTAGGGAGTTTAAGTGCGTTGTAATCAGAGAGACATGTAAGATTGATTTTGTAATTGGCAGCACTGAGCGTAGAAATTTGTGTGGCAGGTGAAATTTGTATTTGAACAACATAATTTTGAAATGTTTTGTAGCAGTTTGGTGATCACATATTTTTATCTTTAATACACAATAGTTCAACAGCTTTTATTCGACACTTATCTAAGCTTAATAAGAAGCTGCTACAAAGAGCACCACCCGTCAGAGTTTATATATTTTTTGGTTTAAAGAACAACAAAAATCTATATCGTCCAAAGCAAAAACATTGTAATAGCAAATATAATATATATGAATATTATTTGTCATATGTAGGTGATCGTTTTCATTGTGTAGTGAGCTGTTGAAATTGTTATTTTCTAAACGATTCAACTTTTTAATTTTTATCCGTTTTATGCATTAAATAATCAAGAAGCAAAATCCTAAAAAAAATATATATTTTAATTTGATAAAACATCTTTTTATATAGTAGCGTTCTCAGTAAAAACATTTAAAGCAAAACAATTTTTATTCTGATAATTATAAAAAAAAAACATTACTCAATAAAAATACATATAAAACTATTGTGAGTAGCGTAGGGAACAAAAAAATGGATGATCTTAAACAACAGAGAGAATTAAGAAAGCATCTGAAAAACAGTCAAATTTTAAAATATCATTTGTTTTTAAATTTGTAACAGTTAAGTAAACATAGAATGGTAAACAAATTTATGTATTATTGGCCTTACAAAAATAATAAAAAACTAAAAAAAAAAACAAAAGCTCTCGACTTGTAACTTATTATTTAGAGCATACACAAATACTAACGATCGACGAGTTTATGTATGTTATGTTATGTATCTGTAGTATAGATTATAATAATTTTATTGAATCTTGTTTCGACTTTAAAGTACACTTTTTCAGTCTAAGATGAATGGGTTGTATTGTGAAGTGTTTTTTTTTTTTGAATCATTTAGTATGCGTATGATATGACTTCGGTAAAAATCTTTTCAAACATCAGTTTACACAAAGATGAACGCGGACTAGCATATTTTGGAATACGCGAACCGAATCCTCTTCTGCTAATAAAGATATCAAAATTATTCCACTTAAAATTGTTCAAAAGCATCCCGCAATCTTTATTTTGTTTAAATAAATAAAGTTAAAAATAATTATATGTGTAAGTAGGCCGGTATTTTAAGAACTTCGAGTTTGTTACACACAAACTTATTATTTTTGATAATACTTCAAAGGAAACAACTGAAGAGATTAAATTAATTAACTTAGAAAAATTATAGTTTTATTCTATTTTATATATATGTACACAAAATGCAAGCGGCTGGCAGAGAAGATGAGCATTACGACTTTATAAAGAGAACTGATCGCAAGAGCCTGTTCACTCAAATAAAGGCGCTTGTGACAAAAGCCGAAGAGGTTGCTGCAGAGGAGTTACAGCAACGAAGCGATCGTTTGCGAACTCTGCTCGTAGGCGAAGATAAGGTATACGAAAAAGAGTTTTCCTCTCAAGTGATGGCGCGTATTGATCTGGATATACGCTCGAGAAAGGAAGTCTTAGACGTTATTCATGCTCAGCATGAGAAACGTCAGAAGGAATTTATTGAGAATAAGAAGATACAACGCATGGTGGACAACTGCTACGAGGTTCGCCAGGCAATGCGAAAGGAGGACGTCAAGAACACAAAAATCTGTCAGGAGGAACAGATACTTGAGAATCAGCGAAAAAGGCAGCGCGAGTGTGAAATTGAAAAGTACTGGCGTGCTGTTGAACAACGTCGCTTGGAGGAATATGATCGTACAGAGCGTTTTGAGCAGTGCAAGCGGCATCAGATGAAGGACCAGTATCGACGCGTATTGAATGTGCAGGTGGGCGATATTCAAGCCAGAAGGGAACAAGAGCGCGAAGAAAAGCGCCAAGAAGCCCTCGCACTCGCCAAAGAAATGGAGGCAATGCGTCTTGAGAAGTTTGATGCGGAACATCGTCTGGGCGCCAAGGACCAAACTAAGTATCGCGAGGAGCTGCAATCAATAATAGATCACCGTAAAGCCCAACGAGAGCTTCAATGGCTGAAGGACAAACTTGAGCATGAAGCCTTTATGGAAGAAACTCAACGTTTGGAAGCAGAAGCGCAGGCACGTATTGACCAAGGTAAGCGGGACTTAAAAGAAGCTACTCTCGAGTACTTGGCATATGTTCGTCAAGTACGTGCCCTGGAACAGGGCATTAAAAAAATGATGGATGATCGCATAGAAGATTTGCATCATGTAGACATGTGCACAAAAAATAATATAGCGGAAAAGGCACGAATAAAGGCGGAAGAGGCAGCACGTTGCCACACCTATCTCAAACAGCAGATCTGTGAAGAGGCCGAACGACGCTTGCGCTTGGAGGCAGAAGTGCACGAAAATAAGATCATTGAGAATCGTTTTGCACATCCGGAGGTCACACGCGAAGTGATACTGGCCAAATACCGAAAAAATCGCAGAGATCTTGACGACCAGATCGTTGAAATGAGGCGATTGCGTAAAGAAGAGGAAAAGCTATTTGAACAACAGCTACTTAAAGCCATTGATGATCCTGCAACATGCACAAAGCTTGCTATGGAGTATGTGCGCGATCGTACCGACTATTTACCTGTGCATCCCAATTGGAAAATACTCTACTGTTCTGAAAATAAATATGTTGAAAAAGCTCCAATGACGACCCAGCAAATGGATGCTCTAATTAAAGATTCCAACGTGGATAAGTGTCCGTATCCAGATGTTGCACGCCGAAATTGTGGTTTTATGGCTACTCAGTGCGCCGATGCTGGGAATTCGAAGCAACCGCCTACTGCTCAAGTTCATGAAGATATTCCGCCTGAAGGTCAAACTACAACGACTAAAGACTTAAAGAGCTGTCTCTGTCCGCCACCATTAAAGGAATGTGAGAAAGGGCACATGGACCTGTTTAAGAAGTAATTTAATTGTTAAAGTTTTTAACAGAATTCTTTCACGTTTTTGGCAATAAAACATTTTATTAGTTAATGGGGTGACAAAATTTTTGGCTGTAGTCCTGAACTCTTGAACTCTAATTAACAGAGCTCTCGTTGCTTACTACATCTGCAAAAAGATTTTTCGTAGCAAATAGGAACTGCAACAGTTGGTTTGCTGCAAAGCGGTTAATAGCAAAGAGTGACCTTTTTGGCTTTCACTGTATTCGTGTGATCCACCTCTCAGAAAGTCCTAGATGAAAACCTGAAGTATACGGCTGCGAAAAGCGCAGCAAGACTTTGGTTACTGACTCTTCTGATAAGAAATGGAACGACAAATTCGTCACAGTCTAACCGGAGAGAAAGGATTTAAAGCGAGAAACTCGCATCGGATGAAGGCACAGGAATGGACCTTATCTAGGTAGAGCTCGCGACGCGGCATCAGCATCTTTAACAGTTCGTCTTGTTTACTTTTTGCACCTACTTGACCAGTGCTTCTAAGTTCTATGTGAGTCTAATAAACAATAAGACATTTATTTCAATAGGAAAAAAAGACGCAGGATCACCAGTCAGGCAGTGATCTTCTTTTCTGTTGTCTTCTCTTTTCTTTAATTCTACTTACCGATTTTGGTGTGGCTTCTAGGTAAACGGGTTCACATTTAGAAATTTTTACCCATAACCCCCGTATTTTAATGAAATTTACACCAACGCACAATGGGCCCGCGTGGCCAGATTTTGGCCAAAAGCCATCCAGACGAAATTCAAAATTTGGACACAATGACAATTTAATATGATTTTACACATATTAATGTATCCTCTGCAAAAAAGAAATATTAAATTTTAATTACTGGTTCTTAAGTTATTAGCCATCAAAGATGACATTTTGTATTTTTTTAACTTTTGCGATAATTTACAGAAAAAAAACCTGCATTTACCATGATACATGTAGCTACGAAATCTTCATTCACTTTGTTATTCATAAATGTTACTTCAGAGAAAAAATAAAATTGGGCTTAAAAACTTTTTGGTTTTAAATATATTCGATTAGTTATAAAGATTTTTTACGTTTTTCATCATTGGGCTAGTTTGCTTTAAGGGTGCCTCCGATTACCACTTGATATTTGATCAAAAAAAATTTTATAAATTTCTTCACATGTTTTACAACAAATTGTAATTCCTCCCGATTTTCGAAAATTGAATTTTGTATCTAAAAGTTGAATAATAAAAATTGACCTCCAGGAAAATGAACTATTTTTTAATTTCTTAGCTGCCTAAAAGTATGCTTTAATTTTTTTCATTTCAAAAGTTGTATTTAAATGTAAGAAAAATGTACAATCGGAAAATTTTATAGCATACTTACAAAGGCGCAAATTGAAAATTGTAAAATTGATCAATTTTGAAAAAAAAACCTAAAAATGTAAATATTGATTTTTGAAAATTTTTTTCGGAAATTAAAAGAGCATGCAAAAAAAAAATTATAACAGCTAAAAAACATATGGATTAGTGATGTCGTCTTTTAGTAATTTGCTTGGAAAGCTTAAACTATTTGGGGCTATAACTTCAAAACCATTCAATATTTTGGGTATAGGCTATTTTATCAATGTATGAGGAGCTCATATTTACCTCTGTGTGAAATATGGTCCAATTCCAATAAACCGCGTTTTTTTTTTAATTAAGTTAAACATTTTTTTTACATTTTTTCCAATTTTGGTTTAGATTATCTATATCTTAAAAAAATATGAGGAGGCTAAAACTTAAAAAATAATAAATCAATCCTTTACGAACACGTTTGTAAAACTTCATCACTCTAAAAAAAATATTATGGAAATGCCAGGGTTTTGGCCAAAATATGAGAATCTGGGCCCATAGTGCAACGTATGGGAAACAAATATGGTGCTTCGAATGGTGCTATCTTAACTATCTGAATCTAAAAAAATCGTATAAAAACTATGAGAGATATTTAAATATAACTATTATATGTAGTCCCTCGCACATTCGTTTTTCTAAAGACAACCTAGATTTCCACCTAAAGATCAAGTAAAGGTTGCACTAACTGTCAATATCGTTTAATCTGTTTGTATTATATGTGTTAAAATTTTTATAAAAATTGGGGAGTGTCATGGAGCGTGCTATTGCTCGCGATGCGAAAAGCGGCGACATTATTATACAAATACCCGTACCTGGAACCTCCGGCAGCTCCCAGTTTCATGGACAAAGTATCTTATCTCCTCAAATACCGTTTCCACACTTACCAACAGTAACGGCAAAAGTTCCCCAGACTTTAATTTTGCAACCTAATTCAGAAACTATGCAAAAGTCATCTAAAGCAGATACAACGGAACGTTTTCCAGAAAACTCACCACAGCAAGTACCACAGGCGACTCCCAAATTTGTGCTACAAATACCTGCGCTGCCGCAACAAATGCAAGCACCTTCTACATATTACTACCAATATGAAAGCGTTCCACAAATGTTGAGTCCAAGTGCACAACAGGTTCCAACAGTAAAATATGAATATCGTCACGGAGCAAACAACTTCAAATGCCAGACCCAACCTATAAAATTTGACAACGCAAATTTGCAATCGATGACCTATAAAATGGAGTACAATTGTGATGCAGATTTAAGAAAACGGCAGAAAAACATTGAAGGCGACTCAGAAACGAATGTAGATTTATGGGACGGTAATAGCTTTTGTGATGTACGTGGGGATAACCCTTATATGAACTATTTCAATTGCAAGCGTTCCTCAAAGCAACTTACGCGGAGGCGTGAGCGCAACTCATTTAGAATCGATTCTGGTATGCAATGGGAAAATGAATTTCTGGAAAACAAACACAATAGGGGACTGACGTTGTGCCAACAAAAGAAAAATCCTAATATGCGCTGTTGTCGCTTATCGGATCTTTGTTATAGTATTGGTCGAGCAGTTATTGCGGCCGCTTTGATGGAATCCAATGGAAGGCATTGATTTGACAGTAGAGAGCAAAATTTTAAGTAAACAAGTTAGCAAGTTATGAAAAAAAAATACAAAAACAAAACAATTTTAATAAAGATCCCTAAAAATGGCGACATCGTACAAGGACGCTTTATTGGAGTTTCGAGAAGTGGAGTGTGTGCGCTGGTTTCGTGGTATGTCCGACGATCAGCTTGAGGCATGTAACAAGTTGCTTTACGCATTAAGGGATGACATCGAACAGGCATCCACGTATCGGGTTCGACATTGCCTGGGTCAATTGGGCTTGCACCCGCTAATAACGTCCAAGGAGACAAAGAAAATAATGTCGATAAGTCATGGCAGTGACTTGGCATTTCTTTGGTTCATTTGGGAAGCGTACTACAAGAGCGCTTCCAAGGATCACGAAAATCCCAATTATACACTTAATGAACAGCTGCTGCTATCAGCTATTGCACACCTTGATTTGCCTTCGACTGTGAAAGAACTGGATCGTATCTTGCCGCCGCCATCACACTCCAAAAAGTATCAGGATGCCGAGCACAAGCGCTATGAGTCGCATAAGCTTAGGGAAGCCGCAGTACGTCGTTACCTTAAACGCAGCCAAATGCAAACTCCGCAGTATAAGCTTCCATACTTCGCGCCCTTGGTGCGACCCAAAGCACCGCTAACGAGGGTTCCACTTGAGCCGCCACAGCGCATTTTACGTGCACCTGTTTACAGCTGTCTCGACAATATGCACCAAATTCCTAACGAATACACGCGTTGGTTTGAACACTACCAACTGTCGCCGGCCAAAAGAGTCGTCAAGAAGATCCTAAAGCAAGAGATTAACCGTTTATTTCTGCACAGCAGCTTGGTGGCTATGAATGATGCGGAGCAAGCTGCTCTATGCGCCACTCATCGCAATCAAGTAGCTAGTGTAGAGCAAAAGCAACAGGAATTGGCTCATGAGGCACTGCAGCATTGCCTATCCTTGCTCGATGTGCCATACACTGAGAAAAAACTACGACAAAAACGGATAGTGCGCAATCTTGAACTGGAGATTAATAAAGCAGCCAGCAGTCTTCGGCGTTATACGACACGTCAACTAACCAGGGTAATAAATCTGCGAGGTAGTGCTGGTTTGTGCCAATTATGCACAAAGTTAACAGTTGCGCCGCAAATCAGGCCAGCAAGCAAAGCCAATCTATCAATATTGATGCGCCTGGACGATAAGCAGCCCACAAAGCTGCTAGAGACCATTGCTGATCCATTGATAAAGGTTATGCAATTATCCGGCTCGGGTGATGCACCTACAAAAGTTATATATCTTAACGAAGACTGCCAGCAGCTAGCAGAAGAATCTAAAACGCGACTAGTTAAACGCCGAAGAAGAAAAATAAATCGAGGATCCCGAAGTTCCAGTCGAAGTAGTAACAAGAAAATCAATAAAAAACCCAGCACCACCAAAATTCGCCGAAACCTCCAATTAACCAGCAGGACTAAGCTGTTTACAAACAAAAAGGATACCCTTCCACCTTACTGTCACAGAATAAAAATTCCATGCTCGGCAGTCAAGTCGCCAGCAACAATGCCGGAAACTTTTATTAGTAAATCTTGGCCAAACACATTACAACTGGATTTCTTCAAAGTCTTTAACTTTTCAAACCCAACAACAGTTGAGGTTGATGATGCAGACAGCATTTTCAAAATAGAAGACAAGAAGGCAACTATAGAAAAATGCTGCAGACAAGCGTTGGACCAAAATCTAGAGAGCCCAGTTGAAGGGCAAACTCCCAAAGAAATGGGTATTAATGAGCCTTTCTATCCAACAGTGCTGGATGCAACAAACAATTGCGTCTTCAAAATGATAAATCAAAGTTTGAGACAGCCTCAAAGCGAACCCATTGTAAAACACCCCTGCAAAACAAGCCCAGAGCAACTGATGAAAATACAGCGAATAGACCCGGAGAATACTGAACAAATTGCTAAGCTCCTCGAGACAGCGCTTAAGATAATGAAAACCAATCCACATTATGTACTCGCCTCATTTCCCAATGCCCATAAGCTCCCTGTATTGCTGGAATGGGTGGCGTCTCGGTATGGTAAAACGTACACCAGCCAGGAGATGACCAAAATGGTAAAGTCGTCATACCATGTCTACGAGTCTTTGAAACGAAAACAGCAAATAACCAGTCCGCTTGACTTAAAACCGAATGGCAACTCTATGCCTCGAGTAGGAATTATTCACGAGTGTTATGTTAAAAAAATCAACCAACTAGCACTGGAAGAATCAAGACTTATTTGGCTAGCCATACGTGGCTATTCCCACCTAGGGGGATCCATTGAAAATACCTTCTATGCTTTTATGCCAAGCCGTGAGACAGACTTGAAACGCTATAATCCTTGGAACTCCGCAGATTATCGCGACATGGTCAAGCTACGAAGGCGCTAGGTAATCCAGACTTGTATTGATGTCAACTGAATAATCTGAAATAGGTGTGCAGCGCCAAAAATATTTTTGAATGTTCATGTAAAAAGTTGAAAATGAGCGTTCAGATAATACTTTTTTGACATGGCACCTAAATCAGACACCAATAAATATAAAATTAACAAAGCAAAACAAAAGTAGTGTTATATTTTTAATTAAACAAAAAATTAAATAAAATAATCTTTAATTTTCAGCCGTTAAGAAGCTGCTGGCGCCATCTATGTGCCACTACAACTTATCAGCACCTTTGCTGCTTAGTCAAAAGTTGAATAAAAATATGTTTCAACTGATAAGCGTTCAAATATTACTTTTGGCATGGCATCAAAATCAGAAACCAATAAATGTTCAACTAACAAACCAAAACAAAAATTAAGAACCTTTTTTTCTTTTTTTAGCGTCTTTCAGTAAATACTAAATAAAAATATGTTCTAGCTTGTATTATACTAGTCGACGATGAAAAATCTCCAGAGATATATATTAATGTTTCAGCGTTAAAAAACTTCTCCCATAGCTTGTTTTTTTTTTATGCCTATTTTAGTGAAAAATTACATTTTTCAAAATACGGTTGCACATATGAGGTCATAAAAACTGTACTAATTCGAATTTTTTCATTATTATTTTTTTTCATAAGTAGAGAGTACTAACTTTCCAAAATGCCCCAAATCATAAAAATTGGAAACCTTAAGAAAAAACTACAGCCGAAAGTGTGTGCCCAAAAACACAACATTTTGGCGACTTTTTGTACAAATATCGCCATTTCTTTCAGAAAAACTTTTAGATGATATGTAAATGCGATTTCTATATAATTTCGTCTTTTTATGTCAAAAAAATAACTGACTTATTGAATTTTTAGTAA
This sequence comes from Chymomyza fuscimana, assembly GCA_949987675.1. NCBI lineage: Eukaryota > Metazoa > Arthropoda > Insecta > Diptera > Drosophilidae > Chymomyza > Chymomyza fuscimana. The sequence goes on along the minus strand of OX465088.1, from coordinate 58,438,283 downwards.
AAACGAAAAAATATAATTTTTGAAAAGTAATTCACTTTTCTATATTTTAATTTGTTATATAAAAAGTAGAAGTCAGTACTTTTCAAATAAGCCCCTTTTCGAGAAATTCGAACTGCGTATTGAACGCCAGTAGCTGAATATATCACTATAAGTATACGAAAAATCATGATTTCACCAAAAAAATATGACATTTTTTGTTTATAATGGTGTTTTAATAAAACATTAATTGGGGATTTACAGTATAATTTTTTATTGCATATAACGGTAACAAATTTATCAACAACAATCTTAAAAAAAATTAAAAAATTCAAAAATAAAAAAATTTGCTAAAAATGCATATTCGTTTTCATTCTTTTGAGTTTTGATACAAAGTTTTGTTCACGAGATATTGAGGAATATCTGAAAAAAGTGGCTAAAAACATGTTTTTGGAAAATATCTCGAAAACAGTACTTTTTTAGGAAGGTTCAATCGATGACCATTAAATTTGTAAGCTAGTGTAATCTATAAGCTCGATTGTTGTCATTTTTTTTAACAAATATAAGGCTACTAATTGCTGGGTAGTTTTTTTCAATTTTTACTTTATATCTTTTTTGTCATATTTTATGGTGCAAGAGAATCGTAACCACGAAATGAAAAAATAAGTTCCATTAGATTTATTTTCAAAGTTTTTTTTGGATATCAATGTCTTCCCTGATTAAACTGACCTTGTGACGTCAGTTTAATCAGACAAATACAATATAACTGAATATTGCCATTCTTGTTTTATATAAGATTCATTTCTTAACATGCTTTTATTAGCTTGTATGTATGTATGTATTTAACAAATCTTTCAGCTTAATTTTCACCAATTTCAAGAAGTCTGATCATCTTGAAAATTTGCACAGGCGTCAAGGACAGATGACAATACAATTATTTAATAACTTTGTTCTAATGTCCTGACAAGGATCATCAGGATTTAAAAAATAAAATCTACACTAAAAGTATGCAACAGTTTTTCAAAATAATTAGTAGGCTTGTTGACAAAAATCCATGTTTGTTTTTAGTCTGAAAATAAAAAATTATAGTTTAAAAAAACTAAAAAAAAACACGCTTTAATAGTAAACCGAACTAAAAAGTAGAAAATAATTTCGATGTATCAAGAGTTTTTATTACAGCAATAGAAAATTCCGACAATCAATTACGACTAATGAATTTGGAATAATATTAAATTAGAAATTAAATTATTAATAAAATAATTCAATTATAGTAAAAAAAATGTGGTACAGTCGAGGCGGTGCCCGACAGTGGAATACCCTGTACCTTTTGTGTCAAAAAAATTTTTCCTGCATATTCCATCTAAGAACTTTCCAATTGGAATTTATTTTTTTTTTGGTGCAAAACGATATTTATACCTATAAGTGCCCTAAATTTGTACCGATTTTGATGAAAATCGAAAGTTACGTCAAAGAAGCTATTTTAATTATATTGGGTAAGTTTCAAGTTGATATGTTGAGGGGTGTGGGAGAAAAAACGGTAAATCGATTGCGGGGGGTGGGGGGACCGCATCGATAAAATTTGGATGTGGATTTGTTCATTAGAGCCACATGAATGAGCTTACCGAAAATTGTGATTCCAGGTCACTTGTAGCCATAATTGCGTAGAGTCAAATATTGACGCAGTTTATAGGCAAGGTGAGGTGAAATTTGCACATTTTTGACTATAGCTTCTGTTGTATTTGTCCGATATTGTTCATTTTTTACACATAGATGCATGAACGGGGGAACGGGGAAAGATATTGACATGGTTCAACAAACTTCATCTGCTTAGGAAATATGCGCACCAGCAGGAAAAGTTCCGTGTCTCTAGCTCTTATAGTCTCCGAGATCTAGGCGTTCATACGGACGGACAGACGTACGGACGGACATGGCTCAATCGCTACCCGAGGTTATGATAAGCATTTTGGTATAAAGGACTTGGGGTCTGCATACATACATTGCACAAATCTAGTATACCCTTTGTACCTTATAGGTACAGGGTATAAAGATGGCGTACGTTAAAGTCGGGCGCGAACGACTTTGGGATACCCTGTACCACTGCTTGCAATAAAATCCGGTAAATTGCTTACGAACACCAAAAGACATTTGATTGCCAAATTAGATTATGATACCTTCATAAATAACCAAAAACAGACGAATTTTTAATCAAAAACTTTTTTTCGACCGATCGGCCCTATGGGAGCTATAAGATATAGTCAACCGATTTTAATAAAATTTGGTACAGTGTTGAAGATCTCCAGAAAACTTCTGAATGCCAAATTTGGTTACAATATCTGCACAAACAAACGAAACAACGAATTTTGTGCAAAAAACGTTTTTTTGACCGATTGGCCCTATGGGAGCTATATAATATAGTAAACCGATTTTGATCAAATTTGGTATAGTGCTTGGGAACCCTAAAAAACTTCTTAATGCCAAATTTGGTTACAATATCTTCACAAACAAACGAAACACAACGAATTTTGTACAAAAAACAAATTTTCGACCGATCGATCCTATAGGACCTATATGATATAGTCAACCGATTTTGATAAAATTTGGTACAGTGCTGGGGGTTTCTAAAAAACTTCCGATTGCCAAATTTGGTTATGATATCTTCATAGGCAAACGAATTATCCATCTAAAACTTTTGCTTTTTTTCGAGGTCCTCTGAAACACCCCTATGGGAGCTATATAATGTAGTCCCGATATCAAAAAAATAAAATAAACTTGTCTCCTATGGATTAATAAGGGATCTTATCTGAAAGTTTGGTTGCTCTAACTCTTACCATCTCTGAGATCTAGGCGTTCATACGGACAGACGGACAGACGGTCAGACGGACAGACGGACATGGGTATATCGACTTCTCTAGTCACTCTGATCATACTTTAGGTAACTTTGGGGGGTCTCCGACTTCTCCTTCTGTACGTTACATACATTTTCGGCTTGCACAAACACAATATACCCTTTGTACCATACGGTACAGGGTATAAAAAGCGTGTGGCCACACTCACATTATAATCAGCTGCTTTATGTTTACAAAAATTAAGCGCGCAAAATAAGACAAAGAAATAAATAAAACAAACATGGATTTGTATCAAGTATTGTTAACAATACTAAATGTAAACAATGCGTGTATGACTGCCTACCTAATTGTAAAAAGGACGGCTGCAAAAACAAAACCATATTTATTTAATATTTTAGCAATTTCCTCCCATGCACTTTTTCTCAGCAGTGCATTAAAGTGCATTTTGTGAGTTATATCCCATAACACTGGGTGAGCTTGTACTGCTTTTATTAGCGCTATTTTTTGTTCTCATGGAAATGATTCACACCGTTGCATATATGTATGTATGTATATCAGTTCGCGCCAACGCGCAACAGCTGCTGTTAGTGTTACCACACCTAGTAAAGTAGTGGCGCCATCTGACGTTTGGCATTTTTTAAATTAAAATACAACACTGTTTTGTTTTGTTGTCTGCGACCCATCGTTAAACATTTTTAATCGGAATTTTTCGAAACCATTTATTTTATATGAAGTTTTTCATTTTTTTGCCTGCTGCGTATAGGCCTTTAAGGAAAATTTCGAAAGCTTTAAAACATCTGCAAACAAAGTTGGACTGTAAATAAATGAAAACTAAACCAAATATTTGAGCAACTCCAGACTGGCATTAAGGCAAAATTTAACGCTAGCAGACCATAACATCGAATCAGTCGAGAGCTTCAAATAACTGGGTTCAACTATAAGTAGAACGAATGATTGCAGACAAGAATTAAATCGGCAAATAAATCGTATGGTAGATTCTATAAGGCTTTAGGTTCAAACCTATTGAGCAAAAAAACAAAAATGCGTCTCTATAAAACTATGACAGCAACAGCCTTTATGTACGGAGCTGAGACATGGACGATAAAGAAAGCTGATGAAAATAAAATGGATATATGTGAGGGCAAGGTACTACGACGTTTACTTGGTCCCGTGAGAGAGGACGATTAAGACAGTTAGAATATGCTGGTCATATAATAAGAATGCCTGAAGAAAATCCTACAAAGACAGTGTACATGGGTGAACCGGAATGCAAAAGGAAAATAGGAAGATCAAATACAAAATGGATTCGAAACGTCAAAAAACCAGCAAACAAAATTTCAATCAGGAATTGGAGGACGATATCAAGAGACAGACCTAGATGGAAGAGTGTTCTACAGGAGGCCAAGATTCGATACGAATCGCAGAGCCAATGATGATGATATTAAGAAGATGAACCGAATCCGATCCCATAGTAAATATATTCCTTGAGATGGTCCTTGGATTTTATCAGATGACTGAAAGTCGCTCGACAAGACTATCGTATACCAAGAAGTGTTAGATTTTTATACCCTGTACCTATAGGTACAAAGGGTATACTAGATTTGTGCAATGTATGTAACGGACAGAAGGAGGCGTGGCAGACCCCAAGTCCGTTATACCAAAATGCTTATCGAAACCTCGGGTAGCGATTGAGCCATGTCCGTCCGTCCGTTCGTCCGTATGAATGCCTAGATCTCGGAGACTATAAGAGCTAGAGTTACGAAACTTTACCACCTGGTTGTTTCCAGGCAAAATATTGATGGTATAACAAGTAGGAGATTATATTTATTTTGATATGAGTAAGATATTCAAATAAAAATTTAATTCAACATTTTACACTTAAATTCCATATTATAAAAAACGACCACCAAAAAAAAAGCCTTGTAAGTTGTCACACCTGCAAAAATCGCTGAAAATTTGAAAAAACTGAAATAAAAACACATGATTGCTAAAATTTATGAAAATTTATGAAAATTTATTGATTTTAAATTTTACTGACCATTAAATTGAATTTAAAAAAACAAGAAAAATGTAACTTTCCAGAGAAGTCAAAAATTTGTCTATTCACTGTATGTCCGAAAACCTTTTTTGATTATGAAAGTTCATTGAATTTCAGTTCCAGCACATAACGTGTATTTTCCTTAATTTTTTATTTTGATTTGATCACCTTTTGAGCGCAATCAAAAACAATGTTTTTTTTTTCCGATTTCTTTAAAAACAATTTTTATATTTTGTCACACACACACTGACCAAGTGTGACAACTTACGAGCTGTGTCAACTTACAAGCCTTTCCCTACTAAAATTATTACTATCTTTTCCAATGCAATCCCAATGTAATCATTTCTGTACATCATTATCATCATTCAATAATCTTACTTATATTTTTTTTAAAATTAGAATTATATTTTAGAATTTGTGTCGAGAGCGCTGGTCTAGAGACAGTGATTAGTTTTATTTAATATCGCTACATTTGTTTATTCATGTATGTACCTTATCCGTTTGTAAAAAATAAACATAAAAAAAAAATTACCTGTTTAAACTTTATTCGATGTGTAACTACTCCACTCCTTACGTGTACACACAATTGTCCAAGTCTGGTATACCCAAAGGCCTTCGATTGCAGGGTATAACCAGAATGCTCTGTTGATAATGAGTACAGCTGATGGTTGCTGGACATCTCAATTTCGGAGCTGTGGTTATGCTGCATTGATTTGATATGTTTTAGTTCCCGTTTGGCGTTCGTTGGCGTAAGTTCCAAAATTATATAAAAAGAAAAAGTACTGATTCGTTGTAATACACATATATACATAAACTTGTATATATGTATATAGTAGTCAAAATAAAACAGTTATCTTTGAATACAAAAAGCAGTCACAATATTATTGTTATTTCTTAAAGCAATCAACTTAGGATAATACAAACACGGTTAAGTAGTGATTTAAAAAAAATATATACATATATATATATATATACAAACCGGAAGTGACGTCACTACTTGTAAACAATGTGCAAACCATATTTAAATAAACTTAAATTGTTTTCAAAAACCAGCAAATTAGTTTTCTAGTGATATAAAATTCTAATTAGCCCAAATTGTCTAATTGTTATATCATAAAAAAATAAAAAAAATTTGTGAAAGATCTACACTTTAACTACAAAATGCTTAAGAATTGTATAAAAAAAACACAAAATATTGATAATGTCACCTAATTAAACAAAAATAGGTCAAAGTGTTATCAGGAACCAAAATTATAATGGCTTTCCGTTTCCCATTGCGATGATTTTTTTTTTGTCGAATAGTTTCTGTATAAGGCAACGGCTTAAAAAATTTGATTTGCTGTGGCAACAAGAAAGTAAAGTGCAGCTTGAAAGCCGGCCGGCTTCAGAATGGGGCTTATCAACGTATTACCGAAATTTGCTTTATTATAGTTGCGGTAAAAATTGAAGATAAGCTCGATTTGTGTTTTGATTAAGTGGAGAAAATGCGTTTTGTGTCTTTTCAGTAATATAAATAAGAGCATAATGCATGCGGTGTGATGATATGAGATATACATATATAGTGTTTTAAAAAATAACAAGATGTCTACGAAAACGCAATTTATAAATTGTCTTGTGTTATTGGCGCTAACTTCGAATATTGCCTATGGATATGCCGAACCAGAAGGTAAGCATTAACACAAATAAGATATATAGTATTCAAAAACTGGAGATAATCCAAAACTCTTATTATCTACTTGAATTTTTTCCAAAAGATTATAAAATAACAGCAGGTCTTACCTAATTTTGAAGCAATGCATAATTACCCATTTTCTAATTAAAATTATAATATATAAAAAAATAAAAATTCGTGCGCCTACTTTTCTCTTGACGGCCCTGGGTTTTTTAATCGTTTCCGAATTGATTTTGGTTATGTGATAGTAATTTGATACAGTACCACCAAAAAAAGATGGCGTGCGGACGACCTTGGGATACCCTGTACCACCACATTGCAATCAAATCCGATTTATTGCTTACGATATTTTTATAAGCAAACAAAAAATAAAGTCGAATTTTGCACCAAACCCGTATGATATAGTCAACCGATTTTGATCAAATTTGGTACAGTGCTGGGGAACTCAAAAAAGCTTCCAAGTACCAAATTTGGTTCGATATCTTCGTAAACAAACAAAACAGAACGGCAGGAGCTATATGATATAGGTAACCGATTTTGATAAAATTTTGTACAATGTACAAATTTGGTTACGATTTCTTCATAAACAAACGAATTATCTAACTATAACTTTTGGTTTTTTTCGAGGTCGTCCGAAACACCCCTATGGAGCTATATAATGTAACCCCGATATAAAAAAAAAATAAAATAAACTCGTCTCCTATGGAATTATGAGGGATCTAATCCGAAGGTTTGGTTGCTCTAGTTCTTACCATCTCTGAGATCTAGGCGTTCATACGAACGGACAGACAGACAGACGGACAATGGTATATGGACTTCTCTAGTCACCCTGATTATACTTAAGGTAACTTTGGGGGGTCTCCGGCATCTCCTTCTGTATGTTACATAAATTTTCGGCTAGCAAAAACTGAATATACCCTTTGTACCATATGGTACAGGGTATAAAAATCCAACAACAATTGAATGTCCGAGCAAATTTTCTGTTGATTACAAAGCATTCGATTCGATGTTTCAACATTTCATTCACGAATTAATTTCTTGTAAGAAACTCATAAAGGGATCATTGTCATCAATTTTCTTTCTTATTCTTTAAAGCATCAAGACCATATGGTATTTAGTATAACCGTGCTTATTTTTGATTTTGAGCTAAGAGTGGTGTCTAATAAGCTATTACATAACCAGCATACTATATATCTCACATCGGGATTAGGGGCATTAAAAAAAACCAAAAGGTATAATTCATTTATTTAATTGGATATCGTAATTTAGCGTTCGGTAGTTTTTGAAAGTTTACAAGTACTGTCTCAAATTTTATTTATTTATATCGGCTTTCTATATCTTATAGCTCCCATAGGACCGATCGATCGAAAAAACTTCTTTAAGGCATAATAAATTTGTTTATAAAGGTATCATTACCCAAGCCGTACACGATGAGACAGTCTGAAACCCTGGATCTCTCTTTAAACCCTTCTCCTGAGGTAAACACGCTAAAAGGATTCCCATCCCGTTGCTGCGATGTAACTTGCAATCCTCCTCGGACATATAAAAGCTAGCTCCGCTAGTTTATGAAGGAAGTAAATTCCCAGGTGCTTATTTCTACGTCTATTAATTCTTAGCTCGGAATATTCATTCTGTTCGCATGTGCTCGGACAAGTTGTGATCGCTCTGACAACTGCCGAACACTGCGACCGTTCGAGTCCACAGAGCCTTATGGAGCGTTTAGGCCATATTTGGCGGCTGATTGTACAATGGGGTGTATTGTACCACATCCTTTGTACATGAGATCTAAATTTTTCCCTTAATTGTTGCTTAAAAGTGGCCATTGGCATACGAATATCGTCTTTATCTGGAAAGAGGGTATTGGTCGTGCCCTGCCTAGCCAATTCGTCTGGTATTTCGTTGCCTGTTATATTTTGGTGCCCTGGCGCCCAAATGAGGCTAATAACGAACTGCTGTGCCATCTCTTGAATAGATTTGCGGTAGTTGTTGGCTGTCAACGAGTTTGAGGATAGTGCTCGAAGTGACTTAATGGCTGACTGGCTGTCCGAGTATATATTTATGGAACCGTTTTCCAGGCCGGTATTACGTAAGCAGATTTTGATCTCGTTAATGGCAAGGATCTCCGCTTGCAAACGCTACAGTGATTCGAAAGTCGGAAAGACTGTCGAATATTAAGTTCCTCAGCGTGCCGTTCTCTGCACCTTATTTAGTGTTTTAAGCCAAGACTTGATGGTAAGGGCCAGCCTAACTATGGCAGTGTAGATCCATCGAACTATTTCAGGGGACATACCCCATTTAAGTCCTATTGTTCTCTTACAGGCGAAGAGTGCAGTATTAGCCTTCTGTATATATTATATATAGCTAAAAATGTATCAATTTATAGTCCCTCCCCAAAAAATTGCAACATTGTTCATCTTTGTTTTATTTAAATTTTGAGCTACCGGCCACCAAACTTGATATGCAAACTCACTTAGACTAAAATATAAAAATTATTTTGTTCTTTTTGTGGATACCATCCGCCAGTCTTGAAAAACAGAGTGCAGGGTATATTATAGACGGGATGTTCCGATTGTAACCTTCTAACTGTTTTTTGCTTAATACGTTTATTTTGGTTCAAAATATGGGGTTATTTCCCTTTCGAACTATTATTGTCTTTTGAGATCTCGGAGGAACAATTGGATGCTTTAATTTCTACGTTGGTAGCTATTGTAAGCGTTTCGTGAAGCACCGATGTCAGTGTTCGATGACTTATCGTTGCTGCATCGAATGAAAGATCCCATCTTTAATAGTAGAATTTCATTAGCAGATATGCAGTATTGGCCATTTCATATTTATCATTGATAAATTACATGGGGATCTCTGTTAATAACTGTTCGAAAAGAACAGGGATCTACAGTTATAGCCGAATCCGAGCGGCGGTGTCTTGAAGTAATAGAGATTTTGTTGGCCAAATAGCGTCTTTTTGCTAACGATGCCAGTGCTAGGCAAATGTCCCAGTGGGGAATCGAACCACCGACCATCGGGGGTTACAAACCGAGTACGCTACCCCTACGCTATCGATGCACGCTTACTGACAGATGAAAATAGGGACAAACGGGCGGATAATATCGACTAGCTGTCATATCGCTTTCATACCGCTAAAAGATATTAATGGAAAATTAAAATACTTTTCAATATTATTATTTCTTTTTCTAAAAAAACATTCAGACATCAGGTCAGATCAAAATCAAAATTACAGAAACAACCGTTTTACAGAGCGTTGTTCAGAGCTTTTTTTTAAATTTGCCTAAGCTTTAAGCTTAGCTATAAACGTATGTAATTTGTTCATCATTAAAACGTGAGTAAATAATCTTGGGATAGGTCAGCTAACCACAGGCCGCATTGATAAGCCCAAACAGACCCTCCTCACAGCTGTGAGCTAATTTATGAGTAATAATTTTAGTCTCATTTTGTTTGAGATAACCAACATATTGGGGAATACCACTTATCGCGAACGTTGAGTCTACGGCCGCCGCATTGGGCCCTATGAGGTCTTAAGAGAAAAGTTAATCTGAATAACAGAAAACATACTTTATGCAAATACGAAAAAATTATTTTGAACAAGAGTAGAACTTGGCTTGATTTTGTGGGTTAAGCAAATTTAAAAGCTTAAGCAGGCGGTTAGCACTTGTTGTGGGAAGTGCTGAAAAACGATTTCGCATTGTTTGAACGGGAAAGCAATGTTCAAATTTTTTCCAACTTTGCCGGCTCAATAAAAAATGCATAAAAATTGAGGACAGCAGCAACGACCTTAATGATTGAAGCAGCTGTTGTCACATCTCCACCAAGTCAATTAGCTGATGCATTTTTCAAATGTTAACAGTCAAAGTTAAATTATTATTGATTATGGGCTCGAAAATTTTGATTGTTGGTGTAATGTGGAGAGTTACAATATGTATTGACTTGAAAAATTTTGCATATTTTCCACAGCGGGGTACACAGACCTTATACGCGAATTTGGGTTAGCAGAGCTACCGGCGGGCATTACAGCTGCGCCGGGCATGTGCGGCAATACAGAACGTACGACATATCAGGTTCATACATCACCCGCCTATCGAATATCCAAAGAAGCCATACTGACAGCACAAACTAGCCAAGTCTTTCCAAACGGATTTCCTGCAGATTTTTCGATATTACTTACAATACGTGCCAATCGGTCCAACCAGTCCAAGGTCCCATTGTTCACCATCTACTCAGATGAAAGCGAAGAAGTGCTCTCGCTGCGCGTGGGACGTGAGATAAGCCTGAATTATGAGCAAATTGATGCTAACTTTGCTCAGCGCAATGACATTAATTTTGGCATTGGGTTTTCCGATACGCAATGGCATCGTATAGGAGTCAGTGTCAAGGGCAATGTCGCTACGCTGGTTTTGGATTGCACCAAACAGGTGACGCGCCATTTGGAACGCACAAGAGGAAGTACTATCTCAACGAAGGGGCTCATACTAACCGGTGTGCAAATGACCAGTGATCAAGGATTTTTCATAGGGGATGTGCAGTTGATGGCCATAAGCGATAGATCGAATGCAGCTTATGAAGTGTGCACAAAATATGCAACACCATGTAATGAACCAGTCGCTTCTGGGGCTAAAATAAAACGTCGCAAACTAAAGCAAGCTACTCCACAAAAGTTAGAGCGCCTTACGGCTAGTCCTGCTAGCCTGCAGGTCGTTGATTTCGATGACATCACCGATACAACATTTGGCAGTGGAGGTATTATATCACACGAGTTTCCACCTACAGATTCTGTAGTAAATAGCCAAGAATTAGAAGGAAAATTGGACGTGGAGGATATTGCAATTGAAAGCTCAGGTGAATGGCTCAATTCTGGGCAGGCTACAACTATATCAAATGATAATGAACCGAGAGCAAGCGACTCTAGTGAGGAAAGCATTAACTCGACTAGCCTAAAGATCGGCAATACCTTATGTTACCCTGGGCCACGTGGTTATGCGGGCTCCGCTGGACAGCAAGGTGAACGTGGGCCAAAAGGTGAACCAGGCAAAGACGGCCTAGATGGCCAATTGGGTTCTCAAGGGCCACCAGGCCATGTCTTCGTCATACCGGTAAGCATTCACACGGTCTCTTATTTCCAACTATGTGTGTCAAGCTATTTTTATTTTGCAGGCAGCTATACAAAGTGCAAATGAAAAGGGACCAGATTCGCAGGTGGAGGCTTTAAAGCAAATGATATCCCAACATATGGTAAGTTCAGTAAGAAAGTAAATTTGGCAAATTGAAACTACTTTGGTGTAACCACATAGATGTCCTTGCGAGGCTCCGATGGACCAATGGGCTTAACTGGCTTACCGGGCAATTCCGGACCAATGGGTCCCAAAGGTGGAAAAGGTGAACCAGGCGAGTTGGGCGAACATGTATGTAGAAAAAAAAGTGTATATTCTGGCACATTTTATTTTACAGCTAGAACATATATCTACTGCAGGGACCGCGTGGACTACGGGGACTCGCTGGCCTGCCAGGACGAGATGGACGTCGTGGGCGCTCTGGTAGAGATGGAGAACGCGGTGCAGCAGGCTTACAAGGGCCAAAAGGTGAAGTAGGGCCTCTGGGGCCAATGGGCTTACCCGGCGAAAAAGGTCATCGTGGGCCGCCTGGTCAATCAGGAGAAAAGGGTCAACAAGGTTTTGAAGGGCAGCCCGGAGAGCAGGGTCCGCCAGGAATGACAGGCTTGCCGGGTGAACTCGTAAGACATTCAATAATGAAAGATTTTGGAATGTTCATTAAATAATTACATTTTTACTGTTTGCAAGGGTCCTCGTGGTTTTCCTGGTGCTAGAGGATTTCCTGGACCGACCGGCAATGCTGGACTACAAGGTAATGATGGTCCCGTTGGACCCAAAGGAGCTCCAGGTACTGTTGGCCCAGCAGGTTTACCGGGAAGCGAAGGTGCCAAAGGACACGTTGGTGCGCCAGGCCCTCAAGGCGTACAAGGTAGCTTTATATTGACTAAATTCCTTAAATATCCAATTATTCTTTTATGATTTGTATTCTCAGGGCCAATTGGTATTGCTGGTCCCAATGGAAAACCAGGATTACCAGGACTACCTGGTGCCGATGGTGCACCTGGAGCAGCTGGCTTACAGGGTATGGTAGGACCTAAAGGACATAAAGGAATGGCTGGTGTACAAGGTGCAATTGGTTTTCCTGGTCTACGTGGGGCCAAAGGAGACGATGGCCCCCGCGGGCCCTCTGGAGACAAAGGTAATTTGTACATATACGAAAATAATTTTTTTTTATTAAATTTTGTATTTTTATACTTTAGGTGACACTGGCGAACGCGGATTGGAGGGAGAGAAAGGAGACGCTGGGCCAGTGGGGGAACGTGGTCCCGTAGGTCCGTCTGGTACTCCTGGACAGGAAGGCCCTGAGGGTCCCAAAGGGTTGGAAGGACCTCGAGGAGAGACAGGCAACCAGGGTGCACCAGGGGAAAAAGGCAAACAAGGATTGCCAGGACAACAAGGGTTTCCAGGAGGCTCAGGAGATAAAGGCGATAAAGGAGCTACTGGCTTAACAGGACCTGCTGGTATTAAAGGAGAACGCGGCTTTCAAGGACAAGAAGGTAAGATTATTTCAATGCATTTGCATTGAAGTTTACGATGAGAAAATAGAGGAAAAAACCGAAAACTTTTTGTTTGTTTTAAGGTGAACGTGGAGAAATTGGACCTAGAGGTTTCCGTGGTGCAAGGGGGAGACGAGGCAACGATGGTAATCCAGGTAGTAAAGGTGATACAGGTCAACCTGGAGCCCCCGGAGCTCGGGGAGAAACTGGGCCTCAAGGAAGTGAAGGACCCAGAGGTTTTGTTGGCTTACCTGGTCCACCCGGTGCAGATGGGAAAAATGGTTTAGCCGGACCACCAGGTGAAAGAGGGCCACCAGTAAGAACAAAATCCACAAAATGTATCTGGCAATTATACTAATATCTTAAGGTTTTGCATCTATTGCATAGGGTGAACCTGGTAAACCTGGTCCAATAGGCGAAGCTGGAGTAATAGGGCCTAGAGGAGCTCCTGGCGAAGTTGGTTCCATTGGGGAATCTGGACCTCCTGGGTTACCAGGACAACCCGGAGATTCCGGATTGCCAGGTGAACCTGGAAAAGAAGGACCTTCCGGACCACAAGGTGCAAGTGGCCTTCCGGGTCCTCCTGGAGGCGTAGGGCTACCAGGGTTTCCCGGCGAACGGGGTCATCCAGGACAACCAGGCCTACCAGGCTTGAAAGGTGAAATCGGAAATCCAGGCATACAAGGCTTATCTGGGGATAAGGGTCAAGCTGGTGAACCAGGCCATATCGGACAACAAGGACCCCCAGGGACGGCGGGACCGCCTGGTAATGTTGGAGCACCTGGTGCGAAAGGCGAATTTGGTGAGAAGGGTCCCATTGGGCCTGCTGGAAGAGATGGATTGCCCGGATTACGTGGATTGCCAGGACCACCTGGTCCAGCAGGTCTACCAGGGGAAGACGGAGATAAGGGTGAAATTGGTCCCCACGGAGAGAAAGGCGCCAAAGGAAATCAGGGAGAAATGGTAAGTTTAACACTTTTAATGATTTAAACATATTGTATGTATTGTACCTTAGTGATAGGGAGCGAGCTAAGCAAAAGTTTGGCATTATTAAACAAAAAAACTAGCGTGAAGACATACAATAACTTCTATAAGGAATTTTTGTAGGGCAGCATCGGAATCCAAGGAGTTCAGGGACCCCGTGGCGAAGTAGGCCCTCCTGGAACCCCCGGAGAAAAAGGTCTGCAAGGTGAAATTGGACATAGAGGCATCAAGGGAGAAGAAGGAAGGCAAGGAGCACCGGGTATCGTTGGAAAGCCCGGATTGCAGGGCTTGCCAGGCACGGCTGGTATCAAAGGAGAACAAGGTGACGACGGACTAATTGGTCCAGTTGGTCCACCGGGGCCATCAGGAAATCCTGGCCGACGAGGTTTAAGAGGTATGCATAAATACATACAAATATATATATTTCCATCATCACATCCATTTGTGTACTAAACTCAAATTTCAGGTGCTATCGGTCAACAAGGAAAGCCAGGGCCACGTGGAGTACCCGGTCAAGCTGGGGCGGACGGAAATCAAGGACCACCCGGTGCTATCGGTCCCGCAGGTCCACTTGGGGAACGGGGCGTTGTAGGACCTAAGGGCGAAGAAGGAAAAACGGGACCGGTTGGACCTCTAGGCAAACCTGGTGTTCAAGGTCGGGATGGACCAAAGGGCTTAATTGGGGCACGGGGTTTTCCAGGTGCTAGAGGAGAGCCTGGCTTAATTGGATTGAAAGGAGAAATAGGACCTGAAGGAGACGATGGAAAGCCTGGCGAGCCAGGCCCGATTGGAGAGCCGGGTGCTGAGGGCCGGCCAGGTGAATCTGGACCACCAGGAAAGCAAGGTAGGGAAGGCCCTGCAGGCTTACAAGGTAGTGAGGGACCCGTCGGTGATAAAGGAGACAAAGGAGATACTGGACCCATGGGTCCTATTGGTGTTAATGGACCCCAAGGTGTTCCTGGACTACAGGGGCCTTCTGGCCCCAGGGGCTTACCTGGTAGCTTAGGAGATGTGGGTGAGCCCGGTGCAATGGGAGAACCTGGTAAAGAGGGTCCGTTGGGAGTAGCAGGCCCAGCAGGTCCAAAAGGAGACCGGGGTCGACGAGGAATGAAGGGACATCGTGGTGAATTAGGTATGGTTGGTTTAAAGGGCGATCAAGGCGACAAAGGCGAGCGCGGTCTAAGAGGTCCGCAAGGACCCGAAGGTGCGAAGGGGGACTTAGGTCCTGTTGGTGCTGCGGGTCCAAAAGGCAATGATGGACCGCAAGGTATTCCCGGACAAGACGGTCCCATAGGACCCAAGGGAACAGAAGGTGTAGCCGGCAACAAGGGCGAAAACGGTCCTCTCGGGCCACCTGGTATGCCAGGCGCTCCTGCAGAAGCACCAATGATTCCACCTGATTTACTCTACCAAATGCAACAATACAGCACAAAGGCGGAGACACGACGACGACGTGACATTCCAAATGAAGACGATACAAATGTTGACGATGATTTAAACGAACTAAATGAACTAATGGGGATGGGCTCTTCCTTTTTGGCAGAGCAACACACAAGAATAAAAAAAAAAAAACCATCTAAGAAAAAGCAAACAGAAGGCAAATTTGCTCACATGTATGATACCATCTACAGCATACGCCAAGAAATTGATAAACTACGTAAGCCCGTAGGTACCCAGGATAATCCAGCAAGGTGTTGCCGCGATCTTCATTTTGCTCATCCACATTTCTCGGATGGTTGGTACTGGATCGACCCCAATGCGGGTATGCCTGACGATGCAATACACGTCTATTGCAATATGACAGCGCAGGGTGAAACATGTTTATATCCGGATGTACATACTGCAGAAATGCCAGTTCTGCCGTGGAAACGAAATCAGCAACATGAGAGTTGGTATTCCCAACTGAATGATGCGTCCCGCATAACATATGATGGCGTGGGTGCTGTTCAGTTGACCTTTTTGCGTTTGTTATCGCAGGAGGGATACCAAAACATGACATATAAATGCAAACATTCAACAGCGTGGTATAGTCAATCCACAAGAAGCCATTCGCAATCCTTAAAGTTCCTCGGTGATAATGAAATGGAAATTGCGAACAGCGACGTCCGCAATATTGTAGCCATAAATGTGTTGCGTGACGAGTGTCAGGTAAACAATAAATACCCTATACTTTAAAATAGCTTCTTTATATTTATTAAATCCTCAGCATGCCAATGTCGAGGCGGGAGTCACTGTTTTGCATATGGAGACCAAACGTCTGAGCTACCTGCCATTGATCGACTTTCAGCCTAAGGATTTTGGTAGATCCGATCAGGCATTTGGTTTTAAATTTGGACCTGTTTGTTTTAAATAGTTTGAAATAAATATAAACATTTCTTTGTATAGTGTAATGGCAAAATGAGGGTGTACTTACTTTTATAAGCATTTGTAATAAAGCTAAGATAGGATTAAAAAAAAAGTGTTTCATTTCAGTTTCGAAAAAACTTTATTACGGATTCGCAAGTCGTTTTTTTAGAAACAGTCGAAGCTTGGCGTTTTTTTGCTTTATCAAAAAATAATATCGTCTCTGATGAGATTAGTCCGGGCTTCAACCTTCAATGTGACCAACGTAACGCACCTATCATCAAAAGGTCATTTATGATATATTCACGAAAATGCAGTATTAAAAGAAACAGGACAGGTATTAAAGTGACTTTGTGTGTCCCTATGAGAGCTATATAATATAACGCCGGTAAAAGTAAATAAATCTTACTTGAAAGTTTAATTGCTCTTGTTCCTATCATCTCTTAGACCGGACAGACGGACAAGTCTACATCGACTTCTTGACGGATTCAAAAATCTCAGAATGGATCAGAAAACCTTTAAGGTCTAGAATCTCCGATTGATCGTTCTTTGAAGTGATAAATTATTTTCTGTTCTCAATTTGCCGAATAATGTAATTTTCGAATTTTTAAGTGTTTTTAGATAATATTGAAGTTCAATGCACTTGCACATTTTTGCCTTTTAGCTATTTTTTCGTACAGCAAAGTATTGTTATCACAAATTTCAGAAACCAGTTTGTAATTTTAGGGAAACCCTCTACTACTGTAGGAAGCTTATGAATAGCAATAGAGGTTCTTTGCTAGCCATTATTAGCTATATTGAACGACACCTGTAAGAATTAGTGTGGAAAAAAACTTGCACAATTAATTAGACTCTTAAAGTCTTTTTTATCCCAGCTGGGATTGGGTTTTCGCACAAAAATAATTAATATCTGCCAAATTTAAGCGGGTTTTTAAGTTTTTAATATAGAGGGTACATCTGATCTTGATGCATTTTGTAGTACACATTTATGGTAACAGTATGTGTAACTGTGCAAAGTTCAACTTTTACATTGTATAGCCTTGTTTTTTTTTTTAATGACTAAATTATTATATAATGATATTCCTATGTTTCAATATATAAAAGCTATTACAGTACGACTCTGATCTATATATAACATTCCTTAAGCTACTTTGAAACTTTATGATTTTTATTTTACCTAACTTACCTAAGGTTATCCATTTATATTGGGATGCCTACGTTTATCTATAGGCATGTAAATAGACACAACCATAAATATCAATTCTTGCATGTGGTTTTAGCTATATACACAGTACATAAAAATACCTATGTGTTTGGAAGTAAAAATATATAAATAGCTGCTTCAATCGCAGTGAATTAGTTTACCTACAGAAGTCAAAATGGTAAGAACTCTTGATATGTGTAATACATAATAAATTGCTTTTTACTTTGTGATTTAAATCTGAAAATATTTAGAATCTCCTCAGGAATTTCATATTAGTTTGCTTAGCTGTTCAACCACATTTTCAAATTGGAGTTGTTCAAGCACGTCGTCCTGACGATGATGACGATTATCAGCAAAGACCGAGAGCTGCACAAAAATTGACTACAGTATTTGGATTTAATAAAACAGCCACCACAACAATAAATAATATTGTAGCAAAGCGACATAACTCTTGTAATCCATCAGCGTCAATCCGATCGTTCTTGCCTACGATTCCAACTATTCCAGCCTTAACAATAGCTACACTATTTCCAACAATTCCAACAAAAACAACACCAAAAAGTAATCCTACAATCCAAATACGAATACGTCAACAATAACAACTAACCCTGTTACAGCTACAATATCCGCATCAACTACTGAAGTGTCTACATTGCCAACTATACCAACACTGCCTCCCACAGCTCCTACTATTCCAGCCATAACAATCCCTACACTGTTTCCTACCAATTTAACTACTGCTTCATCATCAGCCACAACAGGCACGCCCACAATAACTGACAACCCTGTTACATCTACAACATCCTCGTCAACAACTTCTACAACAACTGAAAAGCCTACGCCACCTATTCCAACAAGAACTGTTCCAACAATGTTGCCTACTATTCCCACCATAACAATACCAACATTCGTTTCGACAAACTCAACGACATCCATTTTAACTTCTACCACACCAGCATCCTCTCCAAGTATTCCAACAAGAACTATACCAACATTGTTGCCAACAATTCCAACTAGAACTATACCAACATTGTTGCCAACAATACCGACTATTCCAACGATAACTATACCAACATTGTTGCCTACAATTTCAACTATCCCCACAAGAACATTACCAACACTATCTCCAACAAATCCAACAACATCTTCGGTAACATTGACAACATCAACGTCAACTACACGCACATCGACACCACAATCATCAACACCATCAAATTCAACACCCACGTCAACTAGTACTACAACATTGTTGCCAACAATGCCGACTATTCCAACGATAACTATACCAACATTGCTGCCTACAATTCCAACGAGAACTGTACCAACATTGTTGCCAACAACTTCAACTATTACAACTAGAACTGTTCCAACATTATTGCCTATAATACCAACAAGAACTATACCAACATTGTTGCCAACTATTCCAACTAGAACTGTTCAAACATTATTGCCTACAATTCCTACTATTCCAACTAGAACTGTTCCAACATTGAGGCCTACAATTCCAACGATAACTATACCAACATTGTTGCCTACAATTTCAACTATCCCCACAAGAACATTACCAACACTATCTCCAACAAATCCAACAACATCTTCGGTAACATTGACAACATCAACGTCAACTACACGCACATCGACACCACAATCATCAACACCATCAAATTCAACACCCACGTCAACTAGCACTACAACATTGTTGCCAACAATGCAAACTATTCCAACGATAACTATACCAACATTGTTGCCTACAATTCCAACGAGAACTGTACCAACATTATTGCCAACAATTCCAACTATTCCAACTAGAACTGTTTCAACATTATTGCCTACAATTCCAACGAGAACTGTACCAACATTGTTGCCTACAATTCCAACTATTTCAACTATAACTTTACCAACATGGTTGCCTACAATTCCAACTATTCCCACAAGAACATTACCAACACTATCTCCAACAAGAACCACAACTTCTACAAGCTCAGCAACCACGACAACTTCATCAACAACTTTAACAAGTGCAACATCAACTTCAACTCCCTTTGCGACAACATCAACTCCAACCAGTTCATCACCCACGACAACTACATCAACAAGTCCAACACCAACTTCAACACCCTCTGCGACCACTTCAACTTCAATAAGTTCTTCACCCATTCCGTCTACCCGATCAACTTCGATAAGCTCAACAGCAAAGACTATTACTCCAACAACTTTAACAACCCATACAACTAAACCGACAACTTCAACTCCTTCTGCAACAACAAAAGCTCCAACAAGTACATCACCCACTCCAGCAACTGCGCCAACAAGATCAACGCCCACACCAAAAACTGCAACAAAATGGACTAGGACTACATCCTCATCAGCTAACATAGCTCCTACACCATTACCAAAAAGAACGACGCCATCAAGAGTCAGTGGTGGTTCCGCTTTTTGGAATCTACTTCCGCCCTGGCCACCAAGATTGCCACAATTGCCCTCTCTTCCTGCCCTTTCACCTCCATCGTTAACAATACCACCAAACTTTCTGGTCTTGCCTGATTTGCCACAATTGCCTGAATTACCAACATTGCCCGATTTACCAGCACTGCCTGATTTGCCATCATTGCCACCATTTCCAGTATTTCCCAATATTCCAGCACTGCCGGATTTGCCTCAACTAACTCTCCCACGCTTTCCGCAGCTTCCACTGCCAAATTTGCCACAATTACCGTTTCCCCAAGTGGAAATAATAATTCATTTGCCCGAACTTCCAGAAATTCCAATACCTACTCTACCGCCTCTTCCAAATCCATTTACAGGACTCTTTTGGAAAATGCTAAAAACGGATAATAAAATAACCAAACATTAAATACAATTTTAAACATAATTATAAATATGTCAAATCTTTTCGCTCTTTAGCATTTGTCATTTGGTTATACATAATTGAAAAATTATTTTTACGTCAATATAAACAAGTGGGCGGGATATTCCGATGTGATATTCTCTGAAGTTTTTTTTTTCTACAGTGGATTTTAACGAAATTTTTTTTGCGCTTTTAACAAGTGGACGGGATATTCCGATGTTATATTCTCTGAATTTTTTTTTTTTTCTTAAATTTTTAAATTTCAAATAAACAGTGGAAAAGTATTGTAAAAGACAAGTAGAAAATGTAGCAGTTTGGCAACTATAGCTTTTTGGGGTGAATCTTTTAGGTAAAATGGGTCTATCCCTAAAAAGTCTACATACCGTTGGTAGCATTTTGGATCTCTAACTCCTGTTGCCTCCACGATTTAGGTGTTCATACGTAGGAGCCGACGGGCGAGCATAGCTCAATCGCTACTTGAGGTATGATATGAATTTTGGTATAAAATTCGTGTGGTCTGCCACAGCTCCTTCCTCCTTGTTTTTTTTAAAACTTAACATTGTTGCACCAAATCGTTTTGATTCATATTTAAAAATTATAAGGAAGGGACTAAAAGGTGCTTAAAAAATGATTATTGATTGAATTTGAAATGATTTTTTAAGAAACATAATTAAAATAAAAAGAAAATAGCATATTTGTTTTTAAGAAAAATGTATATCTGACAAAAAAATACAATATATTTTTAAGAGCCTTATGAACAACTTTTATTTAAATTTAATTAATAAAAACGGCGTAAAATTATTCGGTGGGTATGTCAAAGTTAATTTAAAAATGAAAAGCACGATTTTTTAATAAATACAAAGAGACTTAAATATTAAAGTGGCAATAGTCAAATGCAGAATTACATTTTTTTCAGAAAAAAGGGAATAGGCTAAGGTATCCAACCTAAGAAGGAAAAAGTTCTCTAAAGGATTGGATTGGAGTTAAAGAGTTTTTTTTTTTTTTTTGCCTCATGGGTTCCTACAAAGGGGGGCACTGCGACCAGAAGATCTTTTGTACCGTACCCATATATTAATGCAAAATACTTTCCGCTTTCCGTATGAACAGCAGTAGGTGTTTCGTTGTTATTGACCTAAGATGGAAAGGACTGATCCGTTCCTGTCCCATGTGGCAGGCTCTGACCCACACCAGCGCTGGGCAGTCTTAGAGAATATGTCTGGTGGTTTCGTCGTCTTTGAGACAGTCTTCACTCAGAAGAATCCGATAGGCCCATTTTCTGTAGGTGGTATCTTACAGTGTGGTGCCCAGATAAGTATGCTACCGGGAGCTTTAAGTCTGCTCTGCCAAGACCTTTTGTCTTAATCACATCCAGAGGTTTGACAAGCTCTTTTGCTTACCGTAGCCCCGTTAAGGAGAACCAGTATCTCCTATGTTCTCCTGAAGCCCATTTGTTCACCATGATTGTGGACCAACCAATACCACAGAAAGGCGCCGGAGATGTAGTGGGGGTGGAAGCACCCTGTCTTGCTAGATCCTCAGCGATCGCACGGAGGTAATTATGGCATTCTTTAACCATCCTAGAGGAGACGCTCCACTCCTTGATGATAGCGCCCTGATAGCAGCTTGGCTATCTGAATAAATGAAAATGTTTACTCCCCTAGTTCCCTTGTGCGCGCAAATCTCTCTATGGCGTGAATCTCTGCTTGAAAGACGCTGGGCCAAATACCCATTGCAATAGAGATTCTGGTGTTGGCTCCAACGACTCCAACTCCTACACCCTGTTCAGTTTTGGACTCATCCGTGAACCATTGTTGCCACCGCAGATTTCTACAGGTGCTGTCTACAGCACAAGTCTGTCGACTTCAGAAAAAAGATATAAATTTCTTGTTGTGAAATAATTCCGTGATCATAAGATTTGATCTGGCGCAGATCGACATTTCAGGAAGAGAGCTTATAAGTGGGGCATGTCCTGTATCACTTGCTAAGAGTCCAGATGTGATCTGGATACGTAGTAGACTCTGCATGGCTGACTAGGAGTTAACGAGATGCTGTCAATCTGTTCTGGTGACGTAGAATACGTAAAATGGAATTCAATTTTGAGTGCCTATAAACATCTTGACACAAGGTGAAGTTCCTCACTTACCGGTCACTTACCGGTCACAGTAAAACATCAAAGCAAAATCTAATTTTGCTGGACTTGTATACGCGAACTACTCGATCAAGCAGCCAGACACCAGATCTGTATGCATTTGTTTTCAATTGTAAATCACAATTTTAGATACTTTTTTTTTAGTTTATTTTTGTCCACGCATACGGCTTCAAGCACGCGGTATTTGCCCAATGTTAGCCATACTGTGAAGCTGGACTATAACAATGGCTCTTCATTCGCATACATAATGTACTGCCTTTTAAATTCCATCTAGATTAGTTCTGGTTAAATCCCATTTGAGATTTTTTTTTTATATGAAGTTTTGTCATTCCGTGCGAAATTTTTCATGCTGCGTACAGGCCGGAATTTTTTTAAAACCTACTATTAATTAATTTTGATTGCATAAAATCTTGAAACGCATGAACAGTTCGTCATGGCATTCATTCGTTCCACGATCCATCCCTGCAGGTAACGCCATACTTGCAAGTTGTAAGTGCAACTTTGTGATTTTTATTTTTTTCTTGATAAGTTGGCAGTCCGATTCAAACGTCAAATATCAAATTGTCAAAGACGTTGAACAGTATAGCGAAAAAATTGGCTATTAGAATTGCATTAGATGAAAGATTCTAAGACTAAAAAGTAAATAAATTAATTTACAAAGTGCTATAAATTATAGTTATACAGTAAATAAACAATAAAAAGTACATTTAGTGTTAATGATTACAACAACAAAATAGCATTCCGAAATAGATCCAGCACCAATTTTTGTCGATGACCTCTGAATTGCATATTGAAGCAGATATCGAAAGGTAGGATCTGTTAATTTATCGTTTCCAATATATTGTCAATAAACCTGCGATTTAGTACGCGACAAAAATAGAAGCTGCAACTGCATCTACAAAAATGTAAAAATCTTTGAAATAATACAAAATATTTAAAAGCAATTAATTTTTAACTAATGTGAAATATTGTAGCTTTCTTTTACACTTTATTTTGTTAAAATGTATATACTAGTCGTTTTTTTGTATAAGCTTAATTCTGATTAAGTACGTGACCATTCAGTACGCGACATATTTTTCCACCTCTTTAGTTTTATGAATTTCTTCAAGTGTAAAACGAAAAAAGTAAATGAGAAACCTTAAGAAATTAGACTGAAAATCACTCCAAAAGTATTAAAAACAAGTTTTCAGGCCAATTATTTATGCAAATAAATAAGAAAAGCTGTAAAATCAATGTCTTATCAAATTTAACGCATTTTTGACTTACAACATTGAAAAAAATCACTCTTTTCCTAACATTGTATTTTTTGACCCTGGCTGACATTTCTGTGGAAATGTCCATATTTAAATTGACAAGCTACAAATTTTACTGGGATCTCTTCGCAGAATCGAAATCGAAAAAAAAAAAAAAAAAAAAGGCACTGCTACTTTGCTGATTATTTCGTAGGAATCCAGATCCTCAATTGTGCCCTACTAAGGAATGATCAGTGATTTAAAATTCTCTGCACATGCCGGCACAAGGTAATGTAAAGTATTTCAATAATTAACTGATCAATATTGTGATCATTACGATTCGTCCACATCAATCAAATTTACCGAGTATGCAGCACGTTAGTGTATGACTGAACAACCAACTTGTTGCATACTTGGTTAATATGATGTTTGTGCAATTCCGGCTAAAGTGTCCAATAAACACTACAAGTAAGTAGGTATTTCATAAAAGACTATGTACTTCTGTATTTTTAGTTTTGAAAACTAGGAGGCCCATGCGGGCTTTGCTTGCCAATCTGTATGGTGCAATATAGTTGAGGTGAGCCTACAGTATGGAATCGGCAGACGTCCTTTCCAAACGTTGGCTTGCCTGCTTTATTATTGGATTATTTCAACTCTATAATGTTTTTAATGATCTTGGCGACGAATTTAAAAATCTCACTACAATTGAAACAATTTTTGAACTTTTTTAATCTTTACCCCCAATCTCATCCCTTGAAGGTCGAATTGATCAAACCATTGAAAGGGCGTTAAGACTACGTTCTTCTTAATTCGTAGTTTTAATTTTAAAAAAATTAATGTTTAGAGAAGGGTAAAGGTAAAGAATCATTAAAAACTTTAATTGACTACTACTACTGTGATATCTTCGTAGGAGTAACGATCCACAACATTTTATTCTTTGGGCTTTGCCCTTTGTCAACTTCCCATGGTACAAATTCACAGGCCCATTTCCAAGCCAAAATAAGATGAGGAGCAAAAATAAGATAACTAGCGTACAAAATGTCCTTATGGTATACAAGCCCATGCCAGTGCATCCCTTACAAACCGATGAACGACTTATATCTGAAGAGGTGTTCTTTTCCAGTCGGCATAGTAAAGAGACCGACTGAAAACGCATGCCAAAGGCAAGCATGGAACCTGGTAGGCTCATAGCCCATCGGGCGTTTAAAGACAAGGCACTATAGAACTTACTAGCCAGTTCCCCACTGCTGCAACAACTGGGAACACAAAAATTCATTTATATCAATCAAATTTTCGAAGTATGCAGCACGTTAGTGTATGATTGAAACATCAACTTGTTGCAAACTTGTAATTATCTGCAAAAGTATTAAGACTTTCTGTGTACTCTTTATTTTCAGATTTATTTTCAATCACAATAAATATTGCTCTCTTTAGGTTTCTTTTAGACACAATTTAGTAATAGTAACAAACCCTAGAACTGCTTAGAGCAAGGCATACAAAAATTACAAATTTGAATTGACAAGCGAAAAATTTCACATTCTGACTTTAAGAAGTGTTTACAACTTATCGTTTTTAGTTAGTATACAAAGCCTACAAATATTAAAAAAAAAACTGGCTATAAAAAATGTGTGTGTATACTAAACTATTTGTTATACAATACAAAAGAATATATATAAATTTCTTGTTTTTTTTTTGTAAGGCAAAGTTTCCAAGTCACTTAATTGCATACTGCGTCTAATTTATATTTAACACGATCTTATATATTTTAAGCTTTTGAAGCCGTAATGAAATGTAATGGAATTGTCTTTTGAATTAGAATACGTATAAAATTGCAATTGTTTGAGATGTTCACCAATATGGTATGTATGTTTCGTATTTTGTCTAATATTAAAATTCTTCATAAGCTTCGATGCCTTAAGCCTGCGCTATATTTGTTTCCGTTTTAACTTATGTACAGTCACAATACGACTCACTCATGTTTTACAAAATACAATAATAAGCGAGATCATTACATATTTATATGTACTATGTTATATAATGTGTGCATGAATAGTTGAAAAGGCTACAGTGTTAAACCTACAATACATATAATACAAACAATAAATAAATTTTATGCCCAAGGCTCAAGGTATATACAAATTCCTTAAAATTGATTCTGCACGCACATTTTTGCAATTATAAAATACCTTTGATAACAAAGTATAAACTTTAATTAAACTATTTAACTTAAGCCACGATTAAAGAACAATCGTTGTCAAAACAATTAACTAGGTGCCACTCAATATTTTATGATGTCTGGGATTTTTCACATCTGCACCTACTCCATCGTGTATATCTTGCAGTTGTTTTTTTCTTTTGTACATTCAGCAGCAAGTTCTTATATAATTTGGTCCTATTAGTATATTATATACAGTGGGAAACAACGCAGCTATGTTAATTTTTTGGCCCATTTCATGTCGTCATCGCGTGGTTTAAGTCCAGTAAAATGTTCAATAAGCAGCTCCAAAGTGGACCAAAATCTAAAAGTAATAATGGAAATATGAAACTTTTAGTAGTAGTTTTTATTTTTATACAAAATTACTCAAAATTGTATTTTTAGGTTGACAAATGAAATCTATTTAGCCCTATACAACTGTTCGATTTTCGTACTCTTCCAGGTAAAGGTATAATATTTAATTCTTCCTTATTGATTGTCAAACAAAAAACAAAACAATCTAATGTGTTTGTGTGAAAGCTAAAGTCACCAAAGGAAATCAGATGGGGAAAATCGTTTGGGAGCTTCATGATTTACACCCAAAAATGAAGCGCAACCATAAACATGCTACACAAAGAACGTTTAGTCACCAAAAATATTGTAAGTCCCCCGAAACAGTTTGGCTCCAAAAAACCTTTTAAAACGATTTAAAATTACATTACAGGACATATCAAAAATCGGACCTCTTTAGATTCCAAAATTTGTTAAAAATCAATCTCCATTACTTTTTCCAGCACGCTCATTCCCTAAGATTTTGTGAATAAAGCAAAATAATTATAATTACAAAATAATTTCTAAAGTTTTTAAATACAATGGCGTCATTGAATTTGATTTTGCAAGTAAAACTATTATAATTTAAAAATGAAACTGTAAGAAAAGTTTTAGCTTGACCTTAAGAAATGAAGAATATAACTTTCACCTAAATTTGGTAAATTTAAATTCGACTGAAGTGCAACAGGTCTGAATATGGTTAATAACGTGAACACAAACCTCAGACGCTCCAGCGGCCAATTAAGCCAGCCCGTGGTAATGCAAAAATATGTCTCATGTGGCGCCACATGATGTATGCGATGATGCTTGCGAGGCAATATGATGTGACAGCTTTGAAGCAACAGGACCCATCTGGGCAGACCCCAATAGGTGTGCGACCATTTGTGAATCTGTAGGCAATTAACAATTGAATATAATCCCAAAACTTATATTAAATCACTTACCTGGTTTGTCATAGCCACAAAGATGGACAACAGAAACACATAGGCTATCCAGCCGAAATTCTGTTGTATTTCGCAAGGCGATTTTACATAGAAATAGTGCGCCAAATAGCCCAAAATTGGTACGCCTACCATAAAGTTATCGCCATTTGTTTCAATAAAATCGTGACGCGTTATGGATGTAGGGTCCAGATGGTGTTCGCGAAACGGACGCAAAAAATTCTGCAAATGCGGTACAGCTAAGCATAGGTCAAATTGAACAATTTTGAACTCTATACCTTGCCAATTAATGGCAAATCCACTGAGCCCCATGTATCCGCTGCCCAATGCACCAGTCCAGAGGCAAAATCCGCCGTAATAATGCCACATAATGCAGATACAAATGCCACACCAATACGGTCCCAACGCATATGCTTGGCAATAAGACCCAAATTGATGACCATCAGTCCGAGACATGTGTAAACACAAATGAATTCTTGTGCGCGTTTTCCTGCATTTAGAAAAACACATTATTAACATGGCCTATATGAACAAATTTTTGTATGCTACTGTACCTGGACTGTAAAGTGACGCCAGCTCCTGTGCTCCCTTATTCTGTGGGCCCCAACGTGGAGATGTTGCCGCTGCAGTTACTATTATTGCATTGTCAGGCTCTGGCTGCTCCTCCACTTTCTGATATTCCATAGTTGTGGGAGCTGAGTTGCCATTGGGATCATCCTCATACATTGAGTTAGCCAATATCTCCTTGTCGCTTTTACCAGTCATGGTCTGAATATAGAAGTACAAAAGTTTATTTTAAAGACAACCTAACAGCAACGTAGTCTCGCCCTGACTGATGCCTATTCCAAAGTAAGTACAGTACTTTTGCTCGTGTAAAATTGTCAGCTGCTTTTGCATAATTAAAGAATTTTCTGGGAAGCACAAAATGTGTTGTAGGTGCAAGCCATTTTTCAATTGTTAAACTTTAAGGACCATTATTTATTGATGAGCCTTAAAGGCTTTGGTGAAAAATTAAAATATTTAGTTTTTTTTATGCAAAAAATTAATTTAAGCAATAAAACCATTAGACTGGAAAGCATTGACCTCTGTGGAACATGCGTTGATGTCATAACTTGGCTGCAGTTCACTGCCATGCCCCCCTTGTGGTTGGCCCATTATATGTCACGCAATATTTTTGGTTTTTATATATGTGGTATAAAAATATAAAGAACCGTCTGGGGCTTAGTCAGCTCTACTCGGGCGGAGTGCTGGCCAGAATGAGTTGTCAAACTAGCACTTAGTTACAGCTAAATACCATGACACTACTGTTGGGGCGCGGTTTAAAGAAGCGTTAATTTATAAAATTGCTAAATGGATATTAAAATTATGACTTCCACCTTCTAGGTTACATAGCTTAGTTATATTTAAAGTTATTGCGAAACTCTGACACGTTCCTTTAAGCTAATTTTAAATGGCACGCAGCAATGTTAGTGGGTAAAGGTACATAGAGGGATTTGGTGTATTTTTATAATTTTTTTTTTAAGAAGCAAGTTCCAGAAAGCATTCTATTTATGGTGCAAGTTATTTATATAGTTAGAAACATCTAAGTGGAACCGAGTAAGATCCAAAAAAAACAAACATATACCAAAGCAATCAGCGCGCTAACAAAATCGATTAGCTTTGTTACTTGTTTGTCAGGGCACATGTTTGTCAAAGACTGAACCAGTTAAAGCACGAAATTTTTGTAATATGTTTAAGTTCTTTAGGTTAGGTTAGGTTGATTAGACTGCTCAATCATTAATTGGTATCACCCGGAGACCCTAAGGTCCATTGTGATACCTAATTGTGTAAAGGAAGAAAGAAGTGTGAAAGTGGAAGAAGGGGGGAGGGATAGAGGAAGATTATTTCGAGGGCCAAGAAGATTTGTTTACGTTTGACTCGAGTCGACTGATGCAAAGAAAGCTTAAAGTAATACAAAAGCAATGCTTTTAAAGACATGAACTTATGCCTATGGGCTGGAAACTAAACTATACTCCACTGTATGGTTTTTCCAACATCTTCTATCCAACAAAAGTTTCAATTCGAAGCAAATGGTCGTCTGTTTCTTAGTGATAACTGATCTTGCCGCTACAGTACTTCTTCTGAATGGTATACAAACGTTGATCCGCAGAAAACGAATCATTCTTCATCTCGATAATCCAAGCTCTCAAACATTGACTCAAAGAGACAGCCGAATGATTTCTTCTTATTCCCGCAGTAGCAGTCAATACGCTTAAAATGCTTGTTTTGGTCGAAAATTTATTTAAGCGCATGGCTCTACACGAAGAATATTTTGTAAAACAATAAAGCCGTTTCTCGACTTTAAAATATATATACAGTGACCCTTGTTTTAGGTTTTACCGCAATTCCGATGTTAAAAATTGTTGCAATTTGAATTCAATGATTCAAAAATAAGTATATCAACCATCTATATAAATTTATACACAGAAAGTTCCAATCAGCCGTGTGAATGTGTGTCAATAGTCTTATCAGGTGCCAGAATCCAATGCACCATAAAAGGGCATAGCTTAGAAAAGATTGCGATTAATCATAGGCTACATTAAATATACAAAACCATTTTGTATATATGTACTCATAAACAATACGAAAATTGCGATTAGATTGTATGTGACCTTTCTCGAGTTAGGATTCCGACAGATTTCATTAATTTCATTAAGTAAAACTAATACTAAAGATTTTTTTAAATTCGAGTTCTGTCAATGCAGAACTCAGCAAAGGACTCATTGTGCCGCTTTTCACCTAAGAAAGTAAATATCTGTGACATGTTTTTATTCGATACCTTCACGGGTCTGAGTGTAATCAATACAAATGGATTGCTTGTGGTGATGGGGTTGTTTTGACAAGAGGTGAACAATATTTTTATTAAGCCCATATAAGTGTACATACCAAGCCGCAGTCGTGGACATTAGAGAATTTAGTAGCGAGAAAATCCTAAATCCTTCTCTAAAGAGCCAATTTTTTTCCGAAAGTTTGGTCTTGCACTACTCCAACTCCCTTACAGCTTTCTTTACTCGTTTTGAAACTTCACGGCTATGGCATCTCCTGCACATTCTCTAATTCTCTAATCTACATTGTTCATTGAACTTAGAATGATACAGTCGTGCCAACCCGATTCTAAAATACCCTGTAAAAACGCCGCTTGAATTCGCTCCTGATATGCTAAGTCTAAATGGTATCTAGGGCACACCACAAAGGTGCCATTACAACTGCAATGACGACTTGAATTGTTTAAAAGTTTCTTGAATGGAACACGCTAAAGCGCAGAGTTTTCTCGAGTGGTTTTGGTGGGATCAGCAGGGTATCATCTACTATGATATGTTGAAACTGGTGAAACTGTCAATGCCCACCGCTACCACCAACAACTGATCAAAATGCACCGTGCTCTGCGTGAAAAAAGGCCGGATTATCAAGAAAGATATGACTAGCTGATTTTCATCCACGACAACGCACCATCACACTCGTCAAAAATGGTCAGCAACTACTTTGAGACACTCAACTGGAAGGTGCTACCCCTTCCCGCTTATTCACAAGACCTGGCGCCTTCCGACTACCACCTTTTTCGGTGATGGGCCACGCCCTCGCTGAGCAGCAGTTCGATTCTTACGAAGACGTCCGAAAATGGCTTGATGAGTGGTTTCCATTGAAAGAGAAGTAATTTGTTTGGCGTGGACTCCACAAATTGCCCGAAAGATGGGAAAAATGTGTAGCTAGCGAGGGGCAGTACTTTGAATAAATTTGTGTTTGCTTTGTATGGAAGAAACATGTGTTTCTTTGACTAAAAAACAGCAAAATTCTCCTACGGGTGAACAGGACAAGATATCGATACGAATCGACAAGCTGGATCAGCCTACATATAACGCGCATGTTTTGGTAAAATAGCTAGCTATTTAGTATCTAGGATCCATTTGTTCATACGGAGAGATGGTCAGACAGGTTCGGCTATATCGACTCAGCTGTTGATGATTATCAAGAATATATAAAATATAATAAGAGTATTTGCAAAAAAAAGAGTAAAAAAAACAAGAAGAGAACTATAAGACGTACCTTGTTTAATCTAATTATTTTGAAGTCCAGGAAAAGGATTAATAAATAATTTATCTAAATACATTTCACAAAAGTAGAACACCCTTACCATTCATATAGGGTCTCACAGTAAATAAAGTGTGGAATGTACATTTAACAAATGACAATTCAATTTCCAATTTCTCAACTTCTAAAATATACTTACAGTATATTAATTATGACTATTTTTATCAGGAAATATGCTACCAAATTATATACTTATAAAAATTCTAACCAGTAACTCATGCCTAATCTAAACCATTATAACGCGGGCACCACGGGACAGGTAAGTGAAAACACATTTATCAAATCTAGCAACAACATTTTGATAAAGCCCAAAAAGCACAAGCACTCAAATGGCCGAAAATTGACAGACACGCGTAGCTTTCCGCTAATGGCCACCAAGCCCTTAGGCATTTCTAGTCTTGGCATGAAAAGAAAACCCATAATCTAGAACCCACACATAAAGGTAAGCATTTTCATTTGCCATGCAAGCAAACAACAAACACGGCGTCGTTCCAAGAGTAAACAAAAAAATAATGTTGATTCAAATTTCCAAAATAAATGTTAAATATTAGCGAAAATGGGTGTTACATTTGGGGCTAGATGAAAAAAATAGTTGAGGTCTAAATTTACTTATATGTTGTGGGGGAGGGGAGTATAATTGTGGTTGGACAAACAACAGGTACTAATTTACTACAACAACGTTACGATTTCGTCGTCGTAAGGAAAAAACAATTTATTACAAGAAATGTGCGCAAAGGCAATCCAAAATAGAAAAACCAACTCACCTAACAACCAAACAAACGACTGTCGCAGAGTGGGGTCTATCCACATATACTACTTACTACATACTATTGGTGACCAAGTACAGCCTTGGCGGGGAGTTCGGTTGCAGCAGGAACGTACAACTTAATAAAGGGTCTTTCAATAGCTATGTCCAAACTTTGGACAGCTGTTAGTGGCAAAGCTGTCATTTTTTTTACGTTTGTATTCTGCAATAAATAACATTTCACCCTCAAGTGAATCCAAATTTTCATAAATAAATTATTTTCGGTGATTAGACACATTTTTGGCTTAACCCTAGACAGCTAACGTGCGTCTGAGAGACGAACGCTTGTTGACTTAATTCTGAAAAATGCACGAATTCTCGAATCGTTATCTTTTGTGTAAGTTTTGAGATTTTTTAAGGTAAATCATAACTTTTTAGGTTAAATAAAAGTTAAAAAGCCAAGGTCAGAGCACACAGAGATTGCTGGTATACTAGATGCGAATATATTATGTGTGTCAAATGCTTCAAAGCTGTATGTGGCGACAAGGAAAATCCTTGATAGAATATTAAACTATTTTTGATAGTTTTTGTAAGGTAAATTAAGCTTCGTGACTACTCTTATTATTTAAAGATTTAATTGCAGACGTCTCGTTCTTTTTCCTTTTTCTTCGAATTGTTTTAAGAAAAAAGAAAAAGTTCCCTAAGCCCATTATATCTAAAAAAAGAGATGGCTTGGGATGGCGATTTGTGATTGCGTTTAAAATATTAGTAAGCCCAGACAAAATTTTGCAGCTATGAAAAAATTTACCTCAAGTTCTGTTCTATAAAACCATATGGCAAAAAAGTTTTTGGATTGGCGGGAATTACGAAACGATAATGGACAGACGGCCTGGATGACATGGTGGTATCTAAAAGACGACAGGAAGTATAGCGCTGCGAACGCAACGTTAGAATTGTTGTAATAAAGTTTCAGGATATATGTAAGTTACGATATGTTTCAAAACATTGGCAAGATCCAGATCGTCGCTTTTAGAGTGATACAATATTTGACGTCACCAATCTTACAAAACCATATGGTAAAAACGAACTAACGCTACACACAACGTTTGTTATTGAATTTTAAAGTTCAGACGCACTTAACGAAGGACCCTTTATTTAGGAACGTATTGTACGATGTGTGAATATTTAAATCGGGCGCCTTGCAGGCGCTCTTAAAGGCAACACGCAAGCGCAAATTTTGAAATTGGCAACTCAGCACTGACTGCACTATATTAATAGTTTTATTTTTTTTTTGTATTTTTGATAAGAACAATATGCAAGCACAGGCATAGAACTATTTATAATACTATTTATAAAAACAAGCGCAAAAATGCAAACAAAGTGAGATATACATAAGTATGTACATAAAGAATACTATTTACAAGCATGTCTGCAATTATATAGCCAAACATTGACTCACCTTTTATGTGTGTGCGTGTGTTGTTGGCGGCAGGCAGACGACAATCCGACAGAGGGAGTGGACAGACGACAGACAGGCAGTCAGTGGCAAGTAACGGCAAATTCGTGCGTTATTTGTTGTTGATTTTTTGTGGTATATGTATGTATGACGACAACAACAAACGACAATGCGGCGGCACCTACAAAGAGCAACATTTCGAATGTGTAGGTTTTACTTATGGCATGAACACAGTTAAAATTAAATGCGCCACTCTAATATTGATTAAATTAGAAGAAAAACCAAAATTCCTTAGCACAACATACACAGACAAAATCACGT
The DNA here is from genome assembly GCA_949987675.1 of Chymomyza fuscimana. Classification (NCBI taxonomy): domain Eukaryota; kingdom Metazoa; phylum Arthropoda; class Insecta; order Diptera; family Drosophilidae; genus Chymomyza; species Chymomyza fuscimana. Next base: position 58,404,257 of record OX465088.1, on the reverse strand, counting down.
AAACTTATATATGTATGTTGATTTAAAACATTTTGTGTGTTGAATGTATTTTGATGCAACTTCTGCTCTTGCAGGCAATTGCGACTAGCACAAAAGTTCAACACACGAACTGTAGTAAATATGTAAATATTAATTCAAAGTTGTTTAATGCACGTGATTTAGCTGGTTCGCGCCAGTCTTCGGTACCGCCACTACTTTGCACTAGTAAGTCCCGTCAACAAATGATATGAAAAAAAACGCAGCTTTTCATTCATGCTCATTTTGCGTATGCGTATGTGTGAGCTTTTACCGTTACATTCATAGATCGTCCTCGACAGCTTTGTTCTTATTTACATTAAAAAGATTTTACAAACGTTAAATTTATTCAATTTTTTTTAAACAATTTTGAAATTTTACTTTCAGCACTTTTATTAAAATATATATAAATATTTATACAATTTTTAAATGAGTGCAATATATGTGTTTGTAAGCCGATAAATCGATGTTTGCCAGCACTGTCACATCAGTTTATCGACAAGCTATCGGCATGTATATGCAACATATGGAAGCAATGCTTTGCTTTTAAAAGACAAAAAACATGAAAAATAAGATTTAATAATATGTATATGCATGTATGCATACAACGAGTCAGTAAAGTTCTAAAATAGGTATTACAAAAACAAAACACAAAATCAACCAGCTTTTTCTTATCTACATTACCGCGCTGCCAACTTGTTTTTCGTAAATGTAAGCCAGCTGACGCCGGCAACTGCGCTGTTACGTCGTATTTTGCATTTTATACAGATAATTGCAGAATTATAAATAAAATGTTGCCAATATCGCGTGGCATTTACAATTGCTTAACTCAATTAACTCGCAGTGTACAGCGCCAAAGTACAAAGTTTCATACAATCTCTGCTCTACAATGTAAGGAAAACACAAATAAAGCAGCGACTGAAGCCGAGGAAGATAATGAAAATCAGTTGAATGCAAAGAACACGGATAACGTACGCGCAGTTGTACCTGTAGAAACCTCGATACGCTATTTGAAAAGTGCTGCCTACAAGCAAACCTATGGTGAGGATAATGTCTGGACGCAATACCGGTATTTAGAATAAAAATATTACCTTATATGTTCCTAATTCTGTGTTTTTAATGACAGGCGAAACCACAAGGGCATGTACGCGCCGCGCAAAACACGCAAGACTTGCATACGCCAGGGCAAAATATCAACGGGCAATCCTTGTCCGATATGCCGTGATGAGTATCTGGTGTTAGATCATCGCAATACAGAGCTATTGCATCAGTTTATATCACCACAAAGTGGAGAAGTGCTAAGCTACTCAAAGACGGGCTTATGCCAAAAGAGCCATTTTCAATTATTGGTGGCGGTAGAACGTGCACGAGACTATGGTCTCTTGACCTACGATGTGCCATTCCGGGAGTACGACTACAGCGAGTACAGCAATAAGGAACAGCAGCCAAAAGAGAAACCATCAAAGCCTTAGATCTAGCTAAAATTATCATAAATACCCGTTTTTAATAAATTGTTTAAATCCAAACCAATCTTGTTAGGTTATGTTGCTATCACAGCTGTTGCTTATTGAACAGCTGTTTTGAGTTTAGTCACTAAACTTCAGTGCCTTGATGACAATTTTATAAATATCAGTTAATTGAATAAAATTATGTACACATGGCTACGGCCTCCCAGCGAAAAACCACCTTTCTGGTTATTGGTGGTGGCATTGCAGGTGTAACCTGTGCCGAGTCGATAGCAATCTGCTGCCCCAATGAATCAATTGTGCTACTTACCGAATCGAGCGTTGTAAAAACTGTCACCAACTTAGTACCGGTTGCGCGTTATCTACACAAATTTGATGTACGGGAGCAAGGCGTGACTGAGTTGGGCGGCAGCATATCCACAATTGTGGACCAGTTGGCATACATAAATTCCAGCGAGCACTGGGTGCGCACCAAGGCAGACTTGCTGATCAATTATAGCTATTTGTGTCTATGCACTGGAGGCACACCAAGATTATTTAGCAAGCAAGACACACAGCAGGACAGCCGCATCATTGGCATACGTGACACTGATTCTGTTCTACAGCTGCAACATCGGTTGGCAATGTCCAAAGATGTGCTTATCTTAGGCAATGGCGGCATAGCAAGCGAGCTAGCCTACGAATTGCGCGACATCAATGTACACTGGGTTATCAAAGACAATCACATATCAGCAGCATTCGTGGATCCTGGTGCATCGGAGTTTTTCCAGCAGGCGCAACAAGGAAAGGAAAACATGAGTTCAAAAGAAGCGCAAGGCACGGCCATCAAACGCTTGCGGTATAATGAATTGTTACCGGAAAAGGATGAGCAAGCGCATAAACAAGGCGCTGCACTGGGACCCGACTGGCATCGCACCTACTGTCTGAGCGGTCAGGCTTCTGATGGTAGTTCCTTGCCCAAGGTATACTACAAGGCACATATAGAGCACCATGAATTATTGCCAGAAGGAGTTCGTGTTGCTCTACGGTATGAAGATGGCAGGTCGGAAATTTTACAGTGTGATTTTATAGTATCCGCAACTGGTGTAGAGCCGCGACGAGACTACGAGTCAGACCTGGCTTTTGATTTAGCTGATGATGGCGGCATTGCTGTAGACGAAATGATGCGTACAAATCTTTCCAACATCTACGCAGCGGGAGATGTATGCACGGCTGTTTGGACGAAGGCTCCACATTGGTTTCAAATGCGGTTGTGGACGCAGGCGAGACAAATGGGTGCCATGGCAGGGCGCAGCATGGCTGCGGCATTCGAAGGTGAAAACATATACCAGGATTTCTGTTTCGAGTTGTTTGGCCACGTGACGCAATTTTTCGGCTACCCTGTGGTACTGCTGGGTCGTTTCAATGGACAAGGACTTGGTCGGGACTATGAGCTCCTTGTACGTTGTACGCGCAGCAAGGAGTACATTAAATTTGTGCTTCAAAACGGACGTCTGCTTGGCGCCATACTTATTGGAGATACCGATTTAGCGGAGACTTGTGAAAATCTTATATTAAATGGCATTGACCTAACGCCATACGGTGACGACATCCTAAACCCAGATATAGACATTGAGGATTATTTTGATTGATGTATTACAACAACTATGCTTAACTTTAACAGAATAATAATAAATATATGTATAAACGGTTCACTATTTGGACTTGTGTCATTTAAGCTTGCCCTCGGTGCCTAAAAGAAAATAGGTAATAGGTATAGTAAAAAAGCCACTCGCATGTTAAAACCTATTTTATTTTATTTTTTTCGACTTACCTACATACTTAATTTCATCAAAGGCCTTGCGCGCCTTCTTTAATTCTTCGTTCATAGTTAACAAGTCCTTGACGCGGGCATATTTACGCGGATCTTTGCGTACTAGAAAAATAATGTCTTCAACTTGCACACGCCCAGTGCGTCCAATTTCCATTGCGCGATGTGTAGTCTCTGTTATGTACTCATTTACAAGGTCTTCAAGCAAGTCTACTGTTTCCGTATAGGGATTCTTATCGTCTCCAAAACCAAACATCATGCAGCGCAGCTCCTTGCTAAACATTCGCTTACGTCCTGCATTGGTAGCTACAAATTGGTCGTCGTCCCCATCCTCGTCAAACTAAGGAAAGCGTTTATAGTCTATCTCATTGACTACTTTATATTCGGATACTTACATCAGCTGCTTCAAAATGCTCATCAGGTGTGTTATTAGTTGCCATATTTACGCTGAAAATTTTATTTTTATAAAATACAATACAATATACAAGTGCTCGATTGGTGCTGCCAATTTGCTTATAGGTGACCACTGCCATTAAAATATCGTTATCGATTATGTCTAGCGTCGCGACGCGTCGTCGGGGGCATCGAGTAATTGTGTGTGGTAATTATTTACTTGTTGCTATAAACATTTTACAATAAACAAACATTGCGTGAAATATTTTTACAATTCCGTGATAGTTGAATAGTGAAAGCAGCTTTTATTAAAAGCTAATATTGAATATAGCAAGAGTTAAAATGTCACTTGGCGTCGACAACTAAGAAATTCAAATCATTTTTTGGAGTCACTCAAGTGATACAACATAGTAAAATGCCGCGAGTTAGCATTAAAAGCAAATTAACTGAGTATAAAGTTCAACAAATAATATATGAATATGTCAACGGTAACATGCACATAAATTCAGTTTGGTAATAAGCATTATAATTACATAAACAAATATTTTCAGATGTAAGTAATTCGAAGAAAAAACGGCGCCGGATTGACGAACAGTATGAGGATTTGCTTATTATAATGTGTACCCGTAGAGGCGACAAGCTTGTGCCAAGGCCATTAGATTGGCAGAATAATGTTCTTGGTTCATTCGATGAGGCACAGTTTATGAAAATGTTTTTAGTAAGCAAGAAGCAGTTTGAATTTCTGGTGAATATGATTAGAGACGACGCCAACTTCAAGACACCAAGCTATGCAGTCCAAATGCCTGTAGAAATGCAGCTTGCAATTGTTCTATACCGTTTGGGAATAAGTAGTGAAAATGGTTCAGTAAACAAAATAGCAAGTGTTTTTGGTATCGGAGCTGGCGGCACACTTGGCTTAATAACGGATCGTGTATTTAGCGCAATTTTAAAAAAGAAGTCAAAGTACATTTGCTGGCCAAGCGCCACTGAGCGAGTTAAGCTTGCCTCAAGAACAATGCATGAATTGCCTTACTGCGTGGGATACATCGACTGCACCGAAATAAAGCTAGCCAAAAAACCAGACTTTAACCCAAAGATTTTCTTTTCACGCCAGCAAATATATTCCATAAAGGTACAAATTGTATGTGATTATGAACTCCGTATTAGGAACGCCGTTGTTGGTAAACCTGGTAGCTATCATGACGATGAAATTTTTAAGGAATGTGTTCTTTATAACGATCGTAAGCGGTATTTTACAAACGAACAATGGATTGCAGGAGACTCTGATTACTCATTATCGGACGTTTTAATAACGCCTTTTAGGAACAATGAAACTGGTGTGGATTCAAAAACTCATTTTGAGTTTAATCAACGCCATAACCAGTTTCGCGCTAGAATAGACAACTGCTTCGAAATCTTAAAAGAAAAATTCTGCAGTCTAAAGCAAATACGTATAAGAATAAAAGATACTAAAAGCCACACGCTTTTTGCCAAGTGGATCTTAGTTTGCTGCATATTACACAACATGCTTTTAAAGGAAAATTATATTCATATGCCTAATGATGATTGTACAACCGATAAGGAAGATGACCAAGTCAATCAACCCATGTTGAATATAGAATCCAGCACAACAAGTGAACAAAAACGAGCAGCTATTTGTAATCATTTATTTAATTAAAAATTTAATATAGGCATAACTGTTTATATTCCAATCAAGTGTCCTGCTTCAGTTTTAAATTCTACGGCCAATTTTGCAGGTAAAAGTTAAAGTTTAAGTTACATACTTAACTCTTTAGCTAGAGCATTTGCTTTACTTGACTGTCTTGCTGTTTACTTTAACGCAGAGCTGCGTAGGGTGGTCTTGGTGTCTCAGTTTAATATTCTTTGGTTATTTTAGGTACTTTTACGTTATGTGAATGTTTACAAATTCAAAACAAAAAAAAAAGTGCTCTGTTGATGCTGCCAACTAGTTTGTATGTATCGATTGCCAACGCACGAAAATGTTATCGATTAACAAAATCAAGCATCATTTTGTCATTTTTAAATAACAACGCCAAACACTACATGCGTCAGTGCTACAATTATTGTTTAAAAAAATGAGTGTGTATTCTTTTGAAAAATCCTTTTTGGAGCGCTTAAAGGAAGCCGAATCAGTTTTATCTTGGGATGGCGCTGTTGTACCTGCTTCTCAGGTCAAGTCTGAATGGAAGTCCTACATTGAGCTGCAAATCGAGCCAACAGGTAAGTGGGACTTAAGAAAAAAAAAAAAAAATACTGCACGAACACACACACGCCTATATAAAATTTAATGTAGGCTGGCAGGCTCTTTGGAAAATACCACGCGTCATATGCGAAGATCTCAAATTGCGGTTTCCAACCATTGTCTCTGGATATGTAGATCAAGTTATATTTGATGAACTTAAGGCTGTTTTTGTTGTCACCGCTGTTCTGGATAACGATGTACACTTGCCGGAACGCAATGAAGTATCCCTTGTTGATCTTTATCCCACAATTAACCAAGAAAATACAGCATTAAACGTAGAAACCACTGCCGACTGCATTGATCGATTACGCTTCTTTTATACGCATGTTTGGATGCCATGGGACAAGGACCTAGATGACGATCGTGATTGGGTGCAAATGCACTTGCAATCGCGCATACAGCTGGCCTGTGATTTAAAAAACAAAATGCCGCGCCTGTTGGCTCTGCACATGCGCAATTTGTTCATGGAGGCGCGTTACATTCAAGAGCGGCTTGATTTTTTGGAACTTGATTTAAGCGATGACGAAGGCGATATTGAACAGGAGACAATTCATGATAAGGGCTCTTCCAGTAGCGCAAATTCCAGTTTGAATAAGTCGAATTTGCCGGTTACAGATTTAATGTGTCTGCATCTGCGTTTAGCCATTATACGCAGCGAGTTTGAGATACTCGAAAATCCAGAAATGAGACGAGCCTACAGCGAATTGCAGACAAATAAGTTAAGGGGTCTTCGTCGCTCTGCAAGCCGAAGTAACAATTTAGATGACAATGGAAGGCGTACAAAAATGTGCTATTTGGTGATGCAGCCATGTGAACTGCAGCAGCAAATGTCTTTGCTGAACCTAGCCAAGCAGCATGTGGAGCCCCAGACACTGGTGCAAATTGGCAGTAAATTGCAGGTGTGTATCAAAGTGCACACATGATTGTCTGAAACTATAATAGATTTTTATATTCTGTAGGACGTGCTAAGCTTGTGTCGTTCCAACGATGACATCTTGCTCTCGCCTGGGCAGCACACGATTAAATTCCTCGAGCGACTTAACGATAATGGAAGTATTAGCGGGTTAGTCGGGCCACGTGCTGCTGTCTTAGCCAAACGTAAAGATATTTTATCTGCCGATAAACTAGCTATTATTTCGTCAAGCGATGAGGATAGCACTTTGTTAGTAGTCGATGGCGACTTTACACTCTCCCACCTGCTGCTAGATTGCGGTCATGTGCGACGCTGTATTTTGGTGCGTTCTGGAACGCTTCACCTACACGGCTGTCGCCTTATTGGTGATGGCTGCTCTAGTACGCAGGAGGGCATCTTGTGTCTGCCTGAAGCGAAGTTACTGCTAGCGGATTGTTTACTGGAAAACTTTGCTACCGGAATTTCCATGCAGTCGCATTCCAGCGCAGAGCTTAGCGATGTCAGCTTTAAAAGTTGTCAGTCGGGATTGGAGTTACTAGATGACACCGTGGCTGTTAAATTAAAAGGCAATAAGTGCAGCTTCGATGACTGTAAATTGGGCATTTTGGCAGAGGGGTTTAAGTTGCAAGATAAAACGGAGAGTGCAGTGTATTTGCGGCGATACAGTGAACTCCAACAGTAAGTGTACACCTTAATTTTATTAAAATGGCTTTTTGCTTCAACCACTTAACACATTGCAGCTACAATGAGCTCAACCTGGTAGGAAACTGCAATTTTTACAATTGCACGCACAATGTACGAGTGGCGAATATAGCAGAAGAGATCATGAGCAAGCGTACAAAGGAGTACCTTATGCAGGATGAATACGGTAGTGAGAATAAGGAAAATATAAATTAGTTTTTGACCTACATTTTGTAGACTTTGTTGTCGAGCTATATTAACTAAAAACCCCATAAAGAAAAAAACTATTGCAGTGATTTGCATATCTGCAACAGATCAGAAACTACTAATGTATTAACTGATAATAAATACTTCAAAGCCTTTTTTCTTAAAACCCAAAATTGAATTGTGCACATGCTATTATTTTTTAAATAAAAGAAATGGAAATGAGTCTGGAATCAAATATTTTGGATATCTTATACCGTTGCGACTTTGTGGACGTGAAAAGTTATAGTTAATAGTGCCACTTATCAAGCTCGTTATATCATTGTTTAGAAAAATGCAAAAGGATTTCTTTTATATAAAATCAATATGCTTTTTATATTCATAAAACATAAAAACAGGCAGGTGATTAATACTATTAAAACTAGAATTATTTTTAGTTAGACGTCATCAGTCGATGAGAAAACGCACTGCCTTCTGCGTTTTCGTTGGTGACGAGGGCGATGCAAGCTCAGACTGGGCTAAGCAATTGCGCATGCCATCGACTACATAATCCAATCGCGTTAGGGCTTCCTGCATACTGGAGGCCAGCATACCTGCATCTTGATAGTTCTCACGTTCAGAGATTGCGTGCTCACAATGTAGGCGCAATCGCTGCGATGCTCGGTGAATGATCTGTAGCTCTTGCTGCACTTGCTCTTTAAAATAGGACCCTTGGGTATCCTCTGTGTCGTAGGTCAGCAGTCGTTTTGTATATTGCACCAAGTTGATGGATGGTGAGCAGCTTGACGGCGTCGAAGTTTCTTTGGGAGTATTGTTATTGCTACTGAAGAGTCGCCTTAGGGGCTGCTTTAGCAAGACATCCTTCATTGCACCCAAGTTTAAAGCAATTCGACTTGAATTATTGGTATCATTAAGCGTTTCATTTAGTTCTGAATCTAAAGGTTCCCAGCTTATTTCAACACTTTGGAATATTGTTTGCGCATTGGGCTTTTTCTGCTCCGCGTCATCACGTAGCAGGTCCAGCCATACTCCTAAGCGCGCAATTGGCCACTCTGCTTTAAGGCCACGTTGTTTGTCCAATATAAGTATGACGGTGCGTAGCAGTCCAAATTCATCTGAAGCTTGCGTTTGCCGAAACTCAACTTGTACACCCAATTGGCGGCAACGTTGTGTGGCCTCCTTGACCTGTGAATAAAATAAAATATTGATTGCTGTATGTTTGATATTCTATATATTAATTATTATTATTATTACCATCAGCTGCGTCTTGTGCAAACTTTCCTCGCTAGGATTGAGCATGATGCGTTGTATATCTTCCAATAACGTGGACTTTTGCGCTGACATGGTTAAAGATTGATTGATTGACTGATGCTGCTGTTGAGCCAAAGCCTGCCGTTCTGTTTCAAGCATCTCACTGTTGCACTTGTATTTAAATTGCTCCAGCTCTAGACACTGCAAACGCTCCTCAAAATCACGTTCATGCTTAGCACGTTCCTGCTCAATGCGTGTCAGAGCGGCATGCTTTTCCGCCTCCAGCTCACTGCGTAACTGCTGCTCCTGCTTTTGCAGGATCTCTTGATGGGCTAATTGAAAGTCCACAAGCTGTGCATTATAATAAATTAAAGCCAAGATTAATACAAGTAATAAATAAATTGTAATTTAATAACTTGCCTTTTGCTTGTCCCTTTGGCTGCAAAACGGATTCGATATGCGGAAATAATGAGTGCCGCCAATGACTAAACGATCGCCATGGTAAAGCTGCTGTCTGCTTTGTAGCAGGTCACCATTTACATAGGTTTCAAAATCTTTACTGCCTGGTATAACAAATAGCTTGCCGCCGCGTTCGTGCTCAATGCTGCAGTGCTGCAAAGCTACCAGCGGACCATCTAAAACAATATCCGGTTGATTGTTGCTTGAAATTCTCGAACGGCCTATGCGCACCAATCCCGGTGGTAATATATAGAAGAGTGTGCCGCTTAGTATGGGATCGGCGGTCAGATTGACCAGACAAGCTTGCTTCTGTTCCGAAGCCAGCTCCAAAGCCAGTCCTTTGCGCTTAAGCAATCGAAGTTCTGATCTGCGTTGATCCTCTGCCTCTTTAAGCTTTTCCATCCACGATTTTTGCGCACGATTCAATTCGCGCTCTCGCTCTGCCAGCTGCTGACGTAAGGCCTCCACCTCTGTTTCATCCACTGAAGTCTCAATGATAATCTTTCGCGGAGGTAAATTGTTGCTGTTGCCCGAGATGCGACGCTGTCGTTCGTATTCATTACGCAAAGACTTCAAGCGATCTACTTCAGCGCGCAGATCTCTTATGATCTTGTCATGTGGAGACTCGTTAACTTTCACACGATTTACAATAGAACGCGCCTTACAGGCATAGCGTAGAGTGGCCAAAGTTTCATCCAAATGCAAACTGGCTGGCGATATGGTAGCCAACATGACGGTTTTAGAGTTTCCGCCAAGGTTTTCCTGCAAGGTTGAATATAATCAATGATTAGATTTTTATTGCAATAACACATTAACATGTTTGTTGATTTTTATTTTAATGTTATTTGTGCAAAACTAGAAAACTTATGGCGAATTGTCTTCTCGGCATTTATAGTACTATATACATACTTATGTATATATGCAGGGCCGTAGAGAGAAAATCCGGGCCCGGGGGGAAAATGTACCGGCCCCTCTATTACACCTTTAGCTTGAATCACGACAGTAATTACATCGGGCCCTTGAGAAAACTCCGGGCCCGGGGAATCCCCCTTTCCACCCTCTCGACGGGCCTGTATATATGCATATACATATTGTAGTCTATTTTGTTGTCTAAAGAGCTATCAACAAAACGGCGCAAAGTGCGCTTGAGAAGATAGTAACTGTAATTAAAATTGATAACTCTTGTTAATATTGGTATAGAAGCGAGTAAGTATATGTATGTAAACAAGTCTCACATGGTGCTATATCTTGAAACGATCAGTAATTTATTCATAGAATTTGATTATCGCAACAACCTCCAATGATAGGACGGATAGGACCAGTGTGACGGTCAGTCAGCCAAATCTATTATCTGTGGAAATAGTTGATACGTTTCTTTGCTTGAGGACGTAGACACTTGTTTGATGAAGAAGAGCAAAGAGCAGCGCTAAAAATTTATTATACATACTAGGTAGGGGCGTGGGTGCAAGTAAAGACAAAAATTGAGAAGAGACTCAAAGAGTGGGCGAGTTGTTACACATATGTGTGTACTTGTGTGCAATCACAGTGGTCTCAGCAATATAGAAGTTAAGTTGAAATATTGTGTAATAAAATTTCCTACGGACTGAGAAAACGATTCTTTTATCAGCGATAAAATTATACACACAACCTTCAAAGGGCCGGTTTATACAACATTGACACATATTTGTTCGGCTCGAAACTAAGGCTGGCTGTCACATTTAGTCACCGAAAATCAATTAATAGATTGCGGTTATTTATTTTAGGTACCAGCTAGTACCATTAAAAAAAAGGTTTTATTTTACCACTTAACTAGTATATGACAAATTCATTAACTAGTATGCATATAAGCGGCGGTACCTTTTATGTTTGCGTTACCACGCCCTCTTTTAGAAATTCGCCAAAAAAAAACACGTTCAAAAATTGGTCACCACAAAAAAACTGCTAACAAAATCAGAGGGTATTGAAAGGAGTAAAAAAAAAATAAGTTAATTAAATAAATTAATTTCCTATATAAATACATCTATTAACACTTATTATTTACAAACTTCTCAATTAAAAAAATTACGTTGTTTCAACGAAATTTAAATTCTACTTGTAGATATCAGCTAATCAATTAACTTTATGCGCTTGGCGACAGTATTTCTTAAACATATGCCTCCGCATTAACAGATATCATGATCACCATACAGTCTAGACGACTAGACTTACGATTAGCAAACCTGTGACAATACATGTCTCGAGTTATACATCGCTTTGACATGTTTCCAAAACTCAATTGGGCTAGTTATCGGACCATATATGGATCTCCATTTTTACGTCAGCTTCTTGTTTTAGCAGTACTACGCTAATAAACAAAATTTCCGACCATAATTTTCATTAAACAATGTTTAACATCAATTTATTTTATTTAAAATGAATCACAGTTTAAATATTGATTTTTGGCACATTTCGCAACTTTCATAGCATTATATCCATAATTACCTAAGTCAAAAATGCATATGTGTAATGCTTCATAGCCAAGTTGTAGTTTCAAAGAGTTAATATGTTTAATATTTTAACATTTGTATTTTTTTTTTTGTTGTTGCTTGGACAGTAAGCGCATGTTTTAGGGTCGATAGACTTTCAAAAAACTCAACCGAAATAACAAGTTATTTCATGAGTTACAAAGAGTTTTACATAATTTATATTTAAAATCTATCCTGTCGATCTAGAACAGGATAAATAATAAAAATGATTATTATGCCTTTGTATCTCATGTTTGAAAAATGATACATTTTTATCTTTGTGCAACTGAAAATTGCTTTTGCCATTAAAAATTAAAAAATTAATTTACTTTTTTTATAGCAAATAAATAAATATATTTTTTTTATAAAAATACTGAACTTTAAAAAGAAGGTTTTGACATAATTTTGAATCCAAATTATCATCAGTGTCCAACTATCCCTTTGAGTAGTTTTCGTTATTTTATAGTTTGTAGCAACATCAGCTTGGCTAATTATCATCTAGCCATCAAACATGCACTTGATCCTTTCCTGACAAATCATTTTAAACTATTTTTACTTACACTGTTTTTTACAATTTGTTTGACTTTGATGGATAATTAGTTACCGTTGTGACACACAACATATAAATCACTTTGAGTATATAAATAATATCATTGAACCATTGGTGGTTTTCTTTTCTCTCTCCTGCTTTTTCGCTGTTTTTCGCTCTCACAAAAAATAAGAATTCGGTGAGCCGGAATAGACTACCTGTATAGTTGTTATACCATGGACAAGCATATTTAAAAAAATTTTGTTGTGCAAATGCTTGCAGCTACAGTGGCTTTCTCGTGTAAAACAGCAACGAAACTACAAATATGGTTTGTGTCGCGAAAAATTTTCGGGAATAGCTTACCTTGTTTATTCTACCATGAGGCTTATTAGTCCCCAGGCAGTAGAATTTTCGAAATAATATTTAAGCACAGATTTTGAAATGGACCTTTGAGGATAATCGAGATTCTATAATCGACGAAAAGTGATATTCTTTTCAAGTTGAAGTCACTTGCAGCTAATAAAAGTTGCGAGGGTTCCGCTGCTATTTCGAAAAACGGCAGGTGTTAGAATCAGTCTACAGTGTCCAGTAAGTTAGCTAGTCACTAGCCTTTCAGGACTATTTGCTTGAATTTGTTTAAACTTTAAAGTATCAGAACTGACAAATTGCTTGGCTTCACACAGATGAAGTCTAATTAATTTTTAAAATTATTTGCTGCTTAGATAGTTGATCGAAATTTCTTTACTTTTTAAGCTGTATTGCACCACGGTAACGTCTTGCCCATAAGTGCGAAAGAACCCAAGCTAACATACTTCTCAGTCTGCTTGTCGCACAGCAGCACGCGACGCAAAAACAACTCACACACACACACAAATACACGCACATAAAGTAACGCACGCAAACAAACGAGACACGAGCAAAACAACTCACGAGCGAGCGAGAGGTCGGTCGGTAGACCGTAGACCGACCGATGTCGGGTACAAAATGCAGCATTGTGGCCCATTTGGCTTTCAATTTCATGTGAGATTTCAGAGTGAAATGTAGCCTGTAGATAACACGCCGGTAGTTTGAGGCAAATAAAATATTAAAACAAGTTTGAAAATTTCCAAGTTAATGCAAGTTAAAACTGTATAACGCGTTGCAAGTTTCAACAAAAAAAAAAAAAAAAATAACAAAGAAAGAAACCAAACTTTACAACGTTAGCTAAACTTGTGTGTTTTCAAAGTTCATTGAACGTTTTGTGGCAAAGACTCGCAACAATACATACATACTTCACAAACAAACCTATGTAAAAACATTTTAACATAAAAATAAACACAGTGAAGCGACCTCGCACAACGTACGCGCGCAAAATCTTTAAAATCAAAAACAAGTTGAAAGAATAAAACAAGACGACCTCAATTTGTGAAAGCAGCGCAGAGGAATTATTAAGAGAAATAATCTACATAAAGGTCGTTTTATAAAAAAATCAAAAATATTTTTGACCATGGATGTTTGGGGCGCTTTTGTTGGCGATTCGACGCTGTCGTATGGCGGGTCAGTGCGCAGTACCTACTACCGTGACTATGAGCAGTTTCCGTATGGCACACTGGAACATAATACCAGTCCATATGCCGCCAAGGACTCCTACAGTCGTGTGCAAGGTAATTAGCAATGCAAAAACAAACTATGATAAAAAACAAGAAAACAATGCAAAAGAAACAAACAACAAAGAGACAAGTGCAGTAAGGCGAAGCAGCATGTTCGTGTTAGAGCAGCCACAGTTTTGTCTGCTCAGCGAAGAAATATATGTGTGTTGTGCTGAAAATCGCTTGAAAACTAATTTTGGTTGCACAACAATTATTTGAATAGCTTTAAGCGCGTTTGGCACATAATGTAACTTGGACAAAACCCTAATTGTGATTTTTAGCACGCCCCTGTCTTATATGTTTGTTTTCGTACAATAGTATAATGCTAATAACAAAGCACGCGCATTTAACATCGTTTTACGAATAAAATACTTAGCGTATGAAGTCAGTCAGTTCGTCAGTTCTACGTGCATATATGAACTTACATCCATAAGTATGTGCTTATGTGTGTACATAGTAAGTACATATGTACGTGTGTTTATTTTTACGCGATGTGCGTTGATAAACTTGTTTGTACGCGCTATTGTGAGTCTATGTACTGCCAAGCAGCACCAGCCCCTTTATCGTATATGCGCATTATATATGTATTGTTTTTTGCAAAAATTTTAAAAATAGTCAGCCTGCTTTCATTGTGCACGCCTTAATTTGTTCTACATACTATAGACGCGGAATGTATTGCAAAACAAAACAAGAGTAAAGTTGAAAACAAACCAACTCCTCGTGCATATGTACAGGGTGTTTCAGCTGCACCTCATAAGACATTTGGCGTTTATTTTCTTTCATGTCAAGAGCTTTCAATTAATCTATATATGCATGTATATTTTATTCTTTTATCTATACATTTCCGCCGCAGATGTGGCAATATACATAACCGTAAACAATTTATGGCACAATACCTAGACAGACATACAAGGTATTTAAACTCTTAACTCAAGTCATTTTGGAGGTCGTTCAATTCCAAGCGGCAGACAAAGAACTTTATTCATGACTACAAAAATGGCATGAGGAGAGTGACTGAATCATAACAGGTGGTCAACTGACTTAATGCGTATATATCGTCTTTTCTGGATATACTTACATATAATGAAATTTTAAAAGTGGTTGGCTAAAAAAAATAAAACGCAATTAAAAGTTGTTTAGGTGTGCTTACATTTCTTGGTCATACCATAATACGCGCTGGAATTTTTTCCCGCGCTGGGGAAAATCACTGTAATGTACAGTAGGACAGCATTAACATATAGTATTTGTGCTATCATAAAATTGATAGCATGTAACCTAACTCCTCCAAAGCTCGGGCTGGCTTATCATAACAACTAAAAGGGGTTAATTTGCGGTTACATTTATAAATAAAGCATGCATTAGAAACATTGTCTATAAGCCCCAAACAGCTTTGCTTGATTACGATTAGGTAATGTACATAATCCGGCAGCAAATTGTTAACATGTACATAAAGCATACAACTCTATGTAGTAGTAAGTGAGCTTGTATCTGTTACGTACTGTACGCTATATGATGTCACAGGGTCAGCGTGAGAGCATCGTGTGAGCGCGCGCAGCTGACAACACACACGTCCACCAGAGCATGATGTCGATGCTCTTATGCTAGGGCAGGTCCGTGACGTCACAAGCATACAATTCACGTGCAAGCACACACGTAGGCAGGCAACACACCACAGTTAACGAGGTGCAATGAGATAATGGGCTAGCATTTGACACGCTCGCTCTTGTGTTAATTTTTATTAAGGCTATTTTTAGCACAAAGCAATAATGTATTTTTAACTTCCACCACTTGCAGAAAAAAACAAGCAAATGAAAACGGAGAAGCAAATGCGCAAGGACTGTCCTTTTTGCAAGGAGCACAAGAAACGGCCGCTCATTAATTACATGCGTAAACGAGAGTCCCGGAAGCATCATGAGAGCATTTGTGAGGATGAGGAGGAGTTGCATGAACATGAGCACGAGGAAATGCGTCAGGTACAGCAGACGCTGGCGTCTGTAGCACCCACACAGCAAAGTTGTAAGGTTTAAGGATTGAGCGTGCGGTGGGCACCATAATAAAAGCAGCAATAACTCACAAAGCCATATAACACCTACACACTTACCCACACAGTATATACTAAAAAATGACAGGACAAGACAAGTTTATGAAAAAAGCCCAAGACAACATTAAGGCACTCCCCCGCCCTTTTTTCGTATGCTGTTTCGACTATGACGAAGACACACTACCATTTACAACAGATTCCAAACAAAAAAAAAAAAAGATTTGGTATTTTACCAAGAGTTTCCATTTTTGAAACTATTGCAGCAAGCAATTCTTGATACCAACTTACAAGTTGTCAAATTTCATTTTATACAAGTATATAAAAAAACATAATGTAACTTGTTTATAGTTAGACGAAAAGAGTTAACCCTAATCTGCCCCGCTTGTCTGACAAATAATCTTAAGCATTCAAATTTACTGAAAAAATACACAAAAAAAAAAATTATGAAAAAAATTCTGAAAAAAAATGGAGAAAGCAAAATTATCAGAAAATAATCAAATGAAATATTTGTATATTTTGCGAAAGAGACTGAGTAAAGAAATCGCAGCTAAAATTATTATATAAAATTTAATTTCATTTGTTGTAAAGTAAAACTTACTATAATAATTGGTTGGGTTACTGATATATTATTTACAGGACTATACTAAAGCTATTATTGGCAACGCAAAATATGATTTATTTGTTTTACAAAATAAATAGTTAGCCATATACTTTTGAACGCTGTTAAAAAATCCTTGTCTATATTAGACATCAAATATTTATTTATACTCGCTACAAAAAAAAAAATAAAAAAAAAAATTACCGCGCAGTTTGGGTAAATTTGATACTGAAGTAAAAAATTTATTAAACTGTATAAATTTAATGCATTTAGCTGCCAAGTGTCAAAAATATACAAAAAAAATTTGAAAAAAATATGTACATTGTTTGTATACTCATTATTCAAATACTAAATTGTTATGCGCAAAAAAATAACTTGTTAAAAAAACATGTAAATTGAGTTGATTATTATTATATGTTACATAACATTATCCATGTAAAACATAGCCCAACTGTGCAGACAAAAAAAATGTATGCTGTAAATGCTACAAATTTGGTTAGAAGGTTCAAAATGGAACCAAACTTATACAATCTGTTATGCATCTATTTACGTTTAAACTAATATACAATAATAAAAAGCAAAAAAATTATATTTGTAACTTTGTTTTAAAATTTACTCAATACTATGGAACTTGGCAGTGCACAGTGTAACTTTAACACAGTGGCACTCTAACGTGTAAGTAGTTGGAAAACGTCTGTTTCTAATATTATTTCTGGCATTTTTATGATGTTTTTATTAGCTTCTTAATTATCTCCCCAAAAAATCAGACTTGTATTAGTCGTCAAAATGTTTTTTAGACTGGAAAAAACTGCACATTGGAATACCTTTTGCTTAATGTTAACAGGAACACACCAAAACTAAAAGGTAATCTCCACATTTTTGGCCGCCATTTTGAGAAATGTTTTGAAAAGTTGGAGTACAAAAAAATTGTGAGACTTAAAATGTTAAGACTTCAATTTAGAGTATTTTTCTTTGCAATTACAGTGATACTCAGAATTTGACTTTTTCATCCAAAACGACCAAATAACATTTTTTCGTTGTTTTAGCCTTCAACTCGTAATTTTTTTGGTTTTATATGAATGAGTTGTGAAGATCTGAGAAAAACACACAACAACATGTTTTGAATCAAGTAATTATCTCAAATAGTTCCTACATAATAACGCTTCAAAGTCCGGATTTTTTTGATACATTTTTACTGTTTTATAAAATAAAGGCTTGCATAGTTCGCATCACTTGAAAGATAAAGACTTAACCTAAAAAGTACTGATAAAATGTTGATAAGGAAATAATTTACAAGAACAGTATAATATGATATAATCCCAGTTCTGTTTTAGATAATAATGAATGACAAATGAAACTACCACTTAACATTTATTTCTCGAATCAAATTAGTAGAGTAGGTCTGGACTGCACAACGAAATACCAGTGTGTTCTCAGTCGGAAATGACACTACGAGTGAAATTTGAAACAACCCCACGATTTTGTTTTGTTTTAAATCCGCCCATTCTGTATGTTTATAATTGAACTAGTTAGAAATTTAAATTGAATATACACAAATTGCATCATGTGCAAAAATGTGTAGACAATGAGTACATTTTGCGTGGGATTCCATTTGAATCAACCACGATATGATCCGGTCAATGCTCAAATATTTTAAGCTCTTAATTCAATTACAGGCATGGTCTCGAGTAAATCAGCTTGTGCGTAAATCAGTTCAAGTTCTCACAGGTTTTAACCGCACTTCGAGTACATTTTCATTTAAGTTCTTTTTATAAAGATCATATGACTTAGATAGAGCGACGTTGAAAACGATAGAAAGACTATTGTGAATTAACGACCACAGAACGTGGAAGCCATAAAAATAATGCAATTTGTTTATGCAATGAGATTCACTTAAAATTCAATGTTAACTAGTTTATATAGAGGGCTCGGGATTGATCTCGGACTAAGTGTGCTTAAATTATTTATGCATATATACATACTAAAAATGGTATAGCAAGTACATACATACTATGTATGTTTTGTTAGTAATTATAGGTACAGGTACGGGCAAAATAATAGAACTACTTACTAATATAAAAAAAATGGCGTGCTTTAAAGATAGACTTTGAGATACCCTGTACCATTATATTGCAATCAAAATTTCTCATATTTTTATGGTACTCCGAAAAACTTACGATATCTCTGATCGGCCGCTTGGTCTTATGAGGGCTAGGTAATGTCAAGCGATTTCAATAAAATTTGGTAAGGTGCTTGGAAATTTTCGACGCCAAATATGTTTACGATATTTTCAGAAACAAACCAATTATGCGTCTAAAACTTTACGTTTTTTTTTGGGGGTAATCGGTAATACCCTCATGGCGTCACATACAATAGTGGGCAAAAGTATATTGACAACACTGTGAGCAATGTATTACCGCTTATACTTATATAAAAACTGAGAGAAGTATCCGTTTTACATTTGAGAGAGAGAATCTATTATTAGCTTTAAGTGAGCAAGAAATTGCACTATTTTTTTTTAAATGTGAGATGATGTCTTTTTGGCTGGACAAAAGTATTTTGACATTGCGATCAATTGCAATTACTTTGATTCCTGTGTGGTACAAATAATGTGTGGCAATTTTAAGTGTTTTTTATTTATTTTTAAGAATAATATCCCATTTTTTATAACCGGCAAACCAAACCATTTACTAACAAATTATGAGGCAAAACAAAACTTATTCTATAAATAATACAGCCAGTTCGGGCAAAACACGCCGCAGGACGCTATAGAGCACGGCATTAAACTAAGAAAATTTTAGAAAGATGCCTTAATTACACCAAATGCTTTCTTAATTGAGTTCAATAAACAGCATACAACATTAATTAGTAGAAAAAAAGTTTGAAGACACCTAAAGGAGGCCAGTTTTACTACCTTTGTAGCTCGTACAATCCTTTAATTTTATAAAAAAAATAGGCTTAAAAGGTTAACATATGCTCAATAATATAAAAACAAGGCACGATCGTTTTGGGAACACAAATTATGGACATAAAAAGCTCCTTTGAATATCCTAGATCGAAAAAATAAAGTCTATTGAAGGTAATTGAAGAATGTTTGGGAAAAAACCAATGCCTGTATGGGTACGTGTAACTCATGGTGGAGGCTAGTTATCTTTTGAGTATGTTTAAGCTTCATTTGCTTGGACGATTTAGTACCAATTGATAGCACAATGAATAAAGACAAATATTTACATATCCTAAATGACCGGGCTTCCACTTCCGGTTGCAGAGTCATTGGACAATCCTTTATTATAGTACAGGATAGATAATGCCCATAAGATCCAATTTTTTGCGAGAAGTCAATACATTTAATTGGCCACCTCAAAGCTTGGATCTTGACATAATAGAAAAGTTAAATTTTTTGACCATTAAATAAAAAAAGAACATGCCTAAATTGATCAAGATCGCAATAAGAGAAAATTGTTGAAGAAAAAAGGCGTTGGAAGTATATTTTACAGGAAACATAGAAAATAAATTACTGATCTTTTGAAAAAGGTCTCTGACGACAAAGGAGTGTTTACTTTAATTATTAATTTTATTAAATCTAAAGTAACAGCTTTTTCTCTTCTTCTCTCAAACTATTCTGTATTGTCAAAATACTTTTGTCCACTAACATTTATGAAGCATCGTTCTAAATTTCTAAACTATAATATTAACAATAATAAACTTATGCCTTTTGAGGCGCTTCATTTATTATTATTCCGAAAAAAATTTATTTAAAGCTATATAATTAATAAATCATAAGAAATTTCCAAATCAATTTTTTTTACTTATGTCAAAATACTTTTGTCCGCTATTGTTATAAGGGATCTTATCTGAAAGTTTGGTTGCTGTAGCTCTTACAATTTCTTAGATCTAGGCATATGTATATTAAATAAATTTTTGGTTCGCACAATCAGGGTATAATTATTACTAGAAATCTGTTGATTTTCATTTCATTCAACAATTTTCGAATAAAATTATTGAACAATGTACCAATAAAAATGTTTTTTTTTTTAAAGGGAATAAATATGTAGTAAACATCTTTCTCTCGCGTCCAAAATATTACTTCTTCTTTTTTTGTGAACGCTATTAAAAATGTTTTAAAAAAAAAAAAAAAATTATCAAAAATAGACGAGAAGTCTATCCTATTTAGAATTTTTGCGAAGGGTTGGGAAAAGTTTGTGTTTGGCTGTAATCATTATCTGTAATCATCCAAATCACATTCTACTAATATTTTGACCGCAACTGTATAGGCAGAGCGTTTGCATAAACTTCTATACACTTGGGGTTTGTATAAAAACAAATATTAAAAGTATGATAACAATTTTTAATATTTCTATTTATACTACTATCGTGTGTTGAGCTGAGATCTTAAGTCTGCTACAGGTTTTCGGTTATGTGACGTGGATACGCCTGTAATTAACATTTAAAAACGTGATCCGAAATACGTATGCGAAAATAACTTTAGATTCCTACGATATGTTCGTAGAACAACTTGAATATACTAACAATTGTGCCTATTAACATTCTTACTTTAGACGTGACTGTTAATCACTTGAGTAAACTTTATGTATGACGTGGCACGCTTCCATCGACTCATATAAGTTGGAAAACTTACAACTTAAAGTTTGGCTTTAATCACATATCTTATTTAATCACCTAAAGTTTCTAGAAACTTAAAACCCACTATGGAAAGGCTAATAAAATGCCTCATTTGAAACTAATTTGTGGTGACAAAGTGTTGGGGAAAAAAAGTGCAGTGCGGTTTAAAAACTGTTTGGGTTTTTTGCACACGAAACCACAATGAAAGAATTTTATAATTGGTATCGTCAATTTTACTACTTTTAAGGGTACTTGTAAAGAAATTTGAGTAATTGTTTGACATTTTATTTGAAAACACACAGAAAGTAACTTCTAAAAACTAAAAAGTTATAATACCTTACTCAAGGAGTGTTCCTTTTATTATATAAAAAATGCTGAAAAATTTAATTCACAAGTTTCAAACCGGTCGTATTAAGAAAGGTAAGAAATAAAAGTGGACCGATTATAGACGGAACAACCCGACTATAACATATCCTGTACTTTATATTCAATGTCAATCTGATATTGACGCATTTGGAAACATATGTTGAACAGGCTTATTTTATTGTTAGACTTAAGATTCACATAGGTTTTCTAGTTAAGTCTTTTTAACGTATAGTTCTAAAAATATGTAGCTTATTTTTATTGGGGCTTTTAGGTAAAGGCGTTAAATTTAATCATTTTTGGTTATAACTCCGGTAGTTCCCATCTAATTCACTTTGGGCCCAAATAACGACATGTCCTGCCCTAATAACAATGCAGAAATGCAGAAGTGCCAGACAAACAACAATCAGCTGTTTACAAGTGTCATATGGCGTGCTTTCTTTTTGTTAAGAAAAGTTTTTGTGACAAAAATAACAGATATTTTTAGTATAAGATACAGTGAACACCCTAGTTGTAATATTGAAAGTTCAAAAAAAGATCTATTGGGGGGAAAAGGATGCTAATTAAAAAACTAAATGCAACTGACGAAACTAGGCGCACCATGTGAATATAATTCATGCTCCTTACTCTTTAAGACGGTCTTTCAGATACGGCTAAAATATTTTCTTTAAAGTTTTTGGGGTCTTACTTGTTACCTTCAATATGTTAGGTGCAAACAATATACCCGTGTACACAATAAGCAGGGTATAAAAAGCGGCTCTGCAAGGAACTGTTCGAAATTATGAGCTGATATTAATGAGTTTTAATATACTTATAATATACATTTGTTTACAGCTCATGAAGAAAAGAAACTGAGTAAGAATTGCAAATGTGATCCAAAGAAATGCAAATGCAAAAAGAGAAGGCTACAGCAACAACAACAACAACAGCAACGTTGGATTCTTTCGCAATTGCGACGCAGCGGTGTTGATAACTTATCAAGTGTTATATTATTTTAGAATTTGTACACATAATATTTTATATATGTACAAATATGTACATAACAAGCAATATACAATATGACAACATAAATAAACAAGTATAAGAGCAACAAATAAAAAAGACTTTGACTATTGTACACTCTTCCCTTCTTTAAGTTTATATGCAGAAAGACAACTTTTTATCTTCGTATGCAACCATATCACTCACGGACCGGTCTCTCATTAGAAACTTTCGCCGAAAGATCGACAGTGAGCTTATAAGTACAAGTTCTTTTTCAGGATCTAATTGCTAAAATTTGCAATCCGACTGAACTACGACAAATTTTTTCAAGTAAACTGCCTTTTAGTATGATGTTTAGTGTATTTTTGATATCCTTATAACGTAATTTTGCTCGCAGGAAGTTGAACTCACAGAGGTTTTTGTTCTCCGTATAAGTATGTATGTAATTATACTCTGTACCTATAGATACAAAGGGTATACTAGATTTACGAAATACAGAAGGAGGCGTGGCAGACCCCAAGTCCTTTATATCAAAATACTTATAATAACCTTGGGAAGCGATTGAGCCATGTCCGTCCGTCTCTCCGTTCACCCGTCCATCTGTTTGAACACCTAGATTTCGGAGTTAGAGACACGAAACTTTACCTGCCGGTGGGCATACTCCCTTAGAAGATGATGTTTTTTGAATTATATCAATACCCGAACGATTTTGAGATACCCTGTTCCATCATATTGCAACCAAATTAAACAAACGAATGCCCTTAAAACGTTTTTTGGCCGAACAGGTCTATGGGGTCTATGTGATATAGTCAACCGATTTTGAAAATATTTGATACATTGCTTGGGAAACAAACGAATTATGCATCTAAACTTTTGGCTTTCTTTTTAAAGGTGCTCTGTAATACCCTTATGGAAGTTACATAATATAACCCCGATATGAAAAAAAAAAAAAAAAATTAAGAATCCAGTGTGAAAGTTTTGTTGTTCTAGCTCTCATCATCTTTGGGTTCCAGGCATTCATACAGACACACAGACGGACAGACAATCTTGGGTATATCGACTTCTCTAGTCACCCTGACCTTAATGTTAATAATTTTTTATCGTTCTTTTCCAACCAACTTTTGCTAAATTGCCTTCCTTGTCCGCTATCTTCCTTTCGCGGCCATATATTTGAAGTACAGATACACGCCATTTGGCTTAATTTATTTTTTTGTTTTTCTGATCATTTTCGTATATATGTATATTTAGTGGATTCTTACTCGATTTTCTTTAGGTGATATACACACAACTTCTGCAACTTCTTAGGGAAATGCTTTTTTACCAATCATTCCTTGAGGAACAAGCGTTAAAGGTGACAGTCGGATGTTGGGATCATATTTTAACCAGCTTAATGCAAAAACCTACTGTTTATACCATGTACCGTATGGTACAAAGGGTATATTAAGTTTGTGGAGACGTCGGAGACCCCCCAAAGTTACCTAAAGTATGATCAGGGTGACTATAGAAGTCGATATACCCATGTCCGTCTGTCCGTCCGAATGAACGCCTAGATCTCAGAGATGGTAAGAGCTAGAGCAACCAAACTTTCAGATTAGATCCCTTATTATTCCATAGAAGACATTTATTTATTATTTATTTTATTTATTTTTTTGATATCGTTATATAGCTCCCATAGTGGTGTTTCAAAGGACCTCGAAAAAAACAAAAGTTTTAGATGGATATTTCGTTTGTTTATGGAGGTATCATAACCAAATTTGTCATTCAGCAGTCTTTTAGAGTACCCAAGCACTTAACTGAATTTGATCATAATCGGTTGACCCGTTCATACGGACAGACGGACATGGGTATATCGACTTCTCTAGTCACTCTGATCATACTTTAGGTAACTTTGGGGGGTCTCCGACTTCTCCTTCTGTACGTTACATACATTTTCGGCTTGCACAAACACAATATACCCTTTGTACCATACGGTACAGGGTATAAAAATAAATCCCATCAACAAGTTAATACTCTCTTCGCACAGTGGTCGCTTTGACCTATCTAGCGGAAGGAAAATAAATTTTTATACCCTGTATGATCAGAGCGACTAGAGAAGTCGATATACCCATGTCCGTCTGTCCGTATGAACGCCTAGATCTCAGAGATGGTAAGAGCTAGAGCAACCAAACTTTCAGATAAGATCCCTTATTAATCCATAGGAGACAAGTTTATTTTATTTTTTTGATATCGAGACTAGATTATATAGCTCCCATAGGGGTGTTTCAGAGGACCTCGAAAAAAAGCCAAGGTTTTAGATGGATAATTCGTTTGTTTATGAAGATATCATAACCAAATTTGGTAATCGGAAGTTTTTTAGAAACCCCCAGCACTGTACCAAATTTGATCAAAATCGGTTGACTATATCATATAGCTCCCATAGGGCCAATCGGTCAAAAAAACGTTTTTTGCACAAAATTCGTTGTGTTTCGTTTGTTTGTAAAGATATTGTAACCAAATTTGGCATTCAGAAGTTTTTTGGAGATGTTCAACACTGTACCAAATTTTATCAAAATCGGTTGACTATATCCTATAGCTCCAATAGGGCCGATCGGTCGAAAAAAAGTTTTTGATTAAAAATTCGTCTGTTTTTGGTTGTTTATGAAGGTATCATAGATTATGATTGATGAATTTGGCAATCAAATGTATTTTGGTGTTCGTAAGCAATTTACCGATTTTATTGCAAGCAGTGGTACATAGTATCCCAAAGTCGTCCGCGCCCGACTTTAACGTACGCCATTTTTGAGTTACAAAAACCATTTGGGCATTTGATTGTCAAAACAACATTAGTAATAGGGGGTCACTGCATAGTAATTTAAGTCGAGAAACGGCTTTATTGTTTTACAAAATATTCTACGATAAAAACACTTTTTCATGCGCTTTTCGAAACACTTTATCCACTCAAAATTATCTCCATTTATAATTTTAAAGCATAGAATGCTTCCTGGAGGATAGAAAATTGTTACACCAAATGACTCAAGTTTGCTTTGAAACGATCGTCAACTTATTTGGTATACAACAAAAATCAAAAATCCTTTTAGCGCTCAAATGTTAAAGCAACATTGAACACATTTATGCCCAGGGTATCTTAATCATGCAAATAGGCTACATGATGATCTTGCTTCGTGTTTTCTGCGAATATGGTCGAATTTGGACATCCTTACCGAAATTCGTCAATGAGCGCTAATCGCCCGCGACTTAATTCTGCAAACCATCGTTTTACAGGGGCTCCATCACCAAAAGTCGGAAGACATTGATCGTTGATATTCCGTTGCAATTGCATTTTTAAGAAGTTTTTTTGATCAAAACGATTTTCTGTCTTTTCAATAAAACTGTCATATTGTATCTGATACCATTAGTATGCCATGGTGCAAAATATAAATAGTGAGCTTTGTATATGATATAGTAGTCCGATCTTGAAATATTTTCATATATCAGATTTCGTTGAAACAAAACGATTTTGGGTTATATGACAGCTATTACATAGGTGTATAGTTCGAAACAAACTCATAAATAGTATAAGCACCTATTTAAAATATTTCCAAATTTCAAATTTGATGGTTGATTATTTTAGAAACTTTTAGTTCAACCACTGTGCGTTGGTAGCTCAAAACGTTTTATATATAGAATAGGTTCTATAAAGATAGCTACGATAACTAAATTTAACTGATATATAAAAAATTGTTATCTGTCTTTGGTTAGGATAGGTGGAATATACATAAAGTGCTTTCACAATATAATTTCCAAAAGTAAATACAAGACTAGGCTGCTAGAAATTTCGACTTATAATTTATAAGGGTATTTATTATTTTTATAAATGCTGTGTTAGTAACTTATGGCTCGTAAGTGGTTGACACTGATTCTAAAACTTTTCAACTTAATAAGTTGTAAACAACCTGCTTGAGTTATGTAAGCGGCAATCTACAGCTCACTTGTAATAATTAAAAGGCGTTATAAAAATATTAAGTAGTATGACTGATTGCCGCTTCGAAATCAGTTCCATATGGGGATAAGTCATCCAAAGACCTTACAAGTTACGACTTGCTAATAAGATTGTAACTTTAGGTTTACAGCCTTTAAATTTGTATATGTACTATTTCTAACAAATTAAGTTTTATATTTCATTTAATGGGCATAATTTTTTTTTTTATGAACTAATTTGTAGCAGAACATAAGGTGTGCCTTTGCAGTTATTAGTTTGGAAATATTTCAAAAACAAATAAAAACTTTTAACTGATATGGAGTTGGGTACATTATTGGAAAGGCATTGAAGTACGCTGCAATCAATTTAATAAGTTAGTGCCTTGGATACGCATCAGGAACTGTAAAAGTGCTTTATTTTCGGCACTGTTAAGATTAGATAAAAGTATTTAACGTTTGTTTGTAACTGTCAACATGGTGGGTACGACATTGAAAGAAATGTATGTAAAAACACAAAGGTATTTATATTTATAGAGGTCAAAATGCTTTAAAGACTTGGCATGTGCGCGATGATTAAGAGTGATAACATAAAAACAAATAAATAGGGTGACTTTGTTTGCGGCAAAGTTTGTATACTCTCTAAGTCGCTAGAATCGTTATCTTAATATGGTGGGTACAGATGTCGTATGTATCCTTGGAATTTCTAACTTTAACTTGTTTTATGTACGACTATATATAATAAACTTTTTAAGAAATTGTAAAAAAAAAACTTACCCGTAACAACCAAGTTAGCACACTCTCTCTATATGGCACAAAGGTATTGGGTGTAGAAGCTAAAGGCCCGGTGCCCACTTTCCTAGAATCCGCCAGCGATGCAATGACTTTGCCCAAAGTAAGCAGGCTTTTATTAATGCTGACACCCTCGCGTATACGCTCGCCATTCGAACCCGAGTAGCTGATGCGCTCACTACCTGCTAGGTCGACCAAGCTGATTTTGCTGCGGCGCGTTTGACGCAATGAGGTAGCAGTGCCGGAATCCGTGTCTGAGGATGTGCCATCATCGCTGTATAGGTCGGTCAAGATTAGCACTATGTTAAAAATGGAATGTGATCGTGAGCTTTTGTCATTCATGGCCGTGCACGCAGTCGCACGCTGTGAATTGCCAACAGCGAGCCAATTGCGTAAAGCGGCGTAGGAGTCCACCGAGTGTACACTGAAAAAAAGCAAAGGAACGATTAAAACCCTAGCATATTTTCTAAATATGTTTGTCGCATACCTTAGGTCCACTACATAGGGACCCCAAATGGGATGTTCGCGAACTTTTAACGCCTGTCTTTGTAGGGGCGTCTCGGCTGCGCCTGTTGCTGCAGCTTGTTGTACGCACAGCAAGTCATGTATCTTCTCATTGTAGATCTCAAAGTAACTGACTTCGATTTCAACTTGTAGCTGATGCTTTACAGATTCTATGCGGCGAAATAGTTCATGGCAAAAGCGCGGTATAATCCCGGCTTCAGCGTGAGGTGCTCTGCCGTCAAGCGCAGCATCATCCAAAGCCTCAATGCCCATCATGCTGTAAGATTTGCCGGAGCCCGTCTGACCATAGGCAAACAAGCAAGCATTGTAGCCCTCAAATGCTGTGTCTATGAGCGGTTGAGCTGTGCCCGCAAAAACTTTAGACTGGCAAGCATAGTTCTTGCTTTCCGGATCACAGGAGTAAAAGACATGATCGTAATTGAAAAAGTGTGTAACACCTGCGCTGGCATCTGCGCTAGTGCCAGCCTGCACAGAGAGTTCGTTGTTATTCTCATGCACACGAACCACATTCGTTACACTGCTACGGGTGCATTCCAGTGCATTCAAGGGACGCACACGCACAGCCACAAGCATATTACTCTCCTCGGAGCCGCTGTTTGAGGACTCCAGCATTGCATTTTTCTCCTTGACTTTGCTGGCTGACTTGGTCAATGCGTTGGGTGTTTGGGTGCTGCGCATTGGAGTTGACTTGCCAGCACTTCGATACAATGAGGAGGGTGTATAGCATGCATTAAGTGCCGTAGATTTGGGAAAGGGTCCGCTGCGTGGTGTTGCAATGCCACTGTTGAAAGCTGTATTTAAAAGCTGTTCTTCACGCACATTATCTGTTACTTCGGCATTACACTTAAATGTGCGTGAGTTAACTAATTTACGATGCAGTCCTGTGTTTGGAGTGTTCACATTGTTTATTGCTGGCGTCTTTGCGCCTGGCGTTGCACGTGCGGCGCTGCTGCGTGCTCGTGCCTGAAACTGGTGTATGCGCTGATGCACAGGTGTGCTTTTGTTGCTCATTTTGTAAAAATTGTAAACAATTTCCACTTAATAATGCTATGTATAAACGCCTTTATAATTTCGAAAAACCGCGCGTCGCTTGTTATGTTGTCAAATTTTCTCGCTTTTTAATTTGTTTGCTGTTATCGATAAGTGCAGGGCTGTATTTAGTATATTGAAATGTTATCGAGCCGGCAATGGCAACGATCTGGCATCGTTGGGTTCTGTGTTGTTGTTTTGCTGGCATTGCTAAAAATTTTGGTTTTCGAAAGTTTGTTTATCATCGCGTTTAAAAAATTTATATTGAGCTTTATTTAACTTGGGGAAAAAATTCAAAACTCTATACTAAGTTTGCTGCTGGCAGCAAATCTGTTGTAAGTACACTAATTCACGCCACGTAGGCAGTAAAATTCTTTGTACGTTCTTGCATGTGCATACTATTTACTTTGTTGTTTTTTTTTTCGTGCATCTAATACATTCTCTAATATTTCCTCGTTCTACAACAGCTATATAAATACAGCGCGCTTTAAAGCAGGTTTGGCATTTAACGCAAAACAGTGCTCGCTTGAGTGTTGGTGCTTTCAAACACGAATTAATTACTTAACTAATCCAGTCCTAACCCACAAGTCAACAACCCAATAAGTACAAAGCAAGACCGATTGGCAGCAGCAGCATGTCTCAGCAGCCCGTAGCATTCTTGACCCGTAAGGAAACCTTTAGTGCATGTCATCGCTTGCACAGGTATGTGCAAGTTCTACATTTTCGATCTCTCCTAAGATCATTTTAATCTTATTGCTTTTGCAGTCCTCAGCTGAACGATGCTGAAAATTTGGAAATATTTGGAAAATGTAACAATTTCCATGGTCATGGACACAATTACACAGGTAAGTGCACTAGTCACAATATATATTGTATGCATATTTTCATAAATATTTTAGTAATATGTGCCACTTTAATGCATGATTAGCTTAAAAATGTTCATCTGTAACAACCGATTGTCAACTCAATCAAGCACAACCACAGCTGCGGTAATTTGAATCTGCTAAATCATAAACCCCATACTATGTATATACATTTATAAGAGAACGACCTTAGCACACAAGGACGGATTGCCTTATCACTGTATTTGCAATAACAAGTTCAACTCTCATATTATACCAATTTATTATTAGACGGTAGACAAAATTTTAAAAAATTTTGTAAAGAGCCCATAATATATACAGAAATAATGGTATATTTTTATTTCAGTTGAGATTACCGTGCGCGGTCCTATTGATTCTCGCACTGGCATGGTTATGAATATAACAGAATTGAAGGAAGCCATTGAAATTGTTATAATGAAACGACTGGATCACAAGAATTTGGACAAGGATGTAGAGTACTTTGCCAAGACTGTAATATAGATTTTCATTCAAATTTTTGTAAGTACTAACATTTATTTTTATTATACTGCAGCCAAGCACTACGGAAAACCTTGCGGTTTACATCTGGGACAACATACGCACACAGCTAAAAAAACCTGAATTGCTTTATGAGGTTAAGATACATGAAACACCAAAGAATATAATAAGCTACCGCGGTCCCTACCCTATGAATGGGCTCTATAATCCTATGAACAAACGTATTGCTCATGATTCATGCACCAATATATCCTCTGATTCGGATTAAAATAGCTGCTACTGGGCTTAAAGAATTTGTAGCTAGAATTTGTTAACTGTACAATTGCTTACAAAATTTGAATACTATCTTTTGAATAATTCTCAAAACCTTTTTTAACTGTATACATGTGTTTTGCAACTATAAAAACCATAACATTTTTTATACTAATCAAATCATATATATATATACTTTGCAGGCATAAATTTTTTTTGTATTTTGAATATTTAAAAATAATGCTGAATAAATGGTTTGATAATGCAAGAAAAAGCCGCTGGTATTTTTTTTTCAAATATTTTATTCATAACATTTTTCTATTTATTAATACTTGATGTAATATGGCTTAGCTTAGTTTTTAAATCAATTCGTAGTTTGTTTAATAACTCAATACAACCAATTTGTGTAATCCAAGCTAAACTTGTGTATATTAATGCATAAGTTTAATACAAAGTTCGAATTATGGCCGCTGCTTAATTGTATAATTTTTTTGTAAACATTGCATTTATGGATATCCTTTGTATTGCACGATCGCTATAGGAATTGTTCTTTGTTGAGCGTTTAGTTATGGATTGATTTAATATTATATTAAATTTCACATGTTTCATTTTAGGCATTAGCCCTAAGACTAATTATATATCACTTTGTCGGTTTTTCATAAAACAAGACAAATTTGAAGCAATTTTAAGTTGTTCCAATTCTTAGATTAAGTATTTAATTTTTTCTTTCTTAGTTCTTAAATTTAGTCATATGGATAATGTTTCTTTGTATAGGATTGCGTCTTGTAAAGGTATAAGCTGCTGTAGGTAAGCCAATCTTTTGAATCTGTAGGAATCGCAGTGTGGATATTGAAGAGTTTATTGAAATGAAAAACGCAAAAATTTTAATATTGTTTAAATAATTTTGCAAAGGTTCTATATACCAAATTGTTACACAGTATTCTAAAACAAAAAGAGGCGAGCAAAGGAAGTGCATATAGGAATATAATAAAAATAAGAACTGGTTAGTATAAAAATAAAAAAATTTATAAAAGGACTAGCAAATTAGTAAACAAAAATTAAACCATACAAAAATTGTGATTAAAAGTTGTTGAAGTTGTACTTAAATAATGATAAAAAAGCATTGTGGGCTAAAAAACCAAACATTGGAAATTAATGGATTGTTAAAACTAAAAAATTATCAGGGAAGTCTTGGTTTGGTACAAAGCATATCACAGCATTGGTAATTTAAGTTACATATAAAATCCATTTTTGTGAATAACTTGAAATACCTCGAACTTAAACATTCTTGGATATGTTCGTTACCGAATTAATTGACTACACAAATTAATCTTTAATACTCTACGCTACAAGTAAATATACACTACAATCTTTGGCCTAAAATTTCTGCACAGTATCGGAAAAGCGCATTTAACAGACTTCTTCAATACATCATTAAACACTGCGGCTCGTATAAATAATTTATATGCCTACCATATGCATAGCTATAATTTGTTTATGCCTAGTAAAACATTGGTATTATATGTAAGGTTCTATATAAAATTAGTTAGTTAGCGTTTAAGTTATACTATTATTTTACTAACTACCCAAAACCTTTAACTATAACGTCTTATAAACCGCTTTTTGGTCTGTTATCATGGCAATACTTAAAAAATACAAACAACATCGAGACACATCTTTTAGATTGTGCTGCGCAAGCTCTTACCTGGATTCCTAATCGATATAAAAGGTATGCCGAATTCAAACTCATTAATTGGCCAGTACTTGAGCAGCGGTTGTCGTTGTGGTAGTTCGGATTCCACATAGAAATATGCATATAATACCAGCACCGTATAGGCAGCAATAAAAATAAAAATATGCCAAAAACCATGCAGATAGGGAAAATTAATGGCGGACCACGCTTCGCAGAACATGCGATCATTTATCCAACAAAATACAGCGATTCCCCAAACAGTTGTGGCACGCAAGCCCAATCGGTAGACGCGCTGGTCGTTTACTCTATAAGGAACGAGCGACAAAAAAAGGTTAGAATATATTTTAGTAGTACATACATAGCTGCTTAATTAAATAAAGAAATTTCTAAACTAATAAATGTGCGCACGGTAGTCAAATTGAAGATATTTGATTTTGCGTTACGCACAGAAAAGTTCCTAAAATTGACCCCTTGAGTTTGCATGCTCTTTCAAAGTAGTACAGACTACGTTGTAATATTTCTCCATGTGTCCAAATAATAAGACCAATTTTTACAAACTCTTAATTAATTTTTCCAAATATATTGTATTTGATCGCCTTCATATTAATCCCCTCTAGACACAATTCACTTATGCCAACGTTTTTTTTTTCAATCTTCCGTGCATGCTAAAAAGTCATTGGGCGGCATGACTCTTAATACGCGCTGATTCACGTTTAATCAATTACAGGTTAGATAAAAATAGCTAATGTCACAGCTTGGTAGGCATGCAACTTAATTTGATAGCTAATCTATGATTTATGACTGACTTTGTTTTTAGTCTAGTAGTAGACCAAAAGACAAGTTGATAAGTCTAGATAAATACACCCACAAAGCCTAGACTTAAACTCAACAATCTTATCAACATGGTAAATTAAGGTAGCCCCTAGTATGAAATTTTTTTATCGATTAATGACGGCGTATATTTTTTTTTAATACTTACCGCTGCAGTTCCCTATACAACATAACCATTGTCGGCACACCCATCAACATGAGAACAAAGGCATTAACTATGGGTTTCCACAATGATAGACCCGTGGCGGTAATCGCTGATAGAAGCATGAGCCAGCTAAAAGTTTTGCTGTAAGTAAATGGTATCAAGAGCTTAGTAGAGAAGTAGTTCGGGGTATCTGATGAAATGCACTTACCGATCATTTTTAACAAACTTGGGATAATATCGCTTTGGAAAAAACAATGAATAACCGGCCATGAATACCCAAAGTATAGCAAGCTCATCAAGTAGTTGACCAATCAGGCTGAGTGTGGCATGAAAGTACATAGAACTGAGCCCCACCACGATGAGCAGAATCCAAAGCAAATGTATGCCGGGCGTTACAAAACGGCCGTATTCCTTAAAGAGCACAATCAAAACTGGCGGAAACAGAATGAATAAAAAGTTGCTAAACTGCAAATAAAAGAAAGAGTTTCGTATATTAACTAAGCAATTTTTTTTTTTTATATAAAAATAACTCTACCCATAGGATCATAGGTTCTGGAGAACTAAAGATTTTTGCAATGTATGTAACAGGGTGGAGATTAGCTCCGTTTAAATGACTTTAAGGGGGTACACAAGCTAGACCTGTGTAGTTATGCCAGGACACAAGGAAGCTTGTCCTACATCAGTATTCGAAGAACTTATGGAGCTAACACCGCTACATATATATTTAAAAGGCAGCAAATGAAAACAACACAGCCAAGAACGACAGTTATAGGAATTGGCAAAAGACATATAATAAATGATGGAGACGCCGACAAACTTGGACAAATAGTCCCCTCAACTCTGTTAACAAGAAATGGGATGACCACTTCGAAAGGAACTTTAGTCGTATTATGAGTAACAAATGAATTGAGCCGCGCAATCGGAAATACATCCTTTAAAAATGCACACCATTGTGTGGTACATAAACGCGTCTTTGACTAAGGAAGGCACCGCCGTGGGAGTCGTGGGACCAACCAAGAACGCGACTGTCAGAATCTCTTATGAAACAGACATTCCAATACTGCCACACAGCCAAGCTGCGGTTATCGTGATGAATGGAATAAAGTCTTCCTTAGATGGATCCCAGGACAAAAAAACATTCTAGGAACGAAGCAGCTGTTGAGCTGCCAAATCACTAATACAGCCTGAACCCTTCTGTGGCATTGGTAGACCCACTGTCTGAAATGGCACAATTCCTCGGTTCGCATAATTTAAATAGATTCAAGAAAATCTCCCAATAAGGCAAAAATTCCATATCGATACTGGCTGTAACATGGCAAAATGGACATTTCGGATTCTAACAGCTTTCGGTTCTGTGGGATTAAAGAGGAATTCTCTCAACACGGAATAAAATACTGATGCACTAGTCGAGTGACACTAGAATTATCCCAAATAATAAAGTTCGCCACGGATATTCGACTATTTGAGAAGCTCCAGGGCTAGAAGGGAGCACAATAAATCCTTAGCCTCGCAATGCTATAAACAACTTATACTTATACCAAAGTGCTTAAATTATTCCCGTCTAGCGATTAAGTTATGTCTATCTTTCAGTCCTATGTCCTATGAACACCTAAACACCTCGGAAACAATAGAGATAACAAATTTTGTCAATGCCAATTCTTGGCGATATACTGCCAATTACCCTGTAAATTGGACTGTTCACTATGAAGAAAGAAATTAAAAAAGGAGTGCACTTAAGAGATCTTCGAGAGTCACCACCAGGCCCTTTGCTTTATCTCAAAGGCCATACTATACAAGCCACTCGATCAAAATTTCGATCAACGAAAACTTTAAAGAACTTACGGAGAATGTAAAACCCCTCCCAGTTAACTGCAACAATATTTCATTTGCTCACACAAAAAGAGCTATGAACTTGACCATGTGACAGGACTACCCTTATGGATTTGATCCGTTGTATCCGAATCTGAGGTTAGACTCCGGGGTTTGTTTAAGAACCCTCTAGTGCTGGGGGTTTTGGACCTGGGATTCGGATTCACCGATCCCAAAAAAATATAAAGTTTAGACCACATTTTTTGTGGCCCTGAGTAATATATTCCATGTAAGCTACCAAATTTGGTATGGAAAACCATCACATCTTTAGCGTATCAACATAAAATTTGTCGCAAATAAAACTCTCTTATTTTTGGAAGGTGAGGCTCCTGGGGTATCGCAACTGATTCCCTTTTATACTATAGTGAGGAAAAGATTTCGAGCTCTTTTAGTTGCAAGCCAACTCGTATCGGAGTAACAAACAGAATTAGTCATGGTATATCATCATTGTATATCATCGCCTTTGTTTGCAACCTCCAAAATACTTTGGAACGTGTCATTTTAATAACTTTTTACTTGTCATAAATAAACAAAGGAGAACATACGGCTCTTATATGATTAAACAAATTACGTTTTAATTGTTCACAACAAGGAAGCAAAACAAAGTGGGATACCTATTTATTATAAGCCATATGCTAGACAAGGTAACCTTCTTTTTCAGTATATAATAAAAAATATATACGTATTATTTTATGATATTGCATTTATTTAATTTTACATCATAATGCAACTTGTAGAGTTTTATGGCCCAACATTTACTTTTTTGAAACGTTACAATCTGCCTATAAAAAAGAACAAAGAAGGAAAAAACGCTAAAATTGTGTTTAAATATGAGTCTGACTTTATTTAGTAGGGTTGAGCTCTGCACAAGTTTAAGCCCCATCAAGAGAATCTTTTCCATTTTTTCACTTTCTTTGATGCTATCACTTTTCGTTTTGTTTCTGTTCTCTACCTAAAACTAGTTCTATACACGTAGATGCTGTTCCTAAAAAAGACACTTTCAAAACAGGTATTTTATAAAAAACTTTTCTTACATTTTTTATGTGAACTAATTTAGATAAACTGATTGACGATAACTCTCAACTGTCAAAAACTAGAATAAATCACATATCGATCAATCTTAAAATTTCTATTACTTCTAGGATTGATAATCTAAGCATACTAAAGGGTCATCAATCTTAAGTTTTTTTTTTTTTGAAATAAATAAAAAACACAAAAATTTAAAATAAATCGAAAAATCTTTACTATCAATAGAAAGAACCGTTCTTGCCATTCACTTTTTAAAAATAATCCCTTTCAAATGTTGGCCGCAACTGCGCCGTAGCTCGTCCAAGCGGTAATGTTAGCCTCTAATGCTTCAATCGTAGCTGGATTATCCACAAAAAATTTAGACTTCACGTAGCCCCAAAGGAAAAAGTCTAACGGTGTGATATCACACGATCTTGGTAGCCAATTCACCGGTCCGGAGCGTGAA
Organism: Chymomyza fuscimana; assembly: GCA_949987675.1. Classification (NCBI taxonomy): domain Eukaryota; kingdom Metazoa; phylum Arthropoda; class Insecta; order Diptera; family Drosophilidae; genus Chymomyza; species Chymomyza fuscimana. The sequence goes on along the minus strand of OX465088.1, from coordinate 58,367,610 downwards.
ATTAACCGAATTGGTTCCTCAACACTGGACACATTGTTTCACGGGCTGTGTTGCAAGTAGCGCCGTCTTGTTGAAACCAAATGTCGTCGAGATCTCCGGCTTCAATTTCAGGTAGAAAATAATTCGTTATCATGGTGCGATAACGTTTGCCATTAACGGCTACGGTCTGACCAGCGTAATTTTTCAAGAAATATGGATGATTCCTCCGGCCCATAAACTACGTGCTGGACGAGGTCTATTCGGTCGAATGTCATCCAATAATCAATATGGTGTCTCAAATGCCGAATAGTGGTCTCAGTAGATCGATTATGGCGACCATAAAATGGCATAATCGCACGAAAAACATTCTTTACAGAACGCGAATTTTCGTAATACAATTGTACGATTTGTAAACGTTGTTCGGATGTAAGTTTTTCCATGATGAAATGGCAATGAAAACTGAATAAAAAACACATGGCAACTTGACAGTACTCACGCGTAGTTTATCAAAAAACCTTATTGAAAAAAAACCCTCAAGATTGATGACCCTTTAATTGCTAATGTATTGAAAAAGCAATACTTATGATTCTAGGACTTGACAACAACTCATTACGCATAAACAAGTAATATGAAAAAACTAATGTTGATGGAAGTCTTTGCAATTAGCTTGATTAGGTGCTCCACATTTGAAATTGACGTTATACTAAATACATATATGTATGTATGTATGTAGTATGTACTATGATCCGTATACTCTTGTGGAGGTTACACTCAAATTCGTTATGGCTGTAGGAAATGTGAGGATTTTCACGGAAACGAAGGTCTTTAAGTGATCCATGGATTTTAAAAAAACAATTTATTTATATCTTTGTATTTTATTTGTTTTCAGAAGTTGTATAAATCAGAAGGTCCCATAAAATTTTGAAGCAATGCATTATTTTCTATTTTCTAATTATTGATTAATGATAATCTCATTTTCTATCACAAAACTTAATATACCTACATATATGTAGGTATGTTTTGTCGCATTATTTGTATTATTATTATTTGTTGATAAAAACGTGGTCAATGGTCGTTAGAACTATCAGAGTCACTTTCCATTTGGGGAGAGTGTGTCTATGTTTGTGTGCTCTTCAACACAATACCAGATACATACATATATTGATTAGGGTCGATGACCCTGCATGCTTTGCAACCCAACCTAAGTAAGGTTTTCAAGAATTCCCTACTATTCTATCGGATTGAGAATTTCCTTTACTAACGCTGCTGATGTGCAAAGTCTAATTGGTTTCTAGGAACAACACAAAAGTTTCATAAATGGGTCACGTTAAGGCACATTTATGTGGTTGATATCTCCAAAAAGTATAAAGGATTTTTTTTATTTAGTCTACATGAGTCTAAATAGCAATTTTGGTGATTGTAGCTACTACTTCACAGAAAGTTTTAGAAAAAGCTTGTTTTTAAAGGATTTTTTAGGCAAAGTGGTTTAAATTTGGCCGTTTTTGCCTATAAATCTTGAAGTTCCTGATTGGCGCAGCGTCACGATCATATGGAAAATATTCAAAAATGTTTCGTGTCACGAGGGGGGGGGGGGGGGGGGGGGGGGTCTATTTTGACGAAAATCAGCGTCACGTAGTTTATGGATGATCCCTGTCCATATGAACACTTAGATCTCGGAAAATACGTTGGTAAATATGGTTATATTGAAAACCTTTTAATTGTAGCATACATGCCCAAGCCTGTTGATAGGGTGGGGTTTTCGGACTTGAAGTTCTTCAGATTTAAAAAAAAAAAAAACAATTACATTTTTTGAAAAAAAGAGCGTGCTCAATTCACATCTATAGTCACCACAGGGCCACTACTTTTCAATATGAATACTATGCAGCAAATAATCAAGATCGGATGAAACGATGGCACGATCCATTACAATTTTTGATATAAATACAATATTATTACATATATACAAACAAGAGCCTTGAGTCTAATAAACAAATGAATGACGACTTTTCGTGAAGCCCATCAGCCCACCATACTCCAAACCATTTGCCTTGGCGCTGGTATTTTATTTATTTTTTGGTAAATATGGGTGCACGGCGTTCCAGGGGCATTGGTACCACCAATATGTACCAATGCCTCGACAAAATCTTGTACATCGAATGCCAAAAACGACAATTATCTGCTATATGTGTCCGTCGACATTTTATGTCAGCGTTGGATTCTTGTTTTTACATATCGCTCATGATTAAGTGTTTGTTCTATTATTCAAAGTATAGCTTAGAAGACCTTTACGCCTTTAACGTCATTGACGATAAGCGAAAAAATGTTATTACAAAAAATATATACATATATTTGTATACATAATATAAACAGAAAAACTTACAAGTATTGCCTCAAAGCGCAAGAATAGGCAAAAATTGATACGGAATAATCGAAAACGACACACAGACGCATTTTATTTGGAGCAAAACAAAAGAATATTAAGTAAAAAAAAAATAAACAAAGAGGCATATAATATTGCGCAGACTTTGAGATACATATTTGTATACATATGTATATTATTGCAAGTGCTAACCATCGTTAGCAGTAAATGATATGAAAAGAAGCAGACGTATCCAATTCTCTCATAATTTCTTAAGAAAGTCACTAAAACCCTAAAAAACAGCCCTCTCATTTTCTAGCGTATTATAAGGTCAAGGCCTTTCAAGCCAGCTGCAAGTGTTTAGTCCTATACATGTACATGGGTAGAAAAAATAAAATTGCAGCCGGGGGAGGACTGAAATACGGGTCCTATATCTAGAGTTACTTTCGCAGTATATATTCTATTTTTTTTTAAGTGGCGTTCAACACGGCTCCTTAAAGTCAATCTTTTGATACATAATGTTGCATAGATACAATAATAACAACATTTTAGGTTTATTTTTGAACAACTTTTGAAACACTTTTTATTTTTATTTAACAGCTTCGACTTTAAAAAAATTGTTATATTGTTCAATTTACAAAACTATAACACAAACTATTTTACAACATTTACAAATCTCGCTTGACTATATTAAAAAAAACACTATATTAAACAAACGAAAAATAGACGAAATATGCCCTGAAAATAGATGTGAGGGCTAAACGACATAGTAACCCGCTTTTAATAAAATTTGGTAAAAAAGTCTATGTTGACTTTAAAAACTATAAAAACCGTCAGACGGACAAATGAAGCTGTGATTTTAAGCATCTACCGTAAGTACAAGAATCGAAATTTAGAGCAGATCGTTTTTTCCTTTAACAATACCGTTCTCATATTTGACCTCAAACCAGAATAAACAACCCTACTGCAATATCTACTTCACTATTCTGATTTTATTTACAATATTTGATAATTTACGCTACTATGATGATTTGATTTACAATGTTTTACCAATTGATGAGTTATGGACTATAAGTCAATTTGTATTAAAAAGAAATTTGCGTGAATAACATGAAACGTGGATATCTTTACCAAACTTTACGCAAACTAATAAAAGATACGGGCCCAGTGGTGACTCTTTTTTCTCGTAAAATTTAATTTCCAAATCGACTGCTTATCTATATCTGCAATATTCATAGAGAACTCGGACGTTTTACTTTATAGGGTCAACAATACGTTCCCCCCCTGTTACGTGCAGCTAAAAAACACTCTTTAACTACTATGGATAAAGGGTATCAAAATAATAATACGCATACGCACCGTGTTTACAAATTCGGCTATATTAGATGATACCATATAATTTTCTTCACACCAATCCACCGGCGAACTTCCAGGCCGCAAATGGTCAATAATGGCATAAACATACATATCGAGCATGCTCCCATGTGAACTCATTTTACTCATTGCTTTGAAAACTTGGCTTAAAAGTTCATTGACAAACTAAATAAGTAGTTGTTGCAATGTCAACTAAATTATTTATTTAATGTTTAAATCACAAATTAGCTTAACTTTAAAAATATTTGTTCAAATTCGGAAGGCACTTGTGATACAATAGCATTTCCTTTGTATGCATTAGTTGTTTGCATTGACGTAGTCGTTGTTTGTTGTCGTTTTTATTGTTGCAGCTATTATGTTCTTGTTGTTGCAGTTTGCATAATATTGCGAAAATATATTATAGCATGGCTTTGTTAATTAATTTCTGTTACATATTTCTTTTTTTTTTTTTGTAAATGTGAATTGCATATTCTTATGCATGCAGCTTATACATACATATGTATGGTTGTATAGTTTCGTTGTTTAAGAGGCCTTCTTTTATATTAAATTTAAACATTGTTTCGTAGGGCGTTTGTTAAAGTTGTGTCAATTTATAGTTAATATTTATATTAACTTGCCACATACACAAATTATGCTAATTTAATATTACAACTGCTCATAAATGGCACAAAGAGCGCACTACGTCCTCCTTGGTTCACAGCTGTGTTTCATGTGAAGTAGCCAATACAGTGTGCAGCTGGCAGGTTCTGCCATTAAGTCTGTGGGCCTTAAATTAGTTTGCACTTATTATATGTATATGTTAATTGTATATGTTGTATGTTGAGATATCATATTTATTTTAATATCTATTTTACTTTTTGCCCACTGTAACCTGTAACAAACATGAAATAAGTATGAAGGCAAAACAATGAGAACAATGATAATTTACAGTTAGAATAAGTCTCCACTCATTAAGACGAACTTTCAATGTTCAATGCTTGCTTTTTTATTTTAACATTATTATTAACAGCTAAATGTTAAGCAATCGATAAAATTGTTAATCGCTTTTATTTTTTACGCCGATAGAAATGTATCGCCATCAAAATGGTGGTACAACTAAATGTTAAGCAATCGATCAAATTGTTAATCGCTTTTATTTTTTACGCCGATAGAAATGTATCGCCATCAAAATGGTGGTACAACAAATAAATCTAAATCGCGAAAGGATCGGCCGCCGCATAACGCAATAGTGATTTTCTATTTTTATTGTTTATAGTGAAATAAAATATTTAATTTTTTTGTGTTTGGTGTAACAAAATACTTACTGTAAGTATAAAACGTATTTAAATAATAAAATATAAGTTTAAATATAAAATATAAGGCAAAACAAAACGCAATTAAATAAGAAAAAGTAACAGTAAAGTCATATACATATATATGTACATGTATGTATGTACCATGTATTTCGACGTATTTTAATTGCTTTTGCTTGGTAGGTAGTACATTTTTATGTACTTTATTTTTATTATTTAAAGTTTAAAGAGACTATTGCGACAAAATTAAATATTAAATAAATTAAAATAAAGTTTCTTAAATATGGTTGGTTTTGCTTTCAAGTCACTTTCGTTAATTTTTCATGATCAATTGGCAACGCTGTTCATAATGTCTAACGGCAAGGAGTATCAAACTAATAGAGGCGAACACTCGCACAAAAAGTACTCGGTGGCGCAGAAAATCATGACGGTTTCAGCGTTTACATTTGAGTTGCTTTTGTGTGCGTTTGTGAAACGAATAGAATGAAAGAAAATGTAGGCAGTCAGCTGTTGGCTGCCGTTTTTGTTTTGATCTCGTCTGCTTATTCAAATTCGCAAATGTGTGCTGTTGTGAGCGCGCAATTATGAAAACAAAGCAGCAGCAACGCAGGTAAAATATGTATACATTTGTAGGTTGTTAATGCAAAGGCTTGTACATGTGTGCAAGAAGTTGTTCATGAAACTGTTGAAGATTTATTGACGAAAATGTTGCCGTCAAAATGTATGATTTTTATTGAATAAAACCAAATACTTTTTAAATCATGTACTAAAAAGCTTGCATTTATTTAGCTGACATTGTTATAGAAATATAAAGTAAATTTAGTTGCATTATCATACAACTATTCATAATTTTCTATTGCTTCTGCTGCATACCAAAGAATATAGAATTACTATTTGTATGTATATATTCTTTGCCCATATATTCATTAAATATATATGTAATACATACATATACATATATATATATGTATGTACCTAGCGGAAGCAAATGACCAATGTTGCCGAATTTCTTATAATGCCTTTGTTAAACAATGCGTATCAGACGAGCAAGGTTGCCGAGTTTCTGCTGCATATGCATGTGGGGAACAGGTACATATACATATGTATGTGCTTTCACAGTTTCTGTGCAAGTGTGTATGTGCAAGAAATCGTTGCCAAGAAGCTTGTGAAGCCTTATTTATGAAGATGTGCCGTCGAAGTGTATGATTTTTTTTGATGCTTAAAAAAACTGAAATTGAATAAAACACACGAATTTGTATTTTCATAATTTTAACTAAAATGTTTACTAATACCTCTTATTTTTTAGTATTAACTAATTTTTGTCTCTTGCTGAAAAGTATATGTTTGTATTATATGTAATTCCTTTTTTGCTATTATTTTTTGTCACTATTTTGTTTTTGCAGTTGGCTGTGAGTTGAGCAATGACACACGCACACATTGTTGTTGTTGTTGTCCTCCAAACCTTCGGTCGAGAATCTGCAACTGAGCTATCGCAGGCTTGATTGATTTGCTTGCAAAACTTCACATGGAAGCAATAGCGACACTTGGGTATCAACACAGTGATACCCTACCATAGAGTCAAAATATTTTTTCAGACGAAATAACCACCTGACAACAGAAACAATAAAAATATAACTATTTACTTTTTATTATGTTTAAAAGAATACCAATTAACTAAGGATGAAACAAAAATTATTTCATATATTCAATGTGCGCAAAATGTTTAGAGCTCTATGGTACAGGCGGGCAGAGTAAAAGCGTGAATCTAAAAATAGAGCAAGGATTTCCCGTGAGCTGGAAATTGAAGTCGGCTTTAAGCTTCGTTGTTTAGTTAAATTTATAGATCGTTAGTTTCTCACAATTCAATACTTTCGGAGTATGTGACTGTTTTAACACTTGTAGAACAGATTCACGTATACAATGCAAAAAAGGGTATTTAACTATCGACTCTCATTCTGTTGAACGAAAAATATCTATGCACATTGTACATATATGTATGTATGTAGTTGTATGTGTGGGAAAAAAGGGATTCGCGTGACCGCCGATCCGAGAATAGAGCGCCATGCTGCACAGTGGGTGGAATACCAATCAACTGAAGATTCATTTTAACCCTTAACGGTCAAAAGTCCCGGTACGGGGACTTGTATTTAATGCTATAAAAATCGTTCGATCGTTAAGGGTTAAAATCTAAATTGGCCCAAAGTTTATTGAATTCGATTTATAATATACCAGGATGGTAAACGGCAACTGCTCTTTTTGCTTGCCCTGCTTATTAGTGCAGTTGTAAAACTTTGTTTTTAATTAAAGTTAAAGGTATGTAACAGCAAAAATCTAAAATTGGTCGTGGAGTCTAATTGTGTTTTTTCCGAAGATGTTATTTTATTTGTAACACTAGTAGGAAAAGTAACTTCTGAGATAACTCTAAAATTATATATATATTATATTATATATATATTATAGTGTCTTGTGATGTTTGCTTGAACAAAACTCGTCGAAAATGTTGGTAAACAAAATATATTTTAAATTATATGTTAGATGGTTGATTTTTTCAAAAGATGTTAATCGCCGCTAAATTATTAATTTCCCCCACTGTGCACTTGGATGACTATGCGCTGACTGAAGAGAAAAGGCAACAACAACGACCAATAAAACTGCACTAGCTACAACAATAGCAGCACTAACAACAACAAGCCGCAACAAGAATAGAATAAGCCTGTGATCAATATTTAAATGAATGTTTTTTTTTTTTAATTTCTGTAGCAAAAATGTTTATTTTCCAGCAAAAAAACAAAAATTGTCAATAATAAACAAAAATAATTTTTATAAAAATTTGAAATAAATTTATGAAAATAAAAATGCATGTGTTTCATTTAATTTCAGTTTATAACAGCACCCAAAAAAAGATATACATTTTAATACGGTCAACAGCTTCAAAGATAAAAGAAATCATGTAGACCAAAAAAGTCAAATATAACCGTTGACACTCCTCCAAACCCCTCTCATTTCATCAACTGCTTTACATTCATAATTCCATACGCACAAATATACACAGTAGCACATTTGCAAGTTGGAATGAGCAGACAAGAGAAACTACGACAAGAACAACAGCAGCAACAACAACTAACACCTGCAGCAGCATTAACCGCACTAACAACAACAAGAAGCACAAAGCAAAACAATTACACAAATGTGTAGTTTTTTTATTTCATTGTTTGAAATTTAAACTTTTAATATTCATAGAGACACATATACATTGTCCCGCCAACGTCTATGAATTAAGATAGCATACATACAAAATATTAACAAGCGGAAAAGATCAAACCAAAAAAAGCAGCTAACAGCTATCACATTTTCTTTCATTCTCTTTAACTCGAAAGCAAAAGCTGAAAACATCATGATTTTTGCAAGCCAACAGCTGACCGCCTACATTTTCTTTCATTCTATTCGTTTCACAAACGCACACAAAAGCAACTCAAATGTAAACGCTGAAAACGTCATGATTTTTGCAAGCAAGTACTTTTCAGAAGTATCGAGTGTTCGCCTCTATTAGTTTGATACTCCTTGTGCGCGCGTATACACATAAATTGCTAAGTTGCGAAATTGAGTATTGAGTTGCGTTCAATATTTTTAATTAAAAAATATTTTTTTTTTCTTTTAACTTTATTTTATTATTTTCTTTTTGAATTTGAAATAATTTTTAATAATTTTTTTTTCTCCCTAGATGTTTTGTTTTTACAACTATAATGATGCAAATAACGGAGGAGGCGGTCGCCGTCGAGGCGGCCAATGAGGCGGACTCTTGACGTTGGAGGCAAGCCGTCGAGGCGGCCAAAGAGGAGGATGCTTGCCTCCAACGGCAAGCGTCCGAGGCGGCCAACAATTTTTTTATTTGTAATAACGAATTAAGTTAAAAGTATGTATATAATAAAGCATTGAAATTAACAATAAAAAAATAAGCGGCTGTATGGTGGATAATTTTGTTGATAATCGGGGGTAACACAGAAATCGCTAACGCTTTTGGCAACGGATTGAAACCAAATCGTTAAAAGGTGCCACAGAAATCTCAAAGATTTCATTTTTCGAACAATTAATTTCGAATGTTTACGCTTTTGCAAGAATGGCAGCAAAGGGTTGCTACTTTGCAAAAATTATTTTAGAACATTTAGACACTCATTTAAATAAATGTTTATTAACAGTGATTCAATAAAGTTTATTCTTTATTACATTAAGCGATAATTTTCAGCATATTTTGCATCATTTTGCTTTCCATTTGTACAAAATAAATTTAAATTAAGTTTGAATATTTGTACCGCCCAATACAAGAGTTTGTATGGCAACCCTACGGGTCAACAGCTGTCCTTAGCGTAGTGTATGGCAAATTTCGTTTGTTTACATTTGCAAATTTGCACGAAAATAGAAAATAATTTTTAAAGTGCCACTTGCAGGATTGCTAGCCATTGATGCCTTAAAAAAAACACATATGGACGAAGAAAAGGTGGAGCGAAGGTGCCGAAGAACCTCTAGATCGCTTCAAGGCTGTCATACAGTCCAGCAAAGATTGCAACAATTATGTATGCTGTGCACTGCGTTTAACAAATGAAGTGAAATTTGAATACAAAACACACACACGCAAATGCTAGTTAAAATTGTAATGCTAATTGTGCCCTTGCAGTAAATGGATTTAGTATTTTCGAGGCACTCGCCAATTATTTAAAACGATGCTTTTATTTATTGAATATATTACTTCATTTATTAAAATCATATGCTGTTGTGGCTTTTTCTCCTTAGGTTGCGGCTACTGATATTTTAATTTTAAACCTAAACTGCTAAACTATTGACATTCACAAAATTGCCTAACAGCCGTACATTGCCACCTTAGGAGAAAAAGGTGCACAGCAATTATTTATTTAATTATGCATTAAATTCGGCGCTCTCATAACGAAAAATTAGTTAAAATTAAAAACGCAATTTTTTAACTTTCATTTAACATCAAAAACATCTATTAATATGCTAAAATAATCACTTCGAATTATTATTATTTAGTACAGCAACTAGGTGGCAACTCCTTGCCACGAAAAGATTTTGCACGTTGACACAGAATGGCAAATGTACCAAAGATTTTAATAAAGATTTCGCAAAAATGAAAATCATGAATTAAAACATTAAATTTGTCAAAACATAAATATACGGAAAACTCAGAAGTTAAACACACTTTCCAAATAAGTAATACTTTCATTGAATAAATTAGTTTTTATTGGTGAATTTAATCAAATCTCAAGCAATTTCGTCGAAGATTTTGAAACCGTTGCGAATCATGTCTGTGGCACCAAGAATCGGAATGGCAACGAAATTGCAACGAAATTGCAACGAAAGAAAACAGATAGAAAACAATTTAAGCCAACATTTTTACAAAACTTGTATCATTATGGAACGGCTCATTAAATTATATCTCAGGAACCGATTAACATATTTCGATAGTTGACGGCAGCAATATATTTGAATAGGTGGAGTTTTAAGCCTACTTTCGGGCAACACAGAGCCTTGCGGGTCCACTATTAATTTATAAATAAAATTAAAAATTTATCATTGCCACCGGCCGCCAGTAGCATGAATTTTATTTTCCCAGAACAGAGCTATGCCCCTGCCCAACAGACAATTCTGGTCAGTATCAATAAAGTCGTGTTATACGGGGGTGCCACAGAAATCGTTAACGCTTTTGGCAACGGTTTGAAACCAAATCGTTAAAAGGTGCCACAGAAATCTCAAAGATTTCATTTTTCGAACACTTAATTTCGAATGTTTACGCTTTTGCAAGAATGGCAGCAAAGGGTTGCTACTTTGCAAAAATTATTTTAGAACATTTACACTCATTTAAATAAATGTTTATTAACAGTGATCCAATAAAGTTTATTCTTTATTACATTAAGCGATAATTTTCTGCATGTTTTGCATCATTTTAATTTCCATTTGTACAACATAAATTTAAATAAAGTTTGAATATTTGTACCGCCCAATACAAGAGTTTGTATGGCAACCCTTCGGGTCAACAGCTGTCCTCAGCGTAGTGAATGGCAAATTTCGTTTGTTTACATTTGCAAATTTGCACGAAAATATAAAATAATTTTTAAAATGCTTGCTAGCCATTGATGCCTTAAAAAAAACACATGTGGACGAAGAAAATGTAGAGCGAAGGTGTCGAAGAGCCTCTAGATCGCTTCAAGGCTGTCATACAGTCCAGCAAAGAAACACACACACGCAAATGCTAGTGAAAATTGTAATGCTAATTGTGCCCTTGCAGTAGATGGATTTAGTATTTTCGATGCACTCGCCAATTATTTAAAACGACGCTTTTATTTATTGAATGAATTCATTTATTAAAATCATATGCTGTTGTGGCTTTTTTCTCCTTAGGTTGCGCTACTGATATTTTAATTTTAAACCTAAACTGCTAAACTATTGACATTCACAACCTTGCCTAGCAGCCGTACATTGCCACCTTAGGAGAAAAAGGTGCACAGCAATTATTTATTTAATTTTGCATTAAATTCGGCGCACTTCATAACGACAAATTAGTTAAAATAAAAAAAGCGATTTTTTAACTTTCATTTAAGATCCAAAAACATCTATTAATATGCTAAAATAATCACTTCGAATTATTATTATTTAGTACAGCAACTAGGTGGCAACTCCTTGCCACGAAAAGATTTTGCACGTTGACACAGAATGGCAAATGTACTAAGGATTTTAATAAAGATTTCGCAAAAATGAAAATCATGAATTAAAGCATTAAATTTGTCAAAACACAAAGATACAGAAAACACAGAAATTAAATACACTTTCCAAATAAGTAATACTTTCATTGAATAAATTCGTTTTTATTGGTGAATTTAATCAAATCTCAAGCAATATTGTCGAAGATTTTGAAACCGTTGCGAATCATGTCTGTGGCACCAAGAATCGGAATGGCAACGAAATTGCAACGAAATGGTTTTCTGTGGCACCCCAGATAAAATGCGTATGTGATATTATTTTTTTATTTATTGATAATAATAATAATAATAGTTACAACTTATTTTTATAGCATATAAATAATTTTAGTTTTTATTTTTTCTTAATTTTTAATACAATTCAATATACATATGTATTACTATATCAAAACTTAAACGAAATTCACCACAGCACCTTTTATTTTACTTCTTTACCGATAAAATCAACTCGATTGTTGGGAATGCAGTATCGATAATAATTTAGCCAAACCGGCAAGTGCACATGTATTTTGTTTATAATTTTTATTTAAAACAAAGAGGATGAATCGAGGACCTAACTCTCTGTACTTGTCGCATAAAATGTTCCCACAAATCAATTCAGATGTTTATCGCGTGCCTTCGTCATATAAACCCCCAGCTGATAAGGATTTAGTGGACAATTTGGAGTATCCAAATCTGAATGTAAGGGATATGAATGCACACCCGGAGAATTTGTCCCCACGTTTACATGACTGCTGGGACAGCATAACTATGAATGAGGAGAAGCATTTCGCCTTAGCCACAAACCGTCGCGATGGCGTAAATTGGTGGGGCCTTTTATTTGGCTACTCCCAAATAGACCACATAAATGTGGATAATGCTGACTTTAAGAAATCGTGTGAATATGTTATTAATATCGTTTGCTATTCTAGCAATAATGTGGTGTGTAGAAAACCAACATCAACAAAATATAGATATATTAACCTTTTGTTCTTTAACAGCTGCTTGCTGCCCTTGGCGACACACGTCTGCAGGCCTGGTCGACATATTCTCCTGTGCGCGATTCCAATTCGCCTTATTGTTTGTACTTAGTGGGTGAAGCAGCAGCGCACCGTTTACCCATTAATCAACTATCTGTTTTCGAAACCAGAAAACAGCAGGCTGTGACCAGCAGCTGGGATAATGCCATCAATGTAAGTAGCGTCACATAATTTCACCAATTGTAGAAACAAGAGTGTATCTTGTAGTAGAGAACGTTAAACTACAGGAATTTAGGGTATGGCAAAGCCATTTCAAGATACGGATGGACGTTTTCTACATCATAATGTAAACGTTCAAAGAGATGAGAATAATTAGCAAAATATTGCAAACTGGTCGTAGTCACCTTGCCCTTGATAAAAGGATTTACAGCAATATAGCTAAAAATTGGAAATCAAAACGAAATAAATGGTGAAGCCACTGCTGTGTGCCTTAAGAATCTCATCAGGTCTAACCATAAGCCATAAGGAAGGCAAGGAAAAAAACAGTCATAGAAGTAACATTCATGGGTGCAAAAGTGATGAGAATTTGGTAAAATTGTGCGAATAGCTTTAAGAATCCCATCTTTAATGCCAAACTAAGACTCGACCACTATTCAAGTCAGTGGCACGGACCTTCTTCATACCGTCCAATTAGCTTGCTGGCGAGCTTAGAAAGGATACATTTAAGAAGAAAGTAAGACGTTTTGAACGACTGCAGTACTGCGAAACTATCTTTTTCATAAAATGAATGACATATAAATTTCTGATGGTTTATAAACATTGTGTCAAAGAAACGAAATATAAGAAAATAAATTTTGCTCTTGAAGGTCTGGGATTTGTCCTCGGCTGACCTTTGCAACTCGTATCGTGCACGTGTAGCACATAAAGGTAAAATAACTGGTTTGGCTACTTCGTCGCGTTCCGACGCACAGTTTATTTCCTGTGATCGCAACGGTTGCTCTCTGCTTTGGGATTTACGAGCAGGCCCACAGTGGTCCACCTGGCTAGTCAAAGAAACGAACATGCTAAGCTTTACTTGCGCCGAATGGGCATCGCATTCGGGATCTCAAGATGACAGCATTGTATATCTTGGTGATTATGATGGCAAAGTGCACGCTTTTGATATACGCGTGCCTGATAAGAAATTGGAAACATTTGACTTCTTTGAGGAGAGTGAAGTAAGCAAGCTATTGACCAATGGGTAAGTTGATTACATATGTAAATACTTTGCACAATTAATATATTCAAATTTTTTTTTTACCTAATGCTTAGAACTCACTTAGCCGCTATGGGTAATTTTCCGTCTTGTGTAAAGATTCAAAGCCTGACTGGTGAACGTGAGGTTGTCTACGAAAAGGAAAATCCACACATTCGCCTAACAGATGCAGTTTGGCGCGATGAACACACATTGCTGACTACCGGACATGGCCATAAGTTGCAGAAGCATAAAATAAAGTAACAATAACTGCATTTTCTTCTTGGATAACGCTTTAATTTTTGTATTAATACGTTGTAGAAAATAAATTGTTACAAAAAAATACAAAGCTAGTAATAATGTAATAGCATTTGTTTTTGTATAAGTGCTAGCTCTTCACAGGTGCTTATTTCACATTCATTTAATTTATGTTAACCATGAAAAGAAATTAAAATAAAGATGAATTTTAATTATCATCGTCATTACATGAAAAGTTTTTTTTTCGCATATTTTGATTAATGCTTAAACACTATGGAAATAAAAGGTATTTAAGAATTTTCATTGAATGCTCCGCACACATTAAACATATAAATTAAGTCTACAAAGACCATATCAATAAATTTCTTAGATCTATGTAAATACTAAAGCTTCTGTGTGCCACCAAGGCACGGATCATTCATTTAATATTTAGGCGCGATTTAAGTACGCTCAACAAACGTCAGATGAAAACTTAACAAGTAAAATAATAAACCAAAAAATACTTTTCATAAATGCATTATGGCAGCCGCTGCTGGATTTGTAAAAAAAATGTTTCTTAATTTTTCCAGAAAATTAAAACTTTTTTGTAATGCTTCACTTAGCGTAGACCTTTAGCGTCTGGAACGCTTGGTGGGTGGCTCAAGGAAATTCTCCTCCTCCTCAATTTCCATGCTATCTAATTTCATTAGCTGCTTGGCTTTTTGCAGCATTTGAGTATCGCGCAGCCAGGTGCTCTGTAGAACTGCATCAATCGAAGGTCGTTTTTTTGGATCAACAATGAGCATTTCGTTAATAAGCAGTTTGGCACGTTGTGAAACTCCTTTCCACGACGAGTGACCAAAGCGAAATTTGCCTTTTTTTATTTGATCAATGGCTGGGGAGCCGTATTCGTCAGAGAAAGGCAATGTGCCACTAAGGCAAGTGAACAAAACCACGCCCAGGCTCCAGATGTCCACTTTTTTGGTATAAGCACCACGGCCGCCTGTGATGAGTACTTCTGGCGCTACATAAAGTGGTGTGCCGCACAGAGTGCGCATAACCGAATCCTTTTGGACAAATTTGCTCATACCGAAATCCGATACCTTAAGCAATGTTTCCTCGTCACTGGTTTCAAGTAGCACATTATCAGGCTTGATATCACGGTGGGTTATGCCTGTTATGGATAGAAATAATTTTTCAAAAACAAGCTGCTTTGATATGATGCAGGGAATGAACTAACCTTTGTCATGCAAATACTTGACAGCATGGCACATTTGATAAAAATAGAGTTTTGAAGTGGCTTCAGACAAAAGCTTCTTACTAATTATGCGATTAAGCAAATCACCGCCACGCATAAATTCCAAAACCATATAAACGGAATCCGGTTTGTCTACAATATCGTGCATCTTCACTACACATGGATGCTCCAGATTCTTCATGATTTTGGCTTCATTTAGCACTCGTTCGGGATCAGTTAGATTGTTAGGATTTGTACTAGCTGGAAACATATTTTTCTTCACAATTTTCATGGCATATTGCTCACAGCTGCGCCTATCGTAAACCAAACGAACCAATCCACAGGCCCCAGAGCCTAGTTTACGATTAACACAATACTTGTCGGTGATTTCCTTGGGCAAACCAATGGCCTCATTTGGGCTCAAGTCTTTAAATACAAAAGCTGCAGCAAACAGGTGCAAAATTAAAATACAATACATTACAGCAAACTGATTTTTTGCCTGTAACTTACCCTTGTAGGTAGGATGCGACAGTGCTATAATGTCGTCGTCTTGTAATATGCGCCTTTTGTTGGTACCAACCTTTTCGCCATTCACAAAAGTGCCATTGCGTGAGAGATCCTAAAAATTAGTTCAATTTAGTTTCGCTCAAATTATTAACATAAGGCGAGGAGTGTACGCTACCTGTAAATAAACCGGATTTGAGAGCTCACAGCTGGCGCGTTTAATAGTAAAATGCACTTTGGATATGCGGCATAATATTTTCTCAGGTAAATCATTAAGCGTGAGTATTAAATCATTGGATTCACCGCGTCCAGCTGCAAATTGTTCGTTGTTTAGATCTGCATACAAAACAAGCCAAAATATAAGTCAAAGATAAGATTAAAATATGGCATAAGTTATAAAATCGACAAATAATGGAGTAGACGACTAGCTATGATTAAACATTCATTTAAAGTTACCAACAGTAAGGGACGAATTCGTATAGATTATCTTATATGGCGATATTCTCGTACCAAGTGATTTGATTTTTATAGATTTGCCATACAAACGGCCCCATACAATATTTTCCATGGGCTGACTTTCAACTTGTGTCCAAATATTGGAGCACTGACTTTGTGTGGCTCCCTGCGTTCCTTCCATGGGTCTCTCATCGGTTCCGGCCATATTTATATTCCTTATACAAATTATTTCCAACAATAACAATTTTGCCTTTGCGTTTTCTGGGTTAACTGTTTCCTCTTTAAGAAAGCTGCGCAATTGCTTTACAGTTATTCAATACATATACACGCGGTGCAAACACAAAACGATAAGCAAATTTATAAACACAAACAATGAATTAAGGCATGTTATTTGCGACAATTTGAGGACACACAAAATGCGTTGTGTATTACTCCGATGTTGTTTACATTTGAAAATTTTGACTGACTAGCAATAAAATTATATAGTTTATTTTTTTCCAAGGACTAAGAAGCGCGAAAGCGATTGAACCACAGCAGAATGAAGTGTCAAAAGACAATTGATGGTATCGATATCATTCATTTATCGTTTTCGTGATTTATATGTTGTCACGCAACTTTGATACTCAGTTTAAGGCCCATACGCAGCACGCAAAAATTCCGCACCAAACGTCAAAACTTCATATAAAAAAAAAATTCCCTTTTTTGGTTTTAATAAATATAATTTTGTAGTTGTTTTTCGCACAACAAGTCAATATTAATTATGCTATTTAAGTAATTTTTGTGTTTAAAATGATGGCAGATTATCTCGGACTAATACTCTTAAAATGCTAACTACTTTTTTCACCAAAACAATTTTCATTTCCCTTGTAAAAGTACCATAATTTCCCGGAATTGCACTCATCGATATTATAAATCTCAGTGTTATCGAAATAAATGAATATCGAAATAAATATTTAGTTGTAAGTGGGCCCTGTTAGCTTGACGTCGCGACGTTAAATATTTAAAAATTGTGCACTAGTTAAATTAAAATATTTTTAGGCAGACCATGAGATCCGTTGTAATAATTATAAGCATCGACAAAAATCTAGTGGCTAAAAACTGTTAGAGCTAAGAAAACTTAATTCAAAAAAAAAAAAACACAAATGAATGATGCTAAGATCGTAGAATAATGTTGACATTTCTTAATACGTAGGGCCAAAGTCGGCTGCTTTCAAAATATAATTCTTCAAGACAAAAATATAATAAACACAAGTATAAGAATGCCTAACAATACCCTTTTTGTTGGTAAATTTATTGTCATGCATGCACTGTGAGGAAAAATCAAAAGTTTTGTTTGCAGAATGAAGAATACCTGGTAAGTAGAATGTAGACAAATCGTAAGAAGGAATGAACTTTGCAAATTTGTTCACGAACGATTGTTTGAGGTTTGATAAAGCAGAATTTCCGGGTTTCGCAGAAAAAGTCGCAGCCCTTAATAAGTCTGCGTGGTTGTCAGCTTGAAGGAGTCCATATCCAAAGCAATGCCTAAATTTTTCATTGGCAGTTGCTATGTTATTGTTTACCAAACCATGGTCAACTTTGTTATCACCTTACTTGCGCACACCACGTGTAGGTTATATAGTATGTCAACTTGGCTGCGGTAGAGAAATTGTTTCAACGTCAGACTTTGCAGTCTCAATTTTTTCTCAGTGTATCAGCAAACCATTTTAAAAATGTGGATCTTTCATTTGAATATTTTTGTATAGCATGGAGACGCTTTAAATGCGTTTTGCTGACTTTTTTGTCGCACTCTCTATAGTACGAGGGTTGCCTTTAATTTGTACGACTTTAATAACAATTTACCATGAAAACTGGTTGATTTTCAAAATCATTTAGAAGTGGTTACCACTAAAAAAAAATGTTGACCTCGTAAAGAGGACTTGGTTATATATGGCTATATTTTTAATGTTTTTATTATTTTTCAAAATATTCTCCATGAAAAATTCCTTTTAATGCGTGAAACCGATTTTTGAGCCACTTTTGACACTACGTAGGGGGTAGCCCTGAAATTGGCAGGAAAAAATAAGTTATAAGGTGCAAGGCCAGGACTATACGTTGAATGAACTGTTTCGATGTTTTGAGTGCCCCAAACCGTTGTCTTGTGTTCATGCATTCATTCTTCTTCATGCATTGAAAAATATGCCCAAAGATACAACGGCGTTAGGACGAACTTCATTTTTCCTGCTGCGAATAATGGCCACTACCGAAATTATTGCTCCACTTTTATACAATGGCTAGCATGGTCCTTAATTGCCAAAAGTAAAAATATAAAAATTGATTTCTAATTTCATATTTTTTTTATAAGTTATTTTTCCAATTAAGTGATAAAACCCGTAAATAATTTCTATTTTTAAGTGATTATTAAGTCTTTTCTTTTCCGATTTTCCAGACAGTTTTAGTGCAGTCAGCCTTTAATGAGGATTCGTCAAAATTATTAAACGGTTAATTAAGAACCGTGGTCAACGATAGCGTAGTGGTATCGTTCTCTCTTTGTAACCCGATGGTCGGTGTTTCGATTCCCTGGCTAGCCCTGGCATCGCTAGATCAAAGACGCTATTTGCCCAAGAAAATCTCTATTAACTCAAGACACCGCCGTTCGGATTCGGCTATAAACTGAAGGTTCTGTTTTCTTGGAACAGTTATTAATAGAGATCCCATGCTCCAACTAGGGGCGACTGTGAAAATAGTTGAGTCAGGGAAAATTATTTTTTATTTATTTATTTATTTATTTAGGATCAACATATAATATAATCAGTTGATTACTTAAAAACAAAAAACAAGGTTAATTTAAAAAGGATAATACAAAAAGAAACTTATAAACAAATTTTTAAAATATTTAATATAATATAATATAATTAATATTAGGTAGTTTGCCACTGACCCGTTGGGGGAATTTTATTTGCCTGGTGGCCAGCTATGCCCCTACCCACAGCCAATTGTGGTCAGTAGCAAACAAGTAGAACCAGCAATCCAGAAAATAATCGGACTCCTGCCCGTTGGGGTAATTTTTAACTGGAGCTAAGGTGGTTCAAGACAGCTCTCATCAAACTGGAAGGCGAAAGTTCACTTGAGAGGATACGTGCCAAGTCATTAAAATTCGAACATAAAACTCTAAAAGGCTCATGTAAAGCATAATTTGTAGTGCATCTCTTAAGAGATAAGGGTACAAAATTTCTAGAGGAGCGTCTAGGAATGTTAAACAAAAGCTGCCGAAGTAGGAAAGGGGAATCAATGGAACCAGTTATGAGTTTATGCAAAAAAATAGCATTAAGGGCAATCCTACGATTTTTCAAAGAAGGTAGATCAATTAGAAGAAGTCTACTGGCATAAGGAGGCAAACGGATATTGGGGTCCCAATTTAAGCTTCGTAGAGCAAAAAGGAGAAACTGTTTCTGAACAGATTCAATTCGTGCTTGATATTTTTTGTATTGAGGGCACCAAACACAGGAACAGTACTCAAGTCCTGGGCGAACGAGAGCAGAATAAAGAACCTTGGTCGTATACGGATCATTAAATTCTTTTGACCAGCGTTTAATGTACCCTAAAACACACCTAGCTTTATTCACAACTGTAGAAACATGGGTGTTGAAGGTAATTTTAGGCTCAAAAGTAACACCTAAATCAGTACATAAAGAGATACGCACCAAAAGAGAACCATTTATGGAGTAATTAACCAAGTGAGGTTTGTGTCGATGAAATGTCATAAACATACATTTGGAAAGGTTTAAGTTCAAATGGTTAACCGTACACCAGTTATAAAGAGAGTTTAAATCATCTTGAAGTAAAAGATGTGACGTGAAATCATTAAACGAGAAACAAAGTTTAACATCGTCAGCGAACATAAGAACACGGGCATGATTTACCACATTTGGCAGATCATTTATAAAAAGGGTAAAAAAAAGAGGACCTAGATGACTACCTTGCGGAACACCGGAAGATACTTGAACAATTTTGGAAACAGTAGACCTAACTATAACTCTTTGGGTTCTATCAGCAAGGTAAGATGAAATCCAATTGAGAAAGTTGGTCGGTAATCCTAAGAGCCCAAGCTTGAAAAGAAGGAGTTTGTGATTAACAGAGTCAAAGGCCTTACTAAAATCAGTATAAATGACATCTGTTTGAAGTTTATTTGAAAATCCTTTAAATGCAAAGGATGTAAACTCCAGAAGGTTTGTAGAGGTCGATCGACCTTTCATAAATCCATGCTGGCACGGGGAAATAAGGGACTTACAAAGATGCTGCAAATGAGCCACTAAAATTTTTTCAAACAATTTGGGAATTGATGACAATTTGGCGATGCCACGATAATTGGAAACATCGGATCTATTACCCTTTTTGTGAAGGGGGATAATAAAAGACGATTTCCAAATGGTAGGGAAAGAGGCCGATTCAAGTGACAAATTAAATAGTTTCAGCAAGGGTTCATGAAGCGCAAGTGCACAAGCTTTGATAACACAGGTAGGAACATTATCAGGGCCTGGCGAGTAAGACATTTTAAGCGAACAAATACCAGAATTGAGGTCATCATTGCTAATAAATGGAACATATAGACCGCTACCAGACGAAATATTGAAAGGATAAGAATTAGGAGAGTAAGACTTTGAAGAGTAAGTAGATTGAAAAAAACTAGCAAATAAGTTAGATATACCTGCGTCAGTAGAGGCTACTACACCATTATACATGAGTGTAGAAGGAAATAGATCAGATTTACGTTTAGAATTTACAAAATTAAAGAACTGTTTCGGATCAACAGAAAATTGTTCACGGCAACGGGATAAATAATTTTGATAGCAATTTCTGTTTAAAAGGATAAATTCAGATCGAGCATACGAATAATTAGAGAAATCACGATTAGAGCCTGTCCTTTTAAATTTCTTGTAATATCTAGATTTCAAATTTTTTAAATGTGACAAATTCCGAGTAAACCAGGGAGGTTTGAGCGAAAAACAAGCATTTGTCGAAGGGACACACGCATCAAATATAATGTTTAGCGTATCATAGAAAAATGATGCAGCTACATTCACGTCATCACAATTCATCAAGTGGGACCAGTCAGTGGAGGTTAAAAGTTCGTTTAACATAGTAAAATTAGCCTTACGAAAACATTATTATTATATTATTATATTATTATTAAAAAAAATTATAGTTTAAAAAAACTAAAAAAACTAAAAAAACACGCTTTAATAGTAAACCGAACTAAAAACTAGAAAAAAATTTTGATGTATCAAGAGTGTGTATTACAGTAATAGAAAATTCCGACAGTCAATTACGGCTAATTAATTTGGAATAAGATTAAATTAGAAATTAAATTATTAATAAAATAATTCAATTATTGTTAAAAAGCGTACATACATACATACATACAGGTGAAGCTAATAAAAGCATGTTAAAAAATTAAACTTACACCTAGAAGAAAATATTATTTTAAAATCAGTTCATTTTGGATTTCGAGCTTCACATCACCCAATATATGAAATCAATAAATAATTGAAGAAAACTTCGATCCCAAGAAGCCATTTGCCATGGCATCACTGATATTGAAGCTGCTTTCTATACGGTTTGGCATAATGGTCTGATATATGTATAAGCTAGTAATTTGTAATACACCAAATTATATAATTAATATAATACAAACTGACAAATACTTCTAAGCACCGATGCTAGGTGGTCGGACTTATTTTTTTATCATTATTGTAACTTTTAAGCTGTAAAGACAAATTCGTAGTGGGATATCCGTAAGCACAATTATTATATGTGTACTAAAAATGAATTGTTATGGAAATATTGAAAAAATATATCCGAAAACCAACCAACAAACCAACAAAGCTGGCATCTTAAATTTTGAAGCCATTTGGGAATGCATTGAAAAAAATTTTTCTATTTACTGTATGTTCGAAAACCATTTTTGATTACGAAATAATAATTTTAAGAGAGAGATTAGTAGAGATGTTCTGCCTAAGTTTGTGCTGAAAAATATTAAGCGTCTTGTTGAAAGTGGGAAATCAGATCTGGTCACACTTAAAGCAGTCAACGACAGAAATATAAAAGGCAACCCTCGTGTAGTAACTACAGTGTAACTAAACCGTAACTACTCTCAATAAGTTGTTTATGCATTGGATGCGTTGTACTCCTGAGAAGCTTGAAGTTGTTGCTTTTTTGTTTACATTTGTTTTGCATGTGTGTATGTCTTTAAAAGTATTTTGTTGACTCAACGCTTATAGGCGTCGTGTTTGGCTGTGTAATTGCATATTATTTGCATAAATATTTGCCAAGTACAAAACAGACTTAGACGGAGACACATAATACACAACAACAACAACGACAGCGACAACGTGGACTCAAGAACGACAACAATTCTGGAAGAAGAAAACTTTTGTCATAAACAAGAAATAAAGTTTTTAAGTTAAATGTCACTTTACCCTTCTCCATTTTGCATTCCTAAGAACAGCTTTCACCTAACCCGTTATGTTTTAATTAAACTTTCAAGCGCTTTAAACTGTAGATAATCGAACGTTAAGGTCGTGCGGGACCAGGGAAACCCCAGGGTTTGGGCAACCCCGCCAACCAGGGCAGCCCTTACAGAACTTTGGGCTGATGAAAATCCACGGAACGCACTTTCTTTTCATGCTCCTAGCCGTTCTGGTCTTCTACAAACAGGATTGATAGAATCGTGGAATTGTACAACACCTCTATTATTTAAGATTAACTGCACAGTTTATTATATGGGAAGCCACCGGAAGTGTTACTAAATTGTATAGCGTGATTGTAGGTGGAGAACTAAAGCTATTTGGTTTAAGTCAGTGCGTATAAGCATCTTTTACAGAAATACTAAATATTTATTTGGGGATCTCAAGAGAAAAATAGGGCCTGTGGTGAACATGGAATATGAACACTCTTTTATTCGGCCTTCGGGTGTGTGAGGTGGATGGAATTAAAGTACAGGGTGGGCCATCTGTTGGTTGGTTGTTAAACACTCATTTTTTGGAACGTACCCGTCCAAAGTGGATGCTCTGCGACATATTTCAAGTTCGAAACTACTCAATTTTAGTCATGTATCGTTAAACAATCGAACAACTCGTCAAAGTGGTGTACTATGAAAATGGTCGTTCTGTGAAAAAAAAAACATAATTGCGGCCAATGTCAACAAGTCGCCGGGAACATCGACGCGCCGTCGTTCGCCAGAATTACACCTTGCGGATCTGCATTTACACGCTTACAAGATTCAAATAACGCAACAATTGAAGCCCACGGAACATTATCAGCCTGCAGAGACAGCCGCGCCGGCCTTTTGGGTGATATTATTTTTCATACATAAATGAGTAGATTCAAACTTGCATTTGGTATATACATTTGTCCGAATAAACAAACAAACCAACAGATGGCCCACCCTATATGCAGAAATATATTCTTATCGGGAAACTGGGTACAGGATATCGCACTGTCGTGCCCCAGCTTGACTGTATCAAAATTTTTAATTTTATTTAGCTCAGCTTCCAATTCGTTGTGATTGAGTGGGTTTTCATGTTGTTGGCTGTTAAGCTATTACCAGATCCTTAAATTACTGCCAAGAAATTATAAAATTTCTACACATAATACTGTTTGCTGCTGAAAAGTTAATTATCAGAGCAAACATTTACAGCAAGAACATCCAGAACAAAAACAAAAACAACAAGCATAATAACACATTAGCCTAAGCTTTACTGTCAACTTGGCCAACAGGTAACAGGTAGCAGGTGAACTCTTTCATGCAGTCAGCCAACGTGTTTACCAACTTGGCTACGTTTGTTTTGGCCATAACAATCATTGTGTTCTTATTGCCTTACCATCATGTTCCTTGTTGTCCTTGGAAGGATGCTATCAACTTTTTTTTTTTTTGCTGTTTGTCGCTTTTGTTGTTTGGGTTTTAATCTCATCGTTATGGCTTAATGTTATAGGTTCATATTTGTTGACTAATCACACTGTGGATGCAGTACAACAACCAACAATTGTGTCATTTGCAGTTCATAATTGCTTGGATTTATTTATTTGCCTTCTGTTATATCTTAAAGAAGAGGTTTAAAAATTACTGCTATTTGCAGTAATTTGCAGCAAGTTGTTGAGTTTTTTTTAAAAGGGTCTACTACTCTTAACTTAGTATCCTTTAAAATGAGGATTACATATATATATTCCTTTATTCATACAGTATAGAAGTGCGATTATGCTATATGAATGCTCAAAAAGAGCATAGGGCGTCAACAAATTCTCTCCATCTACTTCTGTCTCTTGCCAATAGTTTGAGCAGGTTCCATGTCATATGTTCACCAGCTCCTTCATTTCGGACCATTCTTATTGGGGTGTTTCGGGGCGTCGATGGCCCTGTGGATTCCACTCGAGTGCTGCTCTTGCAATGTCTTGCGCTGGCCGCCTTAGCATGTGGTCAATCCATGCCCATTTCCTTCTTCAGATTTCTAGCTCGATGGGGTGGATTTCAGCTAGATCAAGTAGCTGCTCGTTTGTAACCCAAGTGGGCCAAAAAATTCACAAGATCCGCTTCAGGCATCTATTGACGAACGCTTGTAGTTTTCTGCGTGTTGCTTGTGTTGTGCTCCATGTAGTGCAGCCGTAGAGGAGCACCGACAGTACGCTGCAGTTCAAAATGCGGAGCGTTGTTTTGGTGTTTATATTGTGCGCTCGCCAGATTCAGGTCATCCATGAGAAGGCAGTTCGAGCTTTGTTGATGCGTTCGGTTATGTCTGACGTGGATCCACCGTCCTTACAGACTATGCTGCCGAGATACGAAAAGGAGTCAACGTCTTCTATGGGTGGTTGGTCGTACAATTGAAGTGGTGTTGTGTTGTTGGAGACGCTGCGCATTAATCTCGTCTTCTTTACATTGACTCTTAAACCAACTTTACAGGCGTTTTCAGCTAGGCAGTGAAGTTTCCTTTGAATGTCGCATAGTCCAAGTCAGTTAATACCTCATCGAGCTTCCACCTTAAGCCGCAGGGTAGGTCTCAGTTTATCTGATCCATTACACCGTCCAGCAGGATCAGAAACAGCGTAGGCGAAAGGACGCACACTTGTTTCACCCCAGTACCAGGTTCGAATTCGTCGCTTAACACGCCCTTAAAGCGGACCTTGCAATGGGTCAAGCTCAATGACTGTTCCATTGAGATCCAAAGCGTATTAGTGTGGTCTGCACATGATTTCCTGGGCCGAAAACCCGCCTGTTCCTTACGCAGAATGGACTCAATCACAGGTGATAGTCAGGAGAGGATAATCGAGGATAGCAGTTTGATAATTGAGTTTAATAATGTTATTCCTCTCCAGTTGTTGCATTGTTTTAGGTCACCTTTTTTTGGACCGATCGGGCAAAAAAACGTTTATTGTAAAAACTTTGTTATGTTTCGTTTGTTTACGAAGATATCGTTACCAAATTTCGTATCTGAAAGTTTTTTAAAGTTTCCCAGCACTGTAACAAGTTTGATAAAAATCGGTTGACTATATCAGATAGCGCCCATAGGACCAATATCGTAACCAAATTTGGCAAAGAAATATCTTTCGGAGTTGGTTAGCAATATATCGGATTTGAAACCTGTAAATACTACGCTTCTACCAAAATTTATATAATTTAACGTACTAGAAGTTATTTCGCTTTCGAGTAAAATAATTTCGCGTTTATTATGATTTCATTTATATTTATGTTATTTACATTTATAATCTTTTTTTTTTTTTATTTGCATAACATATGCATATGCATATTAAGTATATATGTATATATATGTGTGTGTGCGTGTGTGTGTGTGTGTGTGTGTGTATATACCACAAATGCATACAGGTACATTTAAGTATGCAAATTTTTGAAAATATTCTTTTCTTTTATTCTTGCCAGCCTCAATTTTGCTATGCTTAATACCTCAGATTCACTTTGATACTTTTATTTATTTTAATATATTGTATAAATAATTAACACAGTATTATTATTATTTACTGTGTCATCAATCAGATATAATTATTAAATACATTTAGAAATGCAGCACTTTCAATGATGGTGTAAATTAAATATACAAAAGATTTTTTTTTTCTGTTTTCTTTCCATTAAAACCAATTGAGTTTTAATTCAACGGATACGGTTTTGTTTATTTTTCATTTGTCGTTTAACGATTTGTGTTTTTAAGCTATTTAAAATACGTTTATATAGAACAATAATAATTTAATATATAAGTAGCTATGTATGTATTTTGTGTGTATGTTATGTTCCAGACAAATATATGTGTATGTGTGTATGTATTTTTATCTTTCATTATATTATTTATTAGTAGTATAAATATATTTATATATATGTATATAATATTTAGCACACAGAATATAACAATTGTTGCAATACTTCAAATACCTTTCGGGGGCCTTTTTAATGTTTTTAAAACATTATGCTCATTTTGTATTTGCTTAAAATTTTAAAATTTAAAAATTTTTTTTTTTTTTTTTTAAACAAAACTTGCGCTACTTTTATAAACTGTTATGTACACTTATGTTTTTTAGTTTAAAAATAAATCAAAAAAATATAAAAAGAAAAGTTTATTTAAAGCCCGTCTGCTCATTGTCCAGTTTAATTTTAAGCCGAGTTAAACTCAAGTAAAATCTAATCTATTAGGCTATAGAATACTGAATATTATTATTTAGGAATTAAACAATTAGACAGGTTTCTCATAACTTGCCAGATTAGGATATACATCTAAAGTTTGCTAAATTTAAACAGACAACAAGAAAAGAGTTTTTTGGCAATTTAATTTTTAATTTAAAAAATATATATATTGTATTATGTTTAGCTCGCCTTGTTAAAGTTTATGGATAAATATGTTACTATATGTTTTTGCATTTTAATTGGGTTGCTCAAATTAACTTTAGACAATTATATATATTTGATAGCCAACTCTACTGCAGCTTCATGCCTAAATTCAGCACCTCATATTTTTTCCGCTCATAAAATTTTGAAAAAGAGTTCTGCTGAGTTGAGAGTTAAAAGTTTATTTTCCTGGTTGATATTTCGTCATTGATATATATTAGTCGTGTGTAGATTTGTTAGTTTCCCATTCATTCTTGGTAATTCTTCCAGTTGTCCTTTGTCTAACCCGCTCTAGCCGTGCCTTTGTCTGATTTAGTTCTGTGTTTTTGCAGTAGGCTGCACTGCATCAGTGACTAATGGTGTTTGCTAAAGAAAAAAAGGGATGCATCATAAGCTTAAACAACGTTTTAAGTTGGTCTTGGTGCTGTACCTTTGACTCGGCGGGCCCTTTGCCAGTGCTCCGACCCCAGCGCAAACGCATTGGTTTACGTGCCTCACGTTGAAACTCGGTTGAATCTTCTTCAGTGGCATCGGATCCCTCGACGGCTCCTTCATACTGCTGCAGGGCCAGAAGCATGTGACGCAATTTGTCAGAATTCAGCAGGGAATTGTATAGTTGGGCGCGCTCAATCTGAAAAGACAAGGTTCCATGTAGGAACAGCACGCCATGGGCCCATTAGGTTTGTTGTATGATAATATAAATTACGTATATACGAGGGCTGTTCCTTTGAAAAACACATACAAGCTATTGTTACTGCTGGTGCCATCTAGCGTAAATGTTCAGCACTGTTTGCTTACAAAGCTGCGTAACAGAGAGCAACAAATTTTGGTTCCAGACATAGTGGACTTTTTTTTTTTGTTGTTTTACTTATTGGTTCCACAAATAGTCCAAATTTGTAAGAGGGGTCACCGTGGTGGCGGGGGGGAGGTTTTTCAAAAATTGTAACAATTGGGTCACGTAGTTTTGGGTACGGCCCCTTATAGGTGAAATCACAAAATGCTTCTAACAAATACTACAATAATTGGACTTAGCTTACGAATAATGGGAATCTTTATTTAAATCGTGTTTTCAAGAAGATTTTAACTAAGAATTTTCTTCTTTTTTTATTTTTTATTTATACTTATAATAAATATAGCACCTAGTCTCAATGGAGACTAGCTGCTCCTGTCATTGATTAAATAATTTTATATAATTTAATGATTGTTAAATAAAATTGGAAAAAAAAAAAAAATAAATGTGTGTGTCTTAGCTTGAGCAGCCTCTGAGATTTAGTTCTTAAGCGGACAAACAAACTTAGGTATATCGATAAGCGGTTAATTTTGGTGATTTTCCCAAAATTAATTTGTTGAGTTACAATTAATATCTTTAAATCGATAATTAATAATTTTGAAATAAAACTTAGACTGTTCCTACCTCCTCATTTTCTGCCAACATGTTGGGTTCATATTGCGGCACACTTCGTCCCCAGCGCAAACGTTGTGGCTTGCGCACCACACGCTCATAGGCAGCATCATAGTCCAAGAGATCATTGTCATCGGCCAGTTGCTGTTGTGCTTGGCTGTTTAGAGTCAATTCACGTTCTAGAAGATCATCGTAGGCTGTGCGTCGCATTTGTGGTAAGTTGGGATCACTTCGCCGACCGAAACGCAAGCGTAGTGAAGGTGAGCGTATGGGCTTCTGGTTGACATCGCCAAACCAACGTTTCTCCATAATGCTGTTCAGCATATCGGGATCACTACGTCCAAAACGCAGACGTAAAGAAGGCGAGCGCTGTGCTTTGCGCTCCACCTGATGGTTGGGAAAGACTATGGGGCCAGCATATTCACGTTGTAGCAAGTTGTCGTACAGACTGTTGATGGGCGCTGTAGAAAAATAGATTTTCGTTTCAAAATTTCAATTAAGGAAAAAAGGTTATTTGGAAACATGTTCATTTGCATTTAAAGGTGAATCTCACGGAAAACCTATCGAGAATCCCCAATGTTATTTTTTTGTGTTATATTTGTATAGAGTGAGCCATCTGTTGGTTTTGTTGTTAAACACTCATAATTTGGAACATACCCGTCCAAAGTGGATGCTTTTCGACATATGTCAAGTTCAAAACTACTCAATTTTAGTCATAGGTCGTTTATCAATCGGACTAAATGGTCATTACACCTTGCAAATAAAATGCAATTAACAAACACACCAACAGATGACCCACCCTATATTTGTACCATACATAAAGCCTGTTTAAATTACATCAGGTAATTAGTTTATATGCGGAGATAAATGCATCAACGACGCTCTAAAGATAATAGGGGCACAATAGATCCCAAGGATCACACAACTACTATTTTTTTATATTTTTGATAGCTCACGTTAAAATCAAACATGCTCCGTAAGAATTACAAGTTACAAGCAGCTAATGACCTACTTTAAATTATTAGTACTTATAACCTGACGCAATTCTTGACTCTCACTTCTTAAAAGATGGCAACAAGAACAACTTTGCCGTCAATAGCTACCATTATCGTTAGACGATATCTAAATTCTTTTCAGAACGATCAAAGCAACAAATTACGTGAAATAATGAACCGATTGCAAAATGATTTATGTAGGTGAGCAAAACGGCTATACCAAATTCCTCGACTAGAAGGCTAACCCACTAACAAACTGGTATTCGATAACGAAAATACTCATGTTATGTCAGAGATTGTCGAAAGAATGGCTTTAAATTGTAACTGACGTAACATAAATAAAATAGTCTGAGGACACTAAATGGTAAGTATGTACTGATTTACTATGTCAAACAAGGAAAAACATACACACCATGTAGGGAAGAAAGAAGTGCATAAATGCAGATGTGCCCAACACCAACTTATACTAAAAAAATATCCGCATTTCTGCACGACCCAGACCCTTGACTACAAAAAATGGAGCACTTCTGCCCAAAACATTGGTGTAAACAGCTTCAATACGTAGCAGTGGGTACATATTTTTTTATACTGTCTATGTTAAGAACTTGTAGTATGCACCAGCTGGTTGTCAACAAGCGCTAAAATTATGTAAAACCATTTTGATTTGTTGCAGTATAAGATCAAAAAATATATGTTGTACCTACAAATATCCAAAACAATATCTTTTATGCATTTAAATGCAATTTTTTTGTCAAAAACTTGTTTAACAAAAACAAAATACATTATTTGACGTTTAGTCGGTCCCTTCTGCATCGTTGTTAGGGTTGCTAACCTAGTTATTAGGGCATTTGCGCATTTCTGCCCGACAAAGTGCCCCCCAATTTATTCAGGTGTGGCTAGTAAGCTGAGCTCTCATCAGTCAGTCTAATCAGACGAATGTCAACACTGGAACATGTGGATTATTTAGTAAAAAATTTATGTGTTTTAGCATACCTGGTGCCGTGGCCAGCTCAGCGCTCGACTGCTGCATCAACAGATTCAAGAAGAAGAGTCCCAGGACGCAGCATAATTGACGATTCAAAAGAAATTTCATCATTGTAATAGTCATCGCCTCGGCTGGCTACTGAAAGCTGCAAGAACAATAAAGACAAAAAAGCTGATAAGTATTCAGTAGCATCCTAAGTTGCAAGATGGGTGATGGGTGATG
The DNA here is from genome assembly GCA_949987675.1 of Chymomyza fuscimana. Taxonomy (NCBI): domain Eukaryota; kingdom Metazoa; phylum Arthropoda; class Insecta; order Diptera; family Drosophilidae; genus Chymomyza; species Chymomyza fuscimana. The sequence continues at coordinate 58,336,744 of OX465088.1, read as the reverse complement.
GGTACTTGCAGTCTGCACCTCCTGAAATTCACTCTATACATTCTTAACACACATGTCTGATGATGATCTTAGCTTCCGCTATGTGGCAACAACTGCCAATCCTGCTTTCCACAATTGAGTTTCAATAAAGCATTGTGTCTGTTAAAGGGGGTCTCAAAAAATCTGTCTGGTTGCCTTTTCTTGCAAGTAGTACTTCACTTTAAATATGTGTTCAAAGTGTAGTGCAGTGTTGTGCTCAAGTATTGGAATCTTTTGGGTGGCGGTTGCATGTTGCATAAGTAGCACCGCACGTGCTTCGAGTGATGTCAATATCTTAAGATGAGGTCAGACAGGTTAGTATGTGTGACAGTTTTTCACTTGTAAAATTATATATAAAATATATCGAGCGGTCTAAATTTTATTCACATTATGTAGTCTGGCTCAGTTTGTCTGGACCATCAGAACTCGGACCCTTTGTTATTGTTTTACCTCTTAACTAAAAAACAAAAAATTTCAAACATCCCAAAGCTTCCTTTTTAATAAAGCCAACAGCTAAACTATGGATTTTATTTTCTCGATATCGGTGTTATATCCTATAGCTCACATAGGGCCATTATATAGCACCTCACAAAAAAAAGACAACAACAAAATTTTAAGTGCATAATTTATTCATTTGGCATTCGGAAGTTTCTAAGAGTTCCTATGCACTATACCCAATTAAATCTAATTCGGATTACTGTATCATATAGACCCCATCGTCCAAAAAAACTTTCTAGACATAATTTGTTTGTTTATGAAGATTTCGTAACCAAATTTGAAATTCGAAAAACTTTTAAGTGTCCAAACACTGCTGTAAATTTGTTTTGAATCGGTTCGCTATAATGTAGAACATTGGACCGTCGAAATAAACTCTTTCAGTTTGCTATAATGAGACCCTGCTAAATAAATTTGGGAATACCATTTGATTAAAACCGTTTCATTTGTATGTTTTGATGGTACAGGGTATCTCAAAGTCGTTCACGGCTGACTATAGCGTATTTGTTTTTTAATTGTGAAATGTATTTATGACGTATAAAACATTATTGCTACAGCTTCCATCAAAAAACTTTCATTCTTTAAAGTTATCTGTGTTTACATTCCTAGACTATAAATATAATCAGCGCGTCCTTTGAAAAAGTCGTTATTCATTTTAACAGCTACTTTACTCACATTCAAAAAGCTAAAGCTACACACATTTATTTACAGCAAAACTTTTTCATATCAATTTGAATACAGTCTTATTAGTCTGTGTGCATTATTAAGATTAAGGAGATTATAAAGACCAGCATAACCAAATTGAGATTTGCACGTCTTTATGTCCAGATCTGCCAGAACTTTTTTTCTTATAATATTAATCTTTTTTTTTTTTTATATTTCCAAGTTACACCGGTAGTTTGTATGGGTAAAATAAGTGAATTAAAAAAATCCTTCAATTAATCGGGATGAGGAAGATAATTACAAAATAGCAGAGTTCGAATTGCGTCATTGGCAAAAGCATACATAAGGAACGCTGAATAGGTAGTGTGTTGACCGCAAAACTCAAGTTCGGAGCAAGTCCCAGATTTAAAATTAGAAAAATTTATTATTTCGCAATCATAACATGCATCCCACTTAAATTTAAAATTTGTTTTCATGCGATTTTGAGCTGAGTTGGTAGATTTTTTGAATTCGAACTTGAAATCGTTGGTTCGATTAACTAGTGTTTATTATAGTTTTAAGTTATATTAATTTACAAAAAAAAAATAAACAACAAAAAAAAGGGGGATATAAAGTCGGGTACACCCGACGTTCGCTTTAGTTTATACCCAGCAAAAACATGTGTGGCGGATCCACGGGGGGTTTTCGGGTGTGAAGCCCCCCAAAAGTTGGAAAAATGTGTTTAGGGTCTTTTGCGAGTGAAGAAATAAACAAAATAACACAAACAACTTTGTGATCCTATCCCATGTCATCTCATCTCATATTTTTAGACATCCAAAGAAAACTAGCACCACGTAGATTGGTAAGAAGATGCGGTCTATGATATTTGTGGTCATTCCCTTTTTTAAACCATCTATGTGTACCAAAACTTCGAGAGTTATATTAAGAAAAATTTTAGCCCCTTTTGAAGAACTTTTTTTAAATTACCTACAAAATTAAATTATTGGATTATAGGATGTCTCGTCTATAAACGAATACATCTTTATGTTTTATTTTAGCACCCTTGTTTTCCTCCAAGTTTGTTTGTGAGTCTGCGACGCAAGTCTATGTCAGTTGCAACACTTTCTTTGTCCATTCGCACTTGTATGTTTGTAGTATATATATGCAAATGTATGTACATCACTATATAGCTCCATGTGGTACTTGGGTACTTGGATATGCGTGCTTGTGCGTTTGTGTTGGCTTGCATTGAAAATGCATTTTTATTGATTTATTTAAGCTTTAATGATGTGAACGCTTCCCCATTGAAGAACTGGCTTTAGTCCCTGACATCATTTTATGCGACTTTCGTTTATTTATAACCATTCATACAATCCATTCAAAATTCGTGAATGGTTTGACTAATGGTGCAGAGATAATGGTCTTTAGAAGAGAGGGTGCAATATTTTGTCACAGCGTCGATATTTGTTTACTCTTTACACGTACCACTATCAATTTTTATACCCTGTTGCTATAAGTGGGTATACTAGATTTGTGCAATGTAAGTAACGTACAGAAAGAGGCGTGGCAGACCGCAAATCCTTTATACCAAAATGCTTTTCATAATCTGGAGTAGCGATTTAGCCATGTCCGTGTATGAGCGCCTAGATTTAGATTATAAGAGCTACCCTTCAGTTCGGCTCAGGCCTGAATTAGTCATGAAATCATGCCGGAATTTTCAGGCATTCATTTGTCACTGAATTTAACACATGCATGTCCTAGGCGTTCAGGCCTGAAGCTTAGCCGTAAGAATTAACTATGAATTCGGTGATGATTGAAAAGTCAAGCCTGAAATCACTGGTGAATTTTAAAAAAAAAAGGTTACGAATTTCAAAAGTCTGGTCTGAAATCACAAGTGAGTAAATAATACAATGAAACAAATATTCGTATACATTTTTAACAAAATTTTATTATCAATTTTAATTTTAATTTAATATTATAAGTAACAGTGGATTGGGTGCACTTAAAATTTAGATTTTTTTGCAACTGCATAGCACTACACAGCTGTGATTCAGCTGGTCTAAAGTCCGCTGTAACTGGTATTGATTCTAAAATTAAAAAATATTTTTTAATGTTACAATACCCGTATTTTTTTATTAACCAAGTAAAGAGGCATTGAATTTCTTAAGTCCTTTCAAGGCAGTTATTTTTTGCACGTCGTCACTGTTAGCGCCCATGACAATGGCATCAATCCTCACAAATACGTCAACATTTTTTTCATAGTTCCTTTTTTCAGTTAGCCGAAACTTGCTCAGTCGTCTTTTGCTCCACATTTTTAATAACATTAAAATTATTTTATAAGGAAAAAATAATGCTTTAAATAATAATATTTAATAAATACTTACCTAGAAATTAGAATTTTCACAGCACACAAAAACCTTTTTCTTTGTGTAATAAAAGAAAACGTCAGAAATAGCTACACACACAAACGGAAACGCCAATAGTAATGTAAAGTAAAATAAAATAATACAATTAACTTTTCTTGTTTCTCTTTCCTTATTCTTTTTTGCCTTGCTTGTCTGTCCAAAGAAAGAGATAGACATATACATTTTTATTTGCGTCCTTGTTTCTCTTACAAAGCCATGAGCGTTCGCATCCATTTCATGCCTGAATTTTTCAGGCCAGAACGACCGAACTCCAGGGAAGAGACACGAAACTTTATCAGCTGGTGCGCATATTTCCTGAGCAGTGCAGTTTGTTGAATCATATCGATATCTTACCCCGTTCCCCCCTAGTAGAATTTCGCGCTTTTTAGCTAATAGTTTTATTTGAAACTTAACAGAACTATGCGTCATGTTTTCATGCATCTGTGTGTCAAAAAATGTCACCCCCCTGCTCTAGGTAATTATGTTAAAAAATGAAATGAAAAAAAAACAAACCCACATCCAAATTTGATCGATGCGGCGCCCCGCAATCGATTTACCAAGATTTCCCCCACCCCCCTTTGCATATGAACTTGAAACTTACCCCATATACTTTAAATAACTTCTTTGACGCAGCTCTCGAAAATTTACGGCACTTATAGGTATAAATATCGCTCTGCCCAAAAAAAATAAATTCAAATTGCAAAGTTCTTAGAAGGAATATGCAGGACCTCCCATGTTTCCGAGTTACAATATTAAAACATGAAACATACCTTGGTTTTTATAAACTGTACCTAAAAGGTCCTAGATTTGTGCAATGTATGTAACAGGCAGAAATTGTGCTATGTGCGTCTGTTCATATGAACACCCGGATTTCGAAGACCACAAGAGCTTTAGACACAAGACTTTACCAACAGAAGCAAATAATTCCACTTTAGATAAAGTTATTATAAATTATTATTGTTTCGATATCTTGTCACATGGCCGTAATAAACAAAACCACATTGATCTTTTTTGATACGATGCATCATCTCCGCTTTAACAAATGCACTTGAAATTTAACACAAATATTTTAAATAGCCTATACTACCTAACTTTTGAACGAGACCAAAATCGATTGAGCTTTACAGAATTTATAGGTATAAATCTGGCCCAAACAAATTATTTTTCCTAATGCAAACTGCTTGTATACTGCATAGCAGCAATTTATTAAAGGTATAGGGTATGAGGTAGTTGGGTAGTTCCGACGCTAGTTATTGGTCCTTTTTTGGTATGAAAAAAATTTTTAAGAGTGCGAAGTGCGAAAAATATGACTCATCAGATACAATAAGAGATGTAATTGAGATTACGAATATGGTTAGAGTTCAGCTCGACACACACTGTTGCATCAAAAGAAAGTATTTACATGGTCGAAGACATTCTTTATAATAGAATAATGGAACTTCAAAAATATGTATAAGAGTGTGTGTCTATATGGCATTTCCTCCGGTTTGGGAGCTATGCTGTAGTTTTTATTTTAAAGTTCATGCCAATCAATGTTTTCTATCTCCTATTAAAGTCATCTTTGACTATTCGGTCCAGCTATCTTGCACTTCAAATCTCATTTAGAGCTGCGCCCTAAAGGCACACCATAAACAAACAACAACAACGATAGATACGGAAATTTAGTTGTTGTTGTTGCGGATGCATATGACTCCTCTGTTGAGTCATTGAAGGCAATGAAATATTGGAATTGACAGAACTTGAGGCCCAAACGGATGCAACGAGCCAAGTGGCCATCTAAAAACTGCCCAAAAATTGTGCTCCACCATTGTCGGCGTGAAATAAGCGCAGGGCAGCGCAACATTTGCGACATTTGTGACATTTGGCCAAATTGAAAATGATTTATCATCGGAATGATTTCAACTGATGGCTTGGTGGTTGCTTTTGTGATGTCTGGTTTCTCGCTGTCGCTGTCATAGTGAGATCTTTCGAGGTTCTACGAGTATATGCAATGACAAATGTGTCATAAGATAGTGATGGTGAATTAGGTCGGGAAATCTTTGCTGTTCCGTTCAGGACTTCACAATTTTGATAATGGTTTTGAATATTAGCATAATTATCAAATGTTTGAAAATCGGCTGGGCTTAATATTTTGTAATTTCTTGGGTATATTTGCTAACGACAATGAGTAATAACGCTAGAGTAATTCTCTGGTGACGCGAAGTTTTTCTTATACAGGATGACAAAGCTAGGTGAGTAAACTTTTAGTTGTTAGAGAACATTTTTTTGTTTTTTTGTTATGTTGTTGGGTAAGCTGAACTGTGACCATAAGAATTATTTGTTGTACTCCCTACTAGTCTTAGATCTCCTTAGTCAATCTAATACCCGAAGCAAACTTAATTATTTGGGCTGATTCTATTTTGGTGGTATCGCGCCAAAAGAGCTACCCGCAAGTAACCCAGTCATTAACCTTAGGGAATTCTTGTTCAATTCGGGTAATTTCTTGATCCTCTATAAGTTTTACATGGGATCGGATGCCACAGATACCTTATACCTGCTATCAGATTTTTCGTTCCTCGAGATGTTTGTATGTTTTAGATGATTTAATTTGGCTCGGGAAACCAGAGAGAAACACATTTGAACTTTATTTTTGATACAGCCAATATGGGCAATAAACGTATCTATCGAATAAAACTTGAATTCAGGCCAATTACGTCAATCACCGTTTAAAGGTATTTATACCCCAATCGAAGATGATTATTTGAAGAAATATAATAAAATATAATAAATCTAGAATAATTCATGGAACCTCCTATAAATACAGGACGACTTTGAGATATCCTGAGCTCTAAACAACAATTCAAAGTTTTAAGGTGGATTCTACCATCTCAGCTCAGATCGAAAGATTTTTTTATTTTACGCAACTTTTTCATACAAACTAAAGCTGAATTGTAGACAATAAAATGCTTTGATATTATTTGGGGCGTGGCTATATATATATAAAATTAAATCTTAATATTCATATGACTGCACACATACGGGCGCTCATACAGACAGACGACATGTGTATATCAATTTCTTTTGTCCTACTGACCATATTGGAGTTAACTTTGTGGGGCTCCAGCGTCTCCTTCTGTAAATTACATACGTTTGTACATACTTAATGTAGCTAGGAGTACTACATCTCAAGGTATAGGGTAGGGTGTAAAAAGTATCCAATGGTTCGGATACACAAGTTTTCTGATAGCGATTTCTCATATTCAAAGTTATATCTTCATTGCGTTCATTCATATTTTGTTCCGCCATAGATTTTTAAATTTAAACACTCGATTTGCTTTAGAATAAATTCTACGTATCCCTTTGAGCCGCAAAGTATGCTTCAAATACATTTTCATATCGTAGCAAATCGTGCGCAAAATTTGACACACACACTTACTTGGCCATTGTGACAAATGCGAATAATAAGCAAGCTATTAGCACATTGTTTACATACACAAACACAACGCCGACACACACACACACACACATACACGCATAAAACATAGGACAGAAGCCACGGTTGATCGCTCGGCAATAACCAAAACAACAAAATGGATGAGTTGGTCGGGCACATCCCGACTATGATATACCCAGCAAAATTTCCACAGTTTTATCGTGCTTTGAGATATAGGTGTAACTGTCGATCCGGATAGAAAACTTTATTATAAGCTTAATGAGGAACGGGCAAAATAACGTAATATCAGCTGCTACACACAAACGAGGTAATGTGGAATCCAAAGAAGGAATCCCTGTACAGGGGAGCGACCTTCTACTCAATTGAAACTGTGAAGACATTAAATTATAGATGAAGAACAACATCCGATCCAAATTCAGTTGGCTATGTAATTAAGCAAGGAATTTAGAAGTTAATTAATGTAAGAAAAAAAAAATGATGATCATAGGTGCCAAATTTCGACCGGATGAATTTTATATCGTGTGTGTTAACCGCTTATTCTATATATCCCACGAGAGCATCTTTTAGTAACTTGTCGTCTCTCAGTGGTTTTTTGAGTTTTAAGATCATAACTTGCAAAAGGTAGGAGTAAGCCGTAAAACTGAATAGCAACATTTATAGCACTTGTTTCATATATCCTCTATTCTCTTGGTTAAAGGGTATACAAAAACTGTCCAGACCCTTAGCTATGGCTCGTCGTCAGGCTAAGCTATTTGTTGTTGGAGCGTAAAAACACATTGACGACGTTTAAATAGCCTTGGTCCGAAAAAACTAATACATTTACTACATGGATACATGGATACACACACACACCCACACACGCACACACAACAGGTTGCTCATATGGCAGCCAAAGCAGACGTTGACGTCGACGTCGGCGCTGACGCTGACGCCTATGTCGTTGGCGTTGATGAGGCTTTTGTGTCACATTTTATTTCCCTTTTATTTACCAAATTTTATTTCGGTGCGAAAAAGGTCATTTGTGGTCAAAAAAAAATCGAATCCTTTTTGTTGTTTTTGTTGTAGGCTGTTAGTTGATGATGTTGTTTGGGGCTGTCTGCTTTATAGCCGGACCAGGCATTAAAACGTTTTTGACAAACACATTAGGCCCGACACGCTTCTTCTAGGTCCAGGACCCTTTGGCGGCATTCGCTACTGCTACTCAGCGTCGTCCTTGTGGGTCTTATTACATTCAGATGTAATCTCTTTGGCATGTATGTAAGTATGCTCTATCAACCAGCAAAAAAGCCCCACCATCCATGTGTACATATTTGATTAAGCTTTGCTAGCTTTGTTGCTTTGTTTCTTTTATATTACGTACTTTTCGGCTTGGCGTTAATAATGCCTTTTGGTCTATTATGTACTTGGTTTTCAGGCAACGTTTACCTTTAATTTGCGACTAAACTATGACACGTTTTATAGGGCCTAAGCTGGCCAATTAAACACTTTGCTCTGCCAATTTCGCAGAGCTTTCCAGCAACAGCTGCTGCCAGGAGCCGGTCAATTCCACTGTGCAAGTGGGTGGAAAATAAAAGCGCCTCGCTTTAACGCTCTATTCGAAGCAATTAAGTGTATCCACTGACCATATGCAACAATAGGCGTGGAAAAAAAATACATTTGCATGGCATACAATGAAGGTTTTTTTCTTTTAAAGTTGTTCTATGTTCAGTCTTAAAAATAAAAGAAAATACGAACAAAATTTTGATGAAACTCTAAGTTGTATTTCCCATAACCAAAATATTTTTTTGTGCTTTAACCATGTCTACTTTTGTGCCGAAATAACGCAATTTTCCTGAACCGCTGGTGTTTTGTTTTATTTTGGACAAAGTGAAGCTGTTGGAAAAAGTTCACTTTGAAAAACTTGTGGGTAACATGCTCCAACCATAAAAACATGTGAATACAGGTTTCGGCGTTTTAAAAGTGACGATATTGAGAACAGTGAGCAGGAATGCATTAGGAACTCTATAACGTTAAAAAAAACTAAAGGTACCGAAATTCATGCCAAAAACAAGAGGAGCGCGCTGAAACTTTGGGAAGGACTCAATAAGCATATTTCAAGCCGTCTGAAGCCGACATGAGCACAACAATAAGGAAATTGGGTTCCGTATGAACCAAATGAAAAAACGTGGAACACAGGTTTGGGAGTCGTTTTTGCTTTTAATCGTAACGGGGGACCAAAAGGGAATGCACTTCGGAGCTCCAAACCACAAAAAATATTGGAGGAAGAAACTCACGCTGTGTATCTGGGTAGTTTTTATACCCTGTACCGTATGGTACAAAGGGTATATTAAGTTTGTGCAAGCCGAAAATGTATGTAAAATACATAAGGAGACATGGGAGACCCCCCACCTAAAGTATGATCAGGGTAACTAGAGAAGTCGATATACCCATGTCCGTCTGTCCGTCTGTCTGTCTGTCCGTATGTCCGTTTGTCTTTATGCCTAGATACGCCTAGATCTCAGAGATGGTAAGAGCTAGAGCAGCTAAATTTTCAGAATATATGCGTTATTCTGTCAGGGGAGACAATTTTATTTTATTTTTTTATAAGTATTATATAGCTTTCATTGTGGTGTTTCAGAGGACCTCGAAAAAAACAAAACGTTTTAGATGGATAATTCGTTTGTTTATGAAGATATCGTCACCAAATTTGGCACTTTTGATCAAAATCGGATGACTATACCATATAGCCCCCATAGGACCAATCGGCCAAAAAAAATGTTTTTTGTGTAAAATTAAAAAAAATGTTTTTGGTGCAAAATTTGTCTGATTTTCGCTTGTTTAGGAAACTATCGTAGCCAAATTTAACAAATAAATTTATTTTTGCAATGTGGTGGTACAGAGTACCCAATGTCGTCAGCGCCCGACTTTCACGTACGCCATCTTTTCTTATTGTGATCTACTACGACCTACTGCAACTTTATGATAAATAATAATAATCATCGGGGTTACGTAACCAACAGCAATTTATTCAATTGAACCGAACATTGAAGAAGGATACCTTCAAAGGTGCTTCAAAGGGATCCACCCAATCCGCTGTAACGGAAAGATAGGTAAGCTAATTCAAAAATCGGCTTAGTTAATGATAAGAAAATGTTTTGTAAGATTGCTACCACCTAAGTTTAAGAAAGTTAAAAAAACATTATTTATAAACCAAATCAGTTATATTATATTATATAAACAAAAAACGTCAATGCTACTTTTTCCTTGTTATATTAATTAATTAGGGGCTTTGGTTTTTAGTCTTTTTTACTTATAGTAAATTATTAGACTTAATTATATTTTATAATATGCAACAACTTGCAGTCGCCATCTAGCGGCAAAAATTGGTAAGCGCAACTTCAACATTTATTTTAGAATTAAAATACGGCCACGCTGATAATGAATTTTATGAATTTCATGAAATTTTGCACAACTAGGGAAATTTATTTTTTATTTATTAAAAATTACAATGTGTGTGTTTGAGAAAGACATAAATGTTTTACTATTAAAAATATATAAAGTTATAAAGAAATTTAAAAAATAATAAGGACAACCTTTTATTATATATGCCAGATATTTGGCACCTTTTCCAGAAACGTTAAAAAATAATTGAGAGTCATATTAATTAAATTTTGTACATAATTTTTGTAAATGATTTCTGCTTACTTTTTGTAGTTTTGAGTGACATACAGTTTTTTTTAAATAAAAAAAAAAACAAAAATTTCAAATGAATCGGAAAATCTTTATTATCAAGAAGAACCGTTCTTGCCATTCACTTTTTAAAAATAATCCCTTTCAAATGTTGGCCGCAACTGCGCCGTAGCTCGTCCAAGCGGAGTTTACAATTTTCGATGACGCGTTCGAGAATAATCGGTGGTATCTCGCGAATAACACGGGTAATGTTGGCCTCTAATGCTTCAATCGTAGCTGGATTATCCACAATCACTTTAGACTTCACGTAGCCCCAAAGGAAAAAGTCTAACGGTGTGATATCACACGACCTTGGTGCCAATTCACCGGTCCGGAGCGTGAAATTAATTGTTCGCCGAATTGGTTCCTCAATGTGTCCATTGTTTCACGGGCTGTGTTGCAAGTAGCGCCGTCTTGTTCAAACCAAATGTCGTCGAGATCTCGGTCTTCAATTCCAGGTAGCAAATAGTTCGTTATCATGGTGCGATAACGGTCGCCATTGACGGTTACGGTCTGACGGTCTGAAGAAATATGGACCGATGATTCCACCGGCCGATAAACTACGCGATGGACGAGTTCTATTCGGTCGAGTGCCACCCAATAATGAATATTGGGCGAATAGTGGTCTCAGTCTGTCGATTATGGCGACCATAAAATGGCCTAAGCGCACGAAAAACATTCTTTACAGAACGCGAATTTTAGTAATTAAATTGTACGATTTGTAAAAGTTGTTCTGGTGTAAGTTTGACCATGATGAAATGGCAATGAAAACTGAATAAAAAACACATGGCAACTTGACAGTACTCACGCGTGGTTTATCAAAAAAACCTTATTGAAAAAAAAAAACCTCAAGATTGATGACCCTTTACAACAAAATCAGTTTAAGGACAAGAAAGATTTACAGTACAGATTTCCAAAAATGATTTGGTTCAAAATTTTTCAAAAAAGTTAAAAAAAAAAAATAGGGAGCCATCTTAAGTAAACTTTTTCCTATGGAAAGCAGCTCTCGCTGCACAAATTAAAAAAGTGTTCCTACTAAAATAATACGAAGGTGGTAAATACTATATGTAACTTGCAGTTTTTCTCTAAATGTCTTATATCGGCAAAGTGTTTCATACTGACTTAATTTTTTGATAGATTTATTGATATTGACATAGAGAACGAATCGCAACAATAAACTGCCAAGCCAGTTCACAAAAAATAAAAACAATAGCAAGAGCTAAGCTTTTATATGAACAACAAGCTAACGCATTGTTATGGTCCGAGCCCAACCCTAAATGCCGGAAGTTCGGAATTACATAGACACAATGTGCGGCCAGGTTATGCAGGATACGTTGAATACATTGCGGCTACGTGCTAGCGGAAGCCGGAAATGAATGTAATTTTCGCCTGTTGTTTACTACTAAAATTGCTGAGCTCAATTGTTATGCCATTGCCCAACCTTAATGTGTTGGCCTAAGGGCCTAAGCTGATGCTGCCGGTAAATGATACCAAATGGATGCTTATATTTTTCGTGTAGTACTTAGGGGGTAGAGAGAAAGAGATATGGCTGAAGAATTAAGCGTTTTGTTGCCTGAGGGATTTGGCTGCGGCTTAATTTTTTATTTTATCGTTGATTTGTCACTTAAAAATGCTTTAATTTTGGAAAGTGCAAGAAAATTGTTGCTACCTATTAAATTGCAATCTCTAGTTGTAAAATGTAAATAACATTCTGTTCTAGGGCTTATTTCCTTTATATTAAAAATAATCAAAGCTAAAATGCCTTTGAATTGATTGATTGGCCAGTGACGACCCTAATCATCGTTTAAGACCAGTCAAGGGACAAAGACCAGTCAAGTGACAAAGACAGCAAGCAACAGGACCAGGTTAGGGCAGGGTTTGACTTTAAATAAACCAAGGTTGAAAAGAGCTCCAAAATAAATCAAAATGGATAAGCTATGAACATATATCAGCTGATTTGTGTGAAAAATGTAATGTATTGCAGACTGAACGCAACGGCTGTATAAACCGGTCTAGGATGTTTTCGATAATCAATATAAGCTCCTGTTGCAAAGTTGATCGACTTGGGTAGGTCTGTCATTAGAAGCCTCTAGCCCTTTTAAGACAGTTCGATTTGTCTTAGAATTATACAAAATATCATTTAACGAAAATCAAATTTTTTTACACTAAAGGCAGTTTACGCAGTTCGAAAAATTTCGCACGCAATGACAAAACTTCATAGGAAAAAAAAAATCCCAAAAATTTTGCATGTAGACCAGTGTTAATGTTAGCGGCACTTCTGCCCCAAACGGTGTTGTAAAAGGCGACAATACCTTAATTTCTGTTTTTCTGCCTGACGGACTGCACAGTGTATATAAATATTTGATAAAGAGGTAGATGTATGATACAGATGGCGTAATCAGGAAATGCTTTGGTCTTTAATACATAATGCAAAAATATATGTACATAAAATTGGAGTAAGTAGGCCGTGATTACCAGCTTAAAGTACGTTTTATATTCAAAATCAAACCAATTTTTTCGATTTGTTCCACAATAGCTCCAAGTTCCAAATATTTGCATCCCTGTGTTAAATTCCTATTATCTCTCTGAGTGTGTGTGTGTGTGTGGCTGCAGATTAGTCACAATTTGTTTGCTCTTTTTCGGACGGAGGGTCAAAAACAACACGTGTTAAGGCGAAAATCAAATATACATAAGTGTGTGCACACTGAGACACACACATATAAGTATACATGTAGTTATATAAGAAGCAATGTGACAGCACATTTAAAATAATTTACATAAGCATTTAAGAAGCTTTAAGTGCTCCCAACTGGACTGCCATTTGACATTTTTGGTAAGGATTCTGTTTATTTTTTTTGGTATTTTTTTTTGAGTGCTTATTACAATTTGGGTTTTTGATTTTGCTTGGTTCCTTGGAGGCCTCTGGCCTAAGTCCAGATAAATGCTAAGCCTGTTTTGCACGTGTCAAGGGCCAGTACATGAAATGGGTCAGTTTTCTGGTTAGCGAATCGCATCAGTTTTTCAATTGGATAAGTTCAGCCTAGGCTGCAAAATTTGCCAATCCATTTTCATAGCTTTGCTCATATTGACATAAGTATGTACAATATAAACAAAGAGCTTAACTTTATAAAAGCAGCTATATACAAGTAAAATATTAAGCCAAATGGTCTCAGCCAATGGAGAATGGTCAAGTTGAAAACTTAAATTCCAAACAATAACAAAATAAAATGAATCCAATGGAAATTCATCAATATCCACTTGAAGATATATGTACAAAAAGGCAAGCAGACAGTTGGACAGACCATTAGAAGTACCCAAATATATATGAACAGTTTAATATAAAATAACAGCAAACGTGTGTTTTCCTTTTTATAAAAAATCTTATAAAATAAGAAGATTGAAATGGAATTGAGCTTATACATAAGTAAAATGTTACAAGGCAGCTCCCCAAAGTAGGCAATTGATGTTTTCGTGTGTGTTTGATTTAAGAATAACGAGAAAGAGAAAAATAAATATTCTAAAAGTAATATTAATAAGGCGCACCGAAGTTTCTATACCCTTGTAGATGAGGCCTTGATATGATGGAGTTGTTTTAAATAGGACAGTGCAACCAATGCTCTGCAGATAAGACTATGCAATAATTCTTTATTCTTTTAGTATCTGTTTAGTATTTTTGCATAGCGGTTACAATGAGCTATCAGTTAATCATTGAATCTGGTTAAAAATGAGTCTTAATCCTCTAGGGCACCCAGATCAATGTCACGATGCATAACCAAATTGCTGACGTAGCATTCACATCCAAAGATAAAGCTATGCGTAGCTGTGCATACCATATCTTCAGGTAGGCGCTATGAATTGCTGATGGACTGTCTGTTTGCAGTGAAGGGGGATGTAGGTAGAAGTGCTGGAAGTATCGATGCATCGATGTATCAGAGTTAAAAATAGCGCAAACATCGATTTTGGCCAACATAGATGTTTCTCCAGCACTACTGCACTCATCAAATGGGTGTTTAGTAGTGCTGGAGAAACATTGATGTTGGCCAACATACATATGTATATATAGATATTTTTAACTTCGATACATCGATGCATCGATATAACATCGATGTTTCTCCAGCACTAGTAGGTAGCATACCGCAGTGGTTTTGATGTAGTGCCCGCGGTTGCAACATATTCAGAACAATTTTCTGAGAACGGGAAAGACCTTGCCTTCTTTCTTAGATAGTCTTATAAAGGCAATATCCTTATTGAAGAAGGCCGGGATGTCTGAAAATTAATACAGAAGGCGGACGGGGTTTTAAGAGTTTTCAAAGGATACCCAGAAATATTGGATATTTGAACATTTGTTTTATATTTAGCGTAAATTTATGCAAGACTAGTCAGTCATTAAGCATTCGTCACATCAAAAAATTGTTATTAGGTCGTCAAGAAGAATTGTCAAAAAAAGACTGTCATCATTAAATTCGCCACAAGACCTATTAAAATAGTAGGCTGGAGCCACACCTCAATCACGATTGGTTTTGCGAAAAAATAGTAAATTCATAGAAAATAGGATTGGTAAAATTAATAAAGAGTAAGCTGAGGCTTTTGGCCATCATTTGCTTTCAGTCTTTTAGCCAAATTGAACATCTGACAACAAAAGTACTGCTCTTGTGCAAAAATTCTTAGACTCGTCAAATGAACTGGACAATTTTTAAAATTTGGCTAAAGAAGTAACGATGGAGATTAAGCAAATACAACTTTAAAAATCACCTGGATTTGACAAAATTTACCTTTGTTGGAGGACCGAAACATAATAAACGATAACCAGTTTGAATTTAGAAGGAGAAATGGGGCGTTTGAGCAATGCCACCGAAAAATAAGCTTTTTTATCAATCTGTTTTTTTAGATGCACTTAAAAAAGTAAGGCACCCCGGTTTACTTTCTAAAGTTATCTAGGTGATCGCAAGTTCTACGTCCATGAAACAGGTACAGCGACAGTGTGGCAGGATATTCACTTGGAACGCCCACATAAAAGCGAAAAAAAGCAGCTTAAAATGGGATATCCCAAATGGGATATTTTTTTTATATGAAGTTTTGCGATTCCGTGCGAAATATTTCGTGCTGCGTATAGGCCTTAAATAAAGAATCAAAAAATGTACTGGCTTTTAGGCACACGATCGCAACTCTGGCTAGGAAATAAAGTTCACCTTTACTAGACAGTGCTTAACGTAGTGTGGACTTATGCCATGCAGCGCTGCGGGACGGAGAGCACTTTCGATATCGAAATCCTGCAGAGATAGCAATCCGTAACACTGAGAAGCAACCAACAAAAATCATATTTAAGACCACACAGATTGATTCGCCCAATATGGTAAGTATATTAGCAAAAATATTGTTGTATGTTGAGTGGATTCACTGGACTCCCAAACAATCCTGCCATTTCCTTATATTTATATACATATATAAATAAATTACATGAAATCGTGCTTTCAAATGACATCATTTGGAGCAATAAAAATCAGTCTTGGTTAGACCATAGCTTCCGCAACTATTCCTCTCCCTGTTCTTCGATCGACCGCTGCATTCCTCCAATTCACGACACCAAGAGAACGAAGATCATTTTCCACTACATCTGGCCACCTTTTCTTTGGACGTCCACGTCTTCTTCTTCCCATCGGCTGTCTGTGAAATGCTTTGCTGACCGCTCTGTTTTTAGGCATTCTACTAAGGTGGCCTAGCCATCTTATATGTTGACTTTTTTGTGAATCGGATCACATTTTGTTGTTGTACCATTGCTTCAAGTTCTTGATTATATCTTATTCGATACGATCCATCTTCTAATCTGACAGGTCCATAAAACTTTCTTAGGAGTTTTCTTTCAAAAATGAATAGCTGAGAGATGTCTGTCGACTTTAATGTCCACACCTCGCAACCCAAGGTGAGTATCGGCCTCATTAGCGCTTTGTACAATAATAACTTTGGCTTTCTCGATAGCACACGCGATCTGAATAGGTTAATGTGTGCATAGAAGGCTTTATTTGCGGCAATTATTCTGTCTTTTACAGCCACAGATGCATCGGTATCGCTACTGATGTAGACGCCCAGATACTTGAATTTGTCCACTTTATCGGCCATCCATGCATATGTTTTGAGCATCGATATCAATCAATTATCGTCCATCGGCATATCGATATAAATAGCATGAACTAGCATAAAAAAAAATCTCGCTGAAACTTTATTTATTTTTGCTGATTACTGATTATGAGCTTAAGAAACGCGTAGCAAACCGGTTGACAAATTTTATATGCCCTCAAAGAGTGCCAGCAAAAAGTGTTATTAAAGACTTAAAATGTTAGACAGGCAACCAAATGGAGAAATGGCCAAATCGGCTTAACTGAAACTTTATTCCGCGCTGCCTTTTTGCCTTAACATTTGAACATTTTTCATGATCAAAGCATTAAAATTGTGAACTTATGCGAGATGCTGTCATGAAATCTGTAGTTGATATTTTTGCTGAGTAAAAAACTTTTTGCAGGAAGCATAAAGTTTTCTTTTTTTTTAACTTTTTATACAAGCTTATGGCACCACACACTGTATATACATATACATATATGGATACTTTTGAAGTACATATACATATATGCTTGTATATGCTTTTGCTCTATGTGAAGTGGGTCTAGCTGCAATTAGATATACAAATCTATGCTTGAACTTTAGCTGTCACATACCTGGCTACAATAATAAAATAAAACAACAAAGCAACCATGAACGAGACCCATCAATGCAGCCACAAGTAGTCCGATACTCAATCCTTTGAACGGGCTATTACCAAGTTTAAGCAACAAGTTGTACTGTGTGTGCACTTTGGCTGACCATTGGCCACAAAGTGCAGGAGCCAGATGGCTTTGGCACTGCCAACTGCCGCTGTCCTTCTTGTTGCTATGAGTTTAAGTTTCTGGACACGCAGTAGGACAACGAACAGACGTATCCTAATGCTGACAATATAAAATGATGATAACGATGATAACCATGATAATGATGTTGATGATGGCTTTATTTATAAACACAAGATGGCCTTGGGAAAACAAATAAATAAATAGTGGTGCTTAGCTGATGATTGTGGCAAACATTGGCTGGGATTTGTTAAAGTGAAGTAGCGTAGAATACAAAAAAAAAATGATGACAGGACTTGGAAACTTGTGACACTACTAAAAGCTCTGAGTACATTATAAAGGGTCTTTTGTTGAGCGCGTCTGAACTTAAAGTTGTATTATATTTTAAATCCTGATATTCTTTACAATTATTCGTTTTGTCTTTTTTGCTTTGGGCGATGTGAGGCTTAATTAATACATATGAACAAAGTCAACATTTAAAAGTAAATTTTTGCGGACATAATCAAAACTTTTGATATTATTGTTGATAGCTTACTGTCTCTAAAAGTCTCAATAGTGCTTATCTTAACTGAAGATTATTTATTCCGCCAAAATTTGAAACCATTTTAAACTGCTCCATTTAACAATTTTGAAAAATTCTTGAATGTCAAAAAAGACTGTGTTGCCTAAAATGTTTGAAATTAACAAGTATTAGAGCTAAGAATGAGCTGGAAAGACGTTTCTGCAGGTGAGCGGGTTACAGTATAAGCAGAACCAAAATTGTGCCGACTTGCTGAAAATAATAACCACCACCATGTTGCCACTGATAATCAAAATTTATCAGCGGTTCGGACATGGCTATTGAAGAACCCTGTATAATAGTATACAAGCAAAAATACTCAATTCAAGCATGGAAGCTTAGTATCGTTTAAAAAGATGCTATAAATTTGTTGCTATTTTTTTATCAAGCGTTTTTAAGACACATTTCTTTCTTTTCTGTGCTGGCAAACATAAAACGGCCATAAATTTGTTGCGTCAGGTAATTGAAAAGACTTTTTAAGACATTGATAAGCAAAAGTCGTTTATTAAGGAGCACTTGTATATTACAATGAAATCGTAAAAATTAAAATTAAATGCTCTTGAATACTTGTACCTGGATATTTTCATTTTCTCTCAGCTGGAAACGTAAAACTAAAATTTTTGCTTTCATTAAATTAAATTTAAATAATGCCGAATAGTAGGTTGAATATTTCGTGTAAGTAACATTGTTTTAATGTTTTTCAATTAAGCTCCTTTCCTATTACTATTATACTTATCAATCTAAATTTAATATGTATTGTTCAATTTGCTTTAGTATAATTAAGGGTTGACAAAAAGATCGATGGAGTTATCGATAGTATTTGTTGAATTCGTTTTGAGATCCTAAAGCAAGGCATACACTATACAGCGTGTCGTACAACGAGGCTGTTTATCGAGCGCGTCGTATTTCCATTGCATTGTGTGTGGCGCTGCCGTATGTAGTCGTACGTCGCGACGGTCGCACGAAAAATCAAAAAGTTTTGATTTTTTTGGCCAATTGTATAGACGGTCGTATTGTGTATTGGCCTATTTATGATCGAATTATTGTTTGACCATTCCGATCTCGTCAAAACTGAAATTGCCGACAAATTTAAAACTATTTTAGTAATTTTAGTAAGTATTTTAGTATTTAGTAATGGGTAATGGTTGTCAAGACCAATTGCATTTCAGCTTTAAATATTAAGAATATGTTTTGTATACAAAGCTTTTCCTTTTTTTGGATACGATCATGTTTCTGATTTTTCGAAAAAAGATTCGACGCTTGTATAAAAAGATAGTCAGAATATTGATTGTTGTGTCCTAAAGGGCTTTATTTCATGATTCGCAACATTTTTTAACCAGTGTATATTAATGGAGTAAAAAATGTACTATTTCATATTATTTATCTATAAAAATAAATATTATATATTTACCTTTTTAAATTATTATTGCAACTAACTTTTAAGATTCTAAAATTGTTAAAACATATTCGATAATAAGGTATTTATTTATGAACCCCTTTCCTTAATGTTTTATCTAAAACCAAAAAAAATGTTTAACTTTTCTCAAAGCATGGTCTCGTAGCAAACACCCCAATAAATATGCCTTTAATATTGTCACACTGTTTACTGTATTGATGCAAAACAGGAGACAGGTATTTATTTATTCGTTTTTGAGGAGTAAGGTCACCAGTTTGGTCCACTGCCCTCTAATACATTTTTTGAAACATCTTTTGATCTATTTTATCAGCATTTGTTTATATTAAACAAATTTTGCTTCTATTTTTGTTTTTTGTCATACCTACTGTGTATTTGTTGTATTTAGTTCTTCAGCTAGCCCTAAGCCCTGCTCGACATTTGTACATTTAAATAAATAGGAACTAAATGGTATTCTAAAAGTGCTTTGAAATGGCCGTCCTCCGAAGTTGATTTTACCCATAGAAAAAAGAGAGAAAAGAAGAGACAAAATGGCTTCATGCGTTATTTTGGTTTCCCCGTTGAGTTCTTTCAATAGAGTTCAGCGAGTCTAGGTAGCTCAGCTTAGTATCTCCCACTTCCTGCTCCACTACGCAGTTTTCCTTTGACCTTTTTTTTTACTGGCATAAGTTGGAATTGAACTTGGTGCGGTGCACTTGGTCCTTCGTCCAAGCTGTAATTACACACACAAAATCAAATGGACAAAATCTTTGTGACAGTTTTGTTAAAAGTTGTTTTTATTTCTCTAGCTACAAACAGCCTGAATGGCGGAACGGTGGAATGCCTGACATGGCATGTCTGTGCTGAAGGCAGTCCTAACAAAAAGTGTACAACAAAAACTTTGTATCCTGACGAATTAAAACAAGTGAAAAGCAACAAAAAGCCTTGGAATTTGTTCAAGTGGTGTTTTTGTTAGCTACTGGGCGCTCAATTGTGTAATTGTAATTTGTACTATAAAAAAGAAAAAAAACGTGATACTTCATACTCATAGATAGGCCCATGACGTGGTCGCTCAACTGTGGCTGGGTTTAATTGAAAGAACATTAACGGTATTTACACGTTGAAGCGTGTAACTGTAAAGCGACAGTTTGCCATACCGTTAAATTTATGTTAATTAATTTAAAGTATGCGCGCTGAAGTATCCCATGAAACTTGTCATTAAGTGATGGATGTGTACAAGACATAGATACATGAAGATACTTAAAGTAGAGCTAAATAACTTTTATTTATCGTTTATTTATAGCTAAAATCACTTTTTCGCCTAGCTTAGGCACTTATTTGTGTACTTAACCTAAATTCATTGAGTGTTAAAGAGCGTGTAAATATATTTGGTGTTCACATTATCATCATCATCAATTCCTATATCTTCCACTGGAGCATAGCGTATTTACATACAGATACATATTATTGACTAGAAGACAAGGGTACAGTTTCAAAGAAGCAACATTAGGCGAGGTTAGCAGCGGCCTCTGCCGTCATCTTCTATTGGAAAATTTCACGGTAACTATCGATTGATGTAACAATACCGCTGCTTATGCGAATCTACTGCCTTTGTTAAAAATTTTGCTACCCTGCGAATGGATGTCACTTTTTAAACCCAAAATTATCCACGTAGCAAAGGTAGAAAACTTGATGCGAACAATAAAATAAGGGTCTTGAACTTATATGTTACTGTGGGCAAAGGATACCTTAAAGTTGGGACGTCCCTCATGTGATCGGCCAACTAGATAATTTCTGATCTCATCATTGCATGGTAAACCTTACGGTCTCTGTACCATCAAAACAAAAAAATTAAACGATTTCGTTGTAATTCGGCATGGTGCCGATCTGTCTGATGTTGATAGAATTTGGTACAGTGCCAGGGAAAACTTTAGAGCTGTTAATATTTTTGCCTAAATAAATTATCACCTTAAAACTTTTGGATTTTTAGGTGCTAAACATCGCCTCTATTGAAGCTGTATAAAAATAAATATGCAGGTATATATTTGTTCCCGTGAATAATAAGAGACTAAGATAATAAATGTTATGAACAGATATTCAAAGCGAAGTTCTTCGACATGCTCAAAATGTTTCCGTATTTTTGGCGCTAAAACCATGGATTATCCTTCTAAAAAAATTATGTTATGAAATAATAAAAGATTGACATCTGTACTAGAGGTCTGCATGAATGCATTCAAAACGGCGAATGAATAGCTCAGTCTTAAAACATATGCATATTTTTTGGTACCCATTTGAATGAATATAAGTGAATGGTGTACTCACACAAACATGGGTTCCAAAATTGTGAGACTTTTATGGTGTACTACAGTAGTGTACTCTACTATAATCTAGTAAAATACGTTTGAAAAAATTAAAGAGAGCAGACTTGTTAGTCGTGTTTACATTCACACTAAGAATTGTATGTATAAAATGCGAAAAAGGGTACATTTGTATCGACTTTCAATCTGTTCAACGATTCTTACAGCGTGCACACTCTGAGTATAGTAGTGTACAAAACGAGCATACATGCATGTACGTGAGTAGCTGTTGCGGCAAAAAAATGGAAAGCAAAGAAAACAAAGCCGGCGCAATGAATATTTTGGAAACTGTGTGTATTTGTTGTAGTAAATTGGCTTAGACAGTTAAATTGACATTAATTTGATCTGTTTTAGAGCTAAAAAATTAGTTAATTATATGATTTTTTTTCTTTAAAACATATTGCAAATCAATAAACCAAATAATAATGTGTAACCATAATTTTTTTTTAAATAAATCTATTACTTTAATTGAAGCAAAAAATTTGTTAAATAATATTTATTCAAATATTAAAAAATTATGTGTTAAACCAAAGGACATACAACATAAAACGCATTTCTGTTTTTGTGTGCACGCTGTAAGAATCGTTGAACAGATTGAAAGTCGATACAAATGTACCCTTTTTCGCATTTTATACATACAATTTTTAGTGTGAATGTAAACACGACTAACAAGTGTCATAGCAGTTACCTTACTTCGAAAGGGTATACATTTTCCCGTTTACACTGCTCAAGCACGCAAGCCACCCCAAATTGACAAAGAAAATATTTATGCTTTCTCGCTCATGCCTGCTGCATTTACTATGTCATTTATTTAATTTTATCTCTTTCATTACGTTCACGATCGCTGCTCTGTCGCTCTGTGCTCTCTGCTCTCTTTCATTTTTTCAAACGTATTTTACTAGAGTATAGTAGAGTACACTACTGTAGTACACCATAAAAGTACTCTACTCACAATTTTGGAACCCATGTTTGTGTGAGTACACCATTCACTTATATTCATTCAAATGGGTACCAAAAAATATGCATATGTTTTAAGGCTGAGCTATTCATTCGCCGTTTTGAATGCATTCATGCAGACCTCTAATCTGTACTTGATTCGCTGACCCGTCAATACCCATACAAGCACTCCACTTGAAGCATGGCTGGCTATAGGGTATATCGTAGGCGTGTCATCCCGCTTGTGGCTGCTCCACTTGCTTTACTTAATATAAACACCTCGAAAAACACAAATTGTATAGTCCGTTCTTGCTTTGGTTGGTGTTCTGGTACCTGCAGTGTGTTGCCTTGTTCAAAACTATAATGGCCCTTTGGAGGCACATAAAGTGGTCACAGAAAACTAACCAACTATGAAATCGCTTTTTGACGTAAGATTTTTCATATGCCAAAAAGTTTTTCTACCAAAAGAAAAACGCTTTTGTTTTCTGTACAAGCTTGAAAACATTTTAAGTTTTTCGCTAACTCGTTCGCTTTTACGCCGAAAATTATGCGCAAGTATTTGCAAACTAAATTAAGTGTCGCCAAAAAAATTTACATAGACAACAAAAACGTGACAACAACAAAACAACAATTGCAAAATAACAAAATACCAGAAGCTAGGTCAAGGGAGGGAGTAAAAACAAGTGGGCTGGTTACAGTCGGTACATATCGACTACAATATACTCTGTAGCCGGATTTTCCATAGAGGCAAAAAGGTAACTGCATATGGGCCTCATCCAAGATACTGATAAAAATATAAATTTTTCCTTGGGACTGGATAATGATCAATACAGCGACGAAAATCAGCGTATACCCTTTTTCCCCCCAACGTTGTCAATTCTGTTGATGTTGTGCTTAGAGGCAAGCAAAAGATTAAAGCCGAAACTTTGCTGACTATTTTAGATACGTTGTGCTCTGGAAGCTTTTTGGTGGATTTTCCCATAATATTTATGATGCGGAAATTAAAAGGGCTAGTACAAATTTCAGCACCAACTATTCTGAGGATGAATAAGAAATAGAGCACTTCCAATATTTCGTCGCTCAATTAGACATTGTAAAAATATTGACAATGATAGCGCCTGATGAAAATCTTTTTTCTCATTTTTGAAAATATGTCTTTATTCATTGGCCCTTTTGAACATTTATGATAAGAAATGCCAGCGGAGGTAGAAGGTTTTCAAAATCAAAGCTGAGCATGAGTTTTTTACGATCATCAAAGAAAAAAAGAGTTTAAATGCACTATCCTATATACTATGTTACCACTTAAAATCAAATTTGTAAAAAAAGAGTTTTCCAACACATGGCAGTAAAATTTAAAGAAACAAAAACTTAGAAAAATAAATACCTATATAAAAACATTAAAAATTTCAAAGTTTTTGCTTTTTAATTTTCTTTTAATTATATTTTTTAATCTTTCTTAGTAAGGCAAATTTTTTCTTGCTTATTGTAGATGACAAGCCGGCACTGCGTCCAGTCAAAAAAGTTTCGAATTTGTGTTTTGAATAACATTTGCACCCATTGTGTAATACCAATTCCATTGAAGAAATAGTGGTCGACAACCCATTTGATAAATTTAAGTGACCCACGTATGTTGCGCAAGTAATGTATAATAAGTTATAACTAATAAAAATAAATTTTAAACAATTATTTACTTAAAGACTCTTTAACGAAAATATCTCTTACCGGAAATTCTCTATAATATATACACATTTTGATTGAAAAAAAGTTGCCGATTGCACATCCAGACCATAGGACACACCATCTAAAAAATTTCATGCTCCTAACTCTTGTCATTTGTTAGTTTTTCAAACTCGTACAGACCATAATCGATTCTATTTTTCGTCCAGATAACTTTGTGGGACTTACTACTTTCCTTCTCAACATTATACAACAACTTAACGTACTGCTTATTCTTAAGATAAAGGGTATAGCAAAGTTTTTGACGTTTGACGTTTTGTCGCAGTCATAGTTAACTGTTGTTGAAATGCGTTCGCTGAGAAGTTTTTCACTTTTAGATATTTTCCCATTTAAATAGGTACATAATTAAAATTGTTTTTTGCTTGACTTACACAACAGAATTGTAATGAACATTGTCTGCTAATTGTCGGGTTTTCTTTCATTTCATTAATATCCGGCTTCAAGGGCGTTACTTTTATTAAACACTTAATAAATAATTTTGATAAGACCATAATAAAAGATTTATGTTACGTTCAAGCTGTTCCAATGGCAAGTGGCGGCACTGATTGGCAACGTCTGCAGCTGTTGCTGGAAGTTCATCATTTTCCATTTCCGCTTAAGCCAAGTAAAAACTTTAATTGCCATTTATGGCATTTTGGCTTATAAACGAACACCTGTACATATAGCTGTATATATAACTTGTTGCTACTGAGATTTCAAAAAGACTATATATAATAATCATATATACACACTTCATAACCCGACATGCATGCAACGGAAATGGCACTGCTCCCCAAGGATATTTAAATATGGGGTAAACAAGAAGCCAGGCAATATGTACGTGCTTACGGTGCTTACGGGGCTTAGGGGCTTCACAAAGTATGCAACAGTAGGCAAAAAAAAAAAAAACATGTGTTTAAGGATACGCCTGACATACAAATGTATTTTTTATGTGGACTAACACTGCATTTTGTTGTTTTGTCAAAACCTTGTCTTGACTTTTTTTTGGCGCACTTCGTCTGGGGAGCGCAGCCCTTGGTTTTCATTTGGGTACTTAGAAAAATATGAGTATCTACTTATTAAGAGGCAGTTGTCGTTTGGAGTTCCATTCCGGGGCCACGCTCAGCTAATGAGTTTAATAGGCAGCTTTGACATATTTTATTGCCTACTTTTAGGCTAATCAATTTATGAGGCATATGAAAGTAGCAAAAATATTATTATTAAATAAGGAAGTATTCTATTAGCACTTGACGTTTAGCGACTTTCAGGAAGTATGAGCAAGAGTTCTGTCAATCTCGTCAAGCTGTTTATTAGAACGAGAGTACATTTTAGCGATGAGTATGACGATGCTCGCCAAAATAAAGTCGCCGAACAATTTAATAACTCTAACGCAAAAAGTAACATGCGGTAGACCAACGACCAATTTTAATTACGATTAACAATCGCAGGCACACTGCTGCATTGCCGATATTATCGATTACTGTGAAATAGCCAAATTGGGGGACTGATGATCATAATTGTGGGTGATAGTGCTCAGTAAGTGTACTAAATACCTAAAAGACATTTTGTTTCAAGGGCATGATTTATTTACATGTCTTTCTTAGTTTTTTTTTAATTTTAATTTATTTTTATTTTTTTTTTTTTAATACATATGTTTTATGAATCGCAGTTTTCAAATAATTTATTACCAATTCAGCCTGATTAACTGGAGACATCAGGTCTTTCTTAGTGATTCTATTAGGTAATTCAATTGCAATAAAGAGTTATAGCTGGAAACAGAATTCAATAACCCAAATTATGTCCATGGATCACATTTAATTAATTTAATTAAAATTTAATTTTCCTTTCCAACAATATCTTGTTCAGCACTTCAGATAGGTGACTACGACTACTTAAGAGACTTATCTCTGAATAGAGAAATTCTTTACGGATTTCCTATACTCATCGAGCACTGCCATCCACAATTTGAATTATCTAACGACCAAAAAAATGTCATCTGCAATATGGGTAGACAGCCAAGTACCTAGAGCAAAAACCCAGCCGAGTGAGTACGACGCAGACTCGTCCCTTGATGTGCAGGATTATAAAGGTTGTTTTTTATAGGTGATCAATTTTTCGAAATGATTCAAAGGGTTTTAAGTTGGTAGATCTAACAATTGATTAAATCAATTGGTTTGTCATTTTATCATGAATAGATTAAGAATTTTATAAATCAACCCACAGTTTTATCGACGTATTTGACAAGCGCATCATATTCCAAAATGATCTAGGATATTTTCTTTGGAGTTAGATTATACGAACAAAGCGATTAAGAAGACAATTTTATGCCATTCACTACGAATTTACATATATTCACTTATTTGGCCGTGCTCTGAATTTTATGTGGTTTGAAACCGAACTAAAATGAATTGGCAAAATAAATTCAAAAGTGTACGCATTTTAAAATGAAGTATAATTTAAATATTTTTTGATATGGGGCAGATTCTATTTATGCAAATTTCAAGATAAATAGTTATTGATAAATATTTTCATTTATTTTTTTCTGAATCAACCCAAAAAATAGCTTGCACAACTCAAACCGAATTTTTATATGACCCATGTCGTGCAGAAATTAATAATTTCCCTCGAAAGGTGTAGAGCTGTGCTTATAAACTTAGTTTTCATTTTATGTTGAGGTTTTTTTTTTGGCCACTGAATAATTTGATTAGTTAGAATTTTAAATTCCCCATAAAAATAAAATATTCAGTTGTATGGACTATAGTCTCAACCCTGCAAATAATTTAAATTATGCTATCTTTAAGCTATTGGTTCAAAAGATATTTAAATTCAATTTTTATTATCAATTTTTAAAATAAAAATTGCTCAATAACTCCTATTTTCAACTTATATAATAAAAATTTAAGAATAACTCTTATTTCATAATTTTTATTTAAAAAGTGTAAAATAAGAGTTAAATTTCAATTTATAAAAAAACATTTCAAAATAAATCTTATTTTGCAATTTTTAAATAAAACTGAAGAAATAATATTTAAATGTTAGTTTATATAATATAAATTAAAAAATAACTCTTATTTTGCTACTTTGAATTTTTGATTATTTCATAATTTTTATTTTTAAAGTCAAAAAATAAGATTTACGCTTGATTTTTTTGATAAAAATTAAAAATAAAAAGGGTCTAGCTGTATAAGGTACTGGAAACTGCCCCCAGGGATTTTTGAAAACTAACGATGCAGTCGATGCATATGGCAAAAAAAAATTGTTCGCAAAATTTCAGCTTTTAAACTTAATGCGTTACGGCTTAAAAAAATTAATTAAATTAAAAATTTTTCTTTTTATTTTTTTTTAACATTGTTCCACCAAATCGATTTGATTCATATTCGTACCAAATAAAGATATAATGGTGATTGACATTAAACAAAAATAAGAAAATTTCATGTGTTTTTAACAAAATGTGTTGATTAAAAAAAAATTAAATATTTTTTTTTAAAGAGCCCTGTGACCAACTTAGATTAAAAAAAAAATTGGTTGAAAAATATTCAGTAGCTTAGTCACAATTAAATAAAAACGAATTACACTTTTTTTTTTTTAAATTAAGCCGTAACGCAAAATTAAAAAAAAAAAAATTAAATATTTTTTTTTAAAGAGCCCTGTGACCAACTTAGATTAAAAAAAAATTGGTTGAAAAATATTCAGTAGCTTAGTCACAATTAAATAAAAACGAATAATACGTTTTTTTTTAAATTAAGCCGTAACGCATTAAGTTTAAAAGCTGAAATTTTCATCATTAGTTTTCAAAAATCGCTGGGGGCACTTTCCAGTACCTTATCCAGCTTGACCCTGGATCCTATCCTTATTTCGGATAGTCCTTCCAAAAATAGTGGCTTGCACTTTCATCCAAAGCACTTTTTTCGCTTTGATTTTTTCAACCCCATATATTACCTCTACCTGCATAGAAGGATATTCAAGGATGCCTTCAAAATATTCAGACTTCAGTGAAAACTAGAACCAAGGCAAACCGACAATGGTGCATTGCGCCTGGCTCTCACATTTCTCTAGCTTGCATGCGATATCCGAACTTATATACTTCAGTAGGAATAAGCATTATGTTCAGCAAGTTACATACCTAGGCGTTTTGGAATACCTGACACTAGGAGATCTGGTTTAAAAGAATATGGAAAGATGGAAGCTAATGTCGCCATACAACAAACACTTTCCGTCCCTTTGCCCTATACCAAAAAATGGAACAGAAGGCCACACAGAGACTTGCCAAAGGCTTCCCGGTCTTTACCGAGCAGCCTATTTAGACAAACTAAACATACGCTTTGTACAAGAACAGTAATGCAAAAGACATATAATTCCCAATTCAAAATGGCATGACAAATGGCAAATCCTCGACAGCAACAGTGACAGTTTCAGTTTACAAGTTTAGAAGGAAAATGACTTAGAGCAAGTGCAGCAACCCTTTGAAGCTGTTAACTTGGTATTTTGAACTAAGTATGTTGTAAGTTAGTATGAATTACTGCTAGTTAGTGTGAAAATGGGAAAATGTGAAAATGACGCAAATATGCAAAGAGACGAAGCAAAGTGACAATAAATACGAATGGTTTGGGGCAACAACAAAATTCAAAGCAAATAGACGCTTAAACTCTTGAAGCCATTCACCTCTTAAGCCCTTATACATGCCACATTGCAAGTACTACACAGTACAGAGTGGTACATAACTATGTACATAGTATATACTATACATAGTGTTTTAGTTTGCAACCAACTGGCGTTAAAAATCGCACAAACACGACACAAAATGGTCGCCTTAAATACCCTTGCTATTTGTTGCAACTCGCATTGCTCCGAGTACTTTGGACTGTAAAACGTAGCGTAAATAGAAACAATACTAAGCATACAGATCAAGACTTAGTGGGAGTTTACCATAATGGTCCTACATATATTTTTCATTTTTTTTTTGCATTTGACAAAGCTGCTCTCTCTGCCTTTGTGGAGTTTAGAATCTATTAAATAATTGCTTGGGTATATACACACTTCATACATATGTTTTTTCGTAGACGGGTTTAAAGCTCCAAACCTATATGTACGCATTACAATGAGATCCTTTGGTAACTAAACTAACTAACCAAACAACAAGTTTAATAGACTTTTCCCCAGTGCTCTGTTCCCGTGTGTTTTTGCATTTGCGTTGGGTTTATAGGCCCGTGAAAATGACATGAATTTCCTTTCCTTTTGTGTGTGTGTGTGTCCGTAATTCAAATTTAACGTGTTGTTCCAACTGTTTGTATAATAGTTAACATCAATGTTAAAAGGTTGACTGTACCACACGTGCCGGCACTTCATGACAATAAATTTGAAATTTTGGACAAACTTGTTTGCTGAAGTGGAAGTAAAATGAACAATAGTTTTTGGGTTAAACCATTTTTAAAATTATCTTTCATCGTCCGTATCAAAGTATCAAAGTACTTTCAAAGTTTTGTGTTTATGTCTGTTTATGGTTGCGACTAGATTATGGACTTTAATAAAAAAAAAATAATAATAAAGTTTAATTATTTTACTTAATAACAACTTAAATAGATATATTACTATTATTATATATACTATTAATTTCTTTCAGTTAGCAAAATATGACTACCGACTGTGAATAAAACCGAAACTGGTAAAGTGACACCTGAAGGTTGTGTTTATTCAAAAACCATAAACACCTGCAACTTATCTTCTCAAGCTCCCTATACCAAAATTGTTGTTTTGGTAATTAATGTTTATCTTCTTTTGTTTTAATAATCCACATCGACGTGAAATGTGCCAAAAATTGATCCACCTCTTTGATATAATATAAATATTTGTTTACAGGTTTTTCAAGTTTCCAATTCGCATATTTCAACATTTTCGATGGACTCTACGGATTTTCGAATTCCGACAAAAGCCATTACAAATTATCGGAAATTTTTGTATTCTCTTAGGTCAATGAACGGTTGTATTTCGATAAATGTTTCTAAAGTTTGTGACAAGGATCTAACAAAATAAATCCTTATTTTTCAAATTTTATGTAATTATCAAACATTTTCGGTAAATGTAAATATTTCGCAATTTTAAAATGCAGAAAAGGGTATAAAAACTTAATAATTGTGAGTTGTAGTCAGTCAGCTTCCAACTTTACTGTTTTAGGAATTATCTTTTTCGGGGAAAAATGATTATGAGTAATATGCACCTAATTCTGTTTTTACACGGTAAGTAAATTGAAGTAAATCTTAAGCTGATATGAAAATAAATTTAAAAGTGGAATTCCCTAAATAAATTTTTAAAAGATTAGGTAAACAAAATCATTTTTCTTTAAAATTTCAATCAAATAGATTTTTTTAATCGTGCTAAATCGAATGAAATTGTGTAAAAAATGTTTTTTCCTTGACCGTGTTATTTCAAAACCATGTAAAAAAAGATCGTGTATAAACAGAATTAGGTGTATATAATATTTTTATATCGGTGCCGCCTGACGTAACTTTTTTTTTTAGCTTTGCAACTATTTTGAAGGCGGCAAGTATTAAAAATAATTTTATTTGTAAACATATGGACGGCTGTCTAGAGTGTATAAAATGGAATTCCTTTTAACAGGTATTTTTGCTTGAAAAAGCCTAAGGCCAGACAAACAAGTTAAAAGGAAACCATCAACAACATATTAAGCCGCATAATTTATGACCACTTTTAAACTCAATTTTGTGTTTTGGTTTTCCTTATTAACCAGAACAACAATCAACTAATTAAATTTCGTCTCTGAAGCTTCTGGATAATTCGTCCTGGTGATTGAAAAGAGCTAATCCGTCATTTCTATACCCTGTAAGGTGTTTATTAGGATACTGCAAAACCATTTTGTGAGTAACACATCAAACAATTTGAGAAATTTAGATACAGTCTCTTAGTTAAAGATTGAAAATACACTCACATTTTTGAAAATAATGTACGATTTTCATTCAGTTTGTACGGTAGATATTTCGATTTCGTGTACAAAAACCCCTGCATTTACTCATTTTTTCTGAACCATCTAGATAAACGCTCTTATTGCAATTATAAGAAGAGTCTCTGCTTAGTTTTAGCTACGTTTCTTCAATTTTCGAATTGCATAAAAAAGTGTATATTGTAGTCGGGATGTCACGACTTTTAACAGACCATATGCCAATTATGAACTTTGAATAAATCTCTTGCAGACCTTACTCTTAAAAACTTTTATTTTAAAACAATTGCTAGATTTATATCCACACTTTGTGTCCTTTGACTAATGTTATGCCAAGCATTTGGTTTTGTTATCTGAACCACAAAAAGTTTTTGTATTATTAGTTGACCCAGCTTAAAAGACATTTAACAAGTCAAAGCCAACTAAGTGAGCCAAAAGGTAATTACAGCATTCAAACGCATATAGAGATACGTATGTACATAAGTGCCATGTTAGTTGGGCTAAACTTTTGTCAATGACTAAACTTTGTCGGCTAATCACAGACAATTGTTCCAGATACTTTGAAAAAATAAATTAAAATAAAAAGTATAACTTTAACCACATGAGCTTTATGTAAAAGCTATTGACATTTTCAGTTGTTATGTAAATAAAAGGGGCGTGTTTGAGTCTCTTTATTTGTTCGAATGAACTTTTTACATAATCCCACTTAAGATATAGTTTGAACTCAACTGAAAGTGCCATATAACGTGCAATGACATACAGTACACTTTTCATATGAATGCGTTTACACAATAAAAGTAAAAGATACTTCCACACAGATACACACACACACACACGTATGCAACAATATTTCCCTTTATTCAATTGAATACACTCAAACATGGTGAAAACGTGTGACTCTGTGTGCAATTTCCTAATGAAATTCCAAGTACTATATTGTCTTAGCCCTTAACTTAAAGACCAGTTAGCCGAGAGAGTGTTGGCTGAAATGCTTATGCCAAACATTGTACTAACTTAATTACATATATTGAGACTTCTACTGTTCTGACGGCCACCTAAGCGATGGCTCATCGATCAACTTGTTGCAAATTAATTTAATAAAGTCTCTTCAGTCAAGGTCCTTTGAATTAGTCTTATGTGTACATAGTACATTCGAAGTCTTGACAGTGCCTCGACGAAGCTGCACTTAAGAAAACGTGAAGTTTGTGCTTGACCCCAAATGCTCTCGATGGAAACGGAAGTCATTGGAGCTTAAGAATAAGTTGAAGCTGAAAGCCTACCATATTTCATATTTCTCAGCGAGTCTTGAGTTTCTCATAATGTTTTTTTTTTATAAGAATTAATTATGTAATTTAATTACTACACCTGAGCATATTATAGAAGCATGGGAACACTGGTTTTCCAATTGTGTCATTTGCATTGCAAAAAATTTGGTCAGCATATAGACATTTTGTCATATTTAAATCTCAGCTCATGTTAACACTTGAGTGCTGCTCCTTAGCAAAATGATGTCTCCGTCAGCGAGTAAATTAATGTGCTATTGTGGTAATGAAAATTATTATCTTATTGATTACATTTTGCTTGTTGGTCCTGGTTATAAAAAAAATACGAAATTAAATAGCATTTTGTTTATTTTTTCAAATAAAAAAACTGTATCATGTAACGATGGCCAATTTCTTCCATTTTAGCAAATTAATTGAGACCGTTCTCTAAAAATAGTGGTACTGTACTTCCCGTGCACAGTACTTCCCGTGTTTATTTTTTTTGAGCATTGCCCAACACTAGTATATCGGGTCGGTTAATTCTGTAGTAAACCGGAGAAATTGTATTTTTAGTATAGTGAATTTTTATACCCTGTACCTATAGGTGCAAAGGGTATACTAGATTTGTGCAATGTATGTAACGGACAGAAGGAGGCGTGTCAGACCCCAAGTCCTTTATACCAAAATGCTTATCATAACCTCGGGTAGCGATTGAGCCATGTCCGTCCGTCCGTCTGTCCGCCCGTATGAACACCTAGATTTCGGAGACTATAAGAGCTGGAGATACTAAACTTTACCAACTGGTGCGCATATTTCCTGACAAGATGAAGTTTGTTGAATCATGTCGATATCTTTCCCCGTTCTCCCGCAGTAGATTTTCGCGGTTTTTAGCCACACCGTTTAATTTGAAATTGAACAGAGCGATGCGTTGTGGTTACATGCATCTGTGTGTAAAAAATGAACAAAATCGGACAAATACAGCAAAAGTTATAGTCAAAAATGTACAGATTTCACCACCCTTGCCTATAAACTGCGTCAATATTTGACTCTACGTAATTATGGTTACAAGTGACCTAGAATCACAATTATTGGTAAGCTGATTTATGTCGCTCTAATGAACAAATCGGTAAAAATATACGGAACTTATAGGTATAAATATCGAATTTCACCAAAAAAAAAAAAATTCCAATTGGAAAGTTCTTAGAAGGAATGTGCAGGAAAAATTTTTTCGAGACAAAGGTACAGGGTATTCCAATGTCGAGCACCGCCTCGACTGTACCACATTTTTATTATTTATGTACTTATTTGTACATTATAATTTTTACAAATAAGAGTGTAAAGTGTAAAGTGATAGAAAAATCGTCACGTAACGCAAAGAATATTTGTGTATTCGTTAGAATATTGAGTAGTCTTTAATCTATTGAGGAATAAACCAAAATAAGCTGAGTTTGTAGAGTGTTGGCTTTTAGACTTTAAGTCCGATCCAGTTCCAGGCTCGATTCTCAATCGAGAAATTTTTTTTTTTTATATTTTATATAAATTTGGTACTACGTACCTTTTTGTTATTCTTCTTTTATAAATAATTTATTTTATTTATTTATTGGGATATAATGTAATATTAATAATAATAATATTTACTATTCATATAAATTTTTATTGTAAACTAGCTATACCCGTCACGCCTTGCTGTGCCGTTTACTAAATTTAGGGAATAGTTGTTCCATCTGGTGCATATACGTATAAGTCAGATGGTTTTCCAACACGTGAGTAGGCTACATATAATTGTCCATGGGAGAAGCATGGATTTTCTGAATTCAATCCACATACTTGGAGCGATGGTCCTTGCGCTTTGTTGATGGTCATTGCAAATGCAAGTCGTATTGGAAACTGCAAACGTTTAAATTCGAAAGGCATATCTGTTGATATCATTGGAATGCGTGGTAACAGCACATTTTCTCCTTTGAATTTGCCATTCAAAATGGTTGCTTCGATGATATTGTTCAATTTTCATTTCCAATTCGAAATGGTCGTCTGCCAAATTTGAACTGAATGGAAACTGAGTGAACACTGTGTTTTTTTCGTTGCATTTGAAAACTATGCTCAGTACTCAGCGCTACCTATCGAAAGGTGTCCATACTTATGTTGTAAACCTTCTCGACAACATACCGAACATAGCCTGTAAATATGAACACAATCACACTGCAATATATGGATTCTATAAGACTCGTACAAACATACATTCATTTTTATATGTATAGATCACTGTTTTATATATAATTTCAAACAAAACATTTTCTTTAACTATTAAATGTAACAAAAATAAATTAAAAAAAAAAACCATGAGCAAAAAAAACGTTTCAATTTTTAGGTTTCTATCAGAATAATTCATATAATTGTTAAATTTATTTATTTCTCTGGTAATCAAAAACAAACGCCATTAATGAGTTTCTGGTTTTATTTACTTTTTATTTATTTATAAGTATATGTATCTATTAAAAAATTTATTACCCAACCAAGGTAATCGAAAATCTTTTTTATACATTTTTATTAGTCAGCATGAAAATTAATACGGGGAATAAAAATAAATCAATAGCAGCTCCTGGACTGAGATATTCATTTGGTTAACAATATATTAAAAGGGCGTAAAAGTTCGTTAGGCTAAAATTTTATAATCCTCATCCCACGGGCAAAGTAGGGAGATCCAGCCCCTGCACAATTCGATCATCAACTCTCGTCATAACTTCTTTATTCAATTCAGGACATGCTAGAAATAATATACGCCGTACTTTCATTAGATTCCATAGTGGTCATCCGAGTGAGAACGGACTCACTGTAAAATAACCTGTTCCACCATAGGACTCTGCTCAAATTTGTTCCCAATTACACAAAGTCTAATCCAGTCTAATAATGTCTCTCTGTACCAGTGGAACTGACAAAAAATTTGTACCTTTTTTAAATTAAATTAAAATTAACAAATAATTGTTTTCAGTTGACCTTCTGGCAAAAACCGTTAAATTTTTTACAGTTTTCCTTAAAACTCCCGAAGTACCCAAAAGATTTTAATAAAAATTGATAAAGATATGAAAACATGTGCATGATAACTTTGGTATAGAGCAGTGGCGAAGCCATCCCCCAAAAGTTGGCAAACTGAGCTCCTGTCATAGAGTTTAAAAATAAAACAACTTTTACAGTAGACAAAACTCTAAATGTAAATAAGAGTTCTACTTATGAATGAACTCAACTCAAGTTGTCAAATTCTAACTCTAGTGGAAACTTCCTTTTACTCCCAACAGCATATTCAGCTGCTTATGTATTTATTTATCCGAACTACTAAAAATATCTGCTGGACTCACATAAGCGAACCGATTAATACATGATATGCTGCTCCTCAACTTTATACCACCATAAATAACAAATTTTGTAAGCTATAAAATCATATTCGATACTTTTTCTGCAGCCGCAAATCGATAGCTTAATTAAGCGTGAGCATTTCTCGTTTTATATTAATAGGTTGCCTTGGGTTTGACCAGGGCATGGATACTAAGGCAGACATATGGACAGGAAAATTGACACAAACTACTCGGTCACACAGGCACACATGTCAATTAGTCAAAATATTGACACGCCTCCAAACACACACACACATACACACACACACACACAGACACACCCCGAACTTTGCACATAATTGACAGATCCTGAGTGTCCAAAATTACCAAAAAGCTACCCAATCTTTGCCCATTTAAAAGTGGCTTAAAGTTGTTATGGTTCGTATGCAAAATTTCTATACTCAATGTGCACTCTCTACCTCGGAGCCACTCCCTTGGATGTTTCGTTAAATGTGTAAGGTTAAAGCTAAAAATATGCTTTAAAATTTCGATTCCATGCACAGCCCAACTGAATCTAATCCCTCCTAACCCAAACCGAGCAACTCATATTACACTTTTCATTCGATTTTGTCTGCATTTTGCTGTCACATGTGGTTACCCAGTCCCCACAAAGTATGCAACAAGTATTGGGTTTTGATGTTTCAGCTTGTTATTGGGCTTAAGTAATTTGCTTTTCATTTTGTTGGTAGCCATACATTAGTGTCGCCCATAATTAATTTTTTGACAACTAGTAGGTATTTTGTGAACTTTGAAATTTGTTTCCAAGCTTCCTTTTGTCTAGGATTGAATTTCATTTTAGGGGTCGTAACCAACACATTGAAAGGGCAAGTACAAAAACAGGGAACTATGTATATGAACTATGAGTGGCTAGGTTGAAAATATAAATTCTTGGAGGACGACGTTGTTCATGAGGTCGAGGACCTGATTGCTGCACCTCCAAATTCGAATTGTTACCCGGAACCCTTGCCGCGCTCATTATGGGGATGGTTTATGACTATTCTTATTATGTAGTGGCCTGAACATGTGCCTGCATATGTGTGGGATCGTGTGTGTGGCGCATAAATTATCAAGGGATAAGCGGCCTGCATTGGAATGCGACTGTAGAGCATTCGATAATGTATCCCAGGTCATATATCACTTGTGCTCCCATAAACATTGCCTGCTCTTAAAGTGTATATTCTTGTACACTGATTGTACAGAAAACAAAATGCGACGCCTACTGCAGGGCTTAGACACGACCGGTCTGAAGCCATCAGAAATTTTAACCAATATGAAGCGCCTTGCACCTGATTCTGGGTGTGAGCCAGTAATTCGCACACTTTTCATGAGCTATATGCCTCAAGTGGATGGATTTCGATACTGCCTTACAATGATTGACCGTTTTTCCAGATGGCCTGAAGCTATTCCTTTGAAAGACATGTCTGCTGATGCAGTAGACTCGGCTTTTTGGTCAGACTGGATTACACGTTTGGGTTGTCCTCAAACCATTACGACAGACCAAAGCGACCAATTTGAGTCTGCTTTATTTAAGGCACTTACTGATTTAGCAGGAAGCAAACACATACATACGACAGCTTACCATCCCCAATCGAACGGCTTAATAGAAAGATGGCATCGTTCCCTTAAAACTGCGCTCATGTGTAGTCCAGCTACTCCTTGGATTAGCTTGCTGCCTACCGTGCTTCTTGGTTTGAGAACGTGTTTTATGGAAGATCTGGGTACTTCGGCTGCAGAGATGGTGCTTGCATTCGGCTCCCAAACGAATTTTACGATGACATGTCAAAGCCTTTTCATCCGAAAAATTTCATCGAAAAATTCCGTGAGCATATGCGTTTGGTTCGACCAGTTCCAGCAGCTCATCATATCAAAAAAGGATGTTTTTTCTGAAAAATATGCATGACTGCTCCAGCCTTTGGAGCCTCCTTATTCCGGCCCTTACGAAGTCGTGGAACGCTCAACCGATCATGTATACATCACCAAAATCAATGGAAAAGAAGTTGCTGTTTCTACTGAGCGACTTAAACCAGCATTCACACTTAGAGAGATCGAGCCTTCATCGTCTGGGGATAGTGCGCCACGTACTTATTAAAGAAGTCGTAAGGTCAGATTCGCTCACGACTTGGTCACTGGGGAGGGGGTAGCTGTGGCAACACCGAGCAGCATTGCCGATAGGCGAGAGTGCGATAAACTCATCGTTTTGTTGCCATCGGCACGAGCCTTGATCGAAGCAACTATCATCACTATCTCTCTCTCGTCTCGCGCCTAAGCTCATTATACTCGATGCATCATTTCAATTGTATTATTTAATGTTAATAAAGTATTAAGTTTATCAGTAGCAGTCAATGTGTTTGATTGCTAAAGGCTAAGTTATACTGGCGTCATCCATCGGCTATTTTATGCAACGGCTGACACTGATTAAAACCTGTTTAAAAACACTTCCGGTATTCAACCGCTGTTATGGTAAATTTTCGACGGTATTTACCAACACATATACACCCAAAGTAACTTATTTCTTCAAGGCCTACTGTGGTGGCTATTTGATCAGAATTAAGAAACTGTTAACTGGCTTTAAATTATCTAACAAAACATTTGTGAACTTCAAGAAACTGCAAGTGTCAGCATAAATGCATCTACAATTACACTTAGCTTAAAAAAAAGCTTTTTGCTCTTTTGTTCGGTTGGTCGTGTTTCTACCGCGCTCCGGTTACTTTTTATTTTTTATAAAAAAACCCTACGAATTTTAACCAATCTTTGTTCGCAATAACTAATAACTTAGTGGTGGTTCATTTAATTAAAGTGACAAACTCAAAATAACTGCAACAGTGTTAATTTAATTGCTAAAACATTTTGCTTAAATTCTAAACAGTGCAATTTGTTGTTGCTGCTCAATTTTTGTTTGCATTTTAAGCTCAGCCTAGCCGCTCAGCTTAGTTTTTGTTGTTGTTGCTTGTTCCTCAGTGCGAGCTTTTATTTCGTGCGGCGCTTTGCGTATTCTTCTTTGTGCTGCGCTCACCAACGCTTTCTTGTTG
The DNA here is from genome assembly GCA_949987675.1 of Chymomyza fuscimana. Classification (NCBI taxonomy): domain Eukaryota; kingdom Metazoa; phylum Arthropoda; class Insecta; order Diptera; family Drosophilidae; genus Chymomyza; species Chymomyza fuscimana. The sequence goes on along the minus strand of OX465088.1, from coordinate 58,297,575 downwards.
TTGCGTGCATCTCTTCTTTGCTTTGAGCATACGTATTTGTTGTTGCTGAATAACTGCTGTGTTTATAAGCTTTGGGTCGCTTATACACCGTCAGACTCATATACACTGTCTGTCTGCTGCATCTTTTGTAAATAATCATCGCCATGAGTGACCTAAAGATTTGTTGTTATCCATCTTGTCAATGGAGCGGTATACAAACCGAAGCCTGTGTTGCATGCTGGATGTGCGACAATATGGCTCATTTAAAATGTGCCGGTCTGACCGGCCGTGTCTTTGACTTTATACGTGAGGGCAAAGGCCTAAACTGGACCTGCCCAACTTGTCGTTCCGCTGAAGTTGAGATGAAAGCCTTTATGCGCCAGACGAAACTGGGATTTGATGACCTTTATAAGGATTTTCGTTCTCTACAAGATAAGTTTTCTTCAATTTCAAGTATGTTTGGCAATTTGCAGCTTATGAGAGTTTCACCTAAGCGCAAAAAGGCAAACCTACCAGCCATTGAACCAACTTTAATAAATTCTAACCCTACAGGGCTGGACTCGCCTATAACTCCCCGTCCGTCGCAGCTTATTTCGTTTGCTACACCTATACTAGTTCCTTCAGCCGCTGCTAGTGACACGGCTAGTGCTGTTGCTGTTGACACTGGCGCTAGTTTGACTGTAGCTTCTACAGCTCCTACCGTTTCTGTCGAGTCTGCCACTACGGACTGCGCCACTAACAGCGTGACTGATGCGCCGTCCTCTGTCATCATTTTGAGTGGAGTCCCTATACCTGCCGCCCCGCCAACTGCTGACCCCTCGGACTCATTGGTAGGAGTGGCTCCTAAAAAGACAATCTTCGTCTCCAGGCTAATGCCATCGGCTACTGAAAATTGCATTAATCAATTCGTTTGCGAGAAGCTTAATATTTCTCCAAATGAAATTGAAGTATTTAAGTTCAATTTTAAGTATAAGCGCGATATCTCTTCGTTTAAGATTAGTGTCCCTGATTCTCTCTTTTCTGCTATACTTAATCCTTCATTCTGGCCTACTCATACTTTAGTGCATGAGTTTATTAGAAAACCTAAAAAGACTTTAGCATCTAATGTAGCTTCCTCTACAAGTGTAGTTAACACAGCTTCAAAAAACTAAATTCTGTTCTTACCATTCAATATCAGAATGTTCGTGGTCTCCTCTCTAAACTTAGTAGACTTTTCACCAATAGCGTAAATTTCGATTCTGATATTATTGCTTTCTCTGAAACCTGGCTTAATGCGTCTGTCTATGATTTTGAGATTTTTGTTAGCTCCTATGTAACCTACAGGCTTGACCGGTCTCCCGGTCGTGGTGGTGGTGTACTCATTGCTGTAAATGTAGCCTTAGAATCTCATTTACTATCTCTAAATTTTCCAATAGGCATTGAGTTCATTGCGGTAAAAGTGTTTTTTAATAATTCCTATATCTATTTTACTTGTTCCTATATACCTCCTTGCTCCGACTTGAGTGTATATCAGAATCATCTCACTGCCATTCGTATGGTGGCTGATTCTGTTGGTACTCGGGATCAAATTGTTGTCTTAGGCGACTTTAATCTGCCTACATTATATTGGCTTAGTTCAGTCAATTCTAGTTTTCTTTTTCCATCTGGTAATCATGAGTTTGTTACAGGACTGATTGATATCTCTCTCAGCCAAATAAATTTTATACATAATTGCTCAAATAGAATGCTTGACCTCGTTTTTGTCAATGATAATTCTGATTTTGAAATTTCTAGGGTCTGTCCGCTCTCCGTACCCGAGGATCCGTACCATCCGACATTACAAATCTCTTTAAAATTTAATGGTCTCTACCGAAATCAGCCACATGCTCACGCTCTTCGGTATCGCTGCTTTCGCAAGTCTAATTTTGTCGGTCTTAATAAATTTTTGTCCGAAGTTAACTGGTTGCCTTTGTTGACTACTAATGACCTTGACTTATCCATTTCCAATTTCTATCGGGTTTTATACGCTGCTTTTGATCTCTTTGTCCCTTATTCTGTCCCGGCTCCTTCTTTAAAGCCGCCTTGGTTTACTACTAGTCTGTCCTCTTTAAAAAATCGCAAGTCTTCTTCTTACAAAAAATTTAAGAAATCTGGATCTCCTGTCGACTTTTATAAGTTTTCTATTTTACGCAGCAAGTTCGTCCTTCTTAACAGAATTTGCTACAATAATTATCTTTCCCGCTGTCGGCTTAACTTCTGTAGCGATCCTAAAAAATTTTTTTCTTTTGTTAATTCTAAACGTAAATCTTCCTTATTTCCTTCATCGCTATATTTCAAAAATGAAAGCTCTACTAACAATTCTGAAATCGCCGACCTGTTTGCGAAATTTTTTCAAACTACCTATTCTGTCAACCCTAATTGCATTGACCTTAACTATCCCTATAACCTACCACATTCAAATCTTATTGCTTATCCTGAAATCTTTGAAACCGACGTTTTACAATCCCTACTGTCCATTAAATCATCCTTCTCCCCTGGCCCAGATGCCATTCCTAGTTGCGTCTTAAAGCATTGTGCTCACTCTCTTTCTACACCATTATCTGTTCTTTTCCGCACTTCATTAAAATATTCTTATCTTCCGGCCATCTGGAATGAATCCTTTATTATCCCTATTCACAAAAAAGGTTCCAAGTCCAACATTGAGAACTACCGCGGTATTGCCAAGCTTTCATCAATTCCAAAAGTTTTTGAAAGGATTGTAACTTCACAATTGCAACACTACTGTCGTTCTTTAATGTCGGATTCCCAACATGGGTTTGTAAAACGTCGGTCCACTTCTACTAACCTTTTAGAACTTTCGTCTCTTATTAATCTTGGTTTTACGGAAAAAAAACAAACTGATGTCATTTATACTGACTTTAGTAAAGCATTTGATTCGGTAAATCATAGTCTTCTACTTGTTAAACTGTCTCGTCTGGGGTTTCCGTCTTGTCTTTTAAATTGGATATCGTCCTATTTATCCAACCGAGTCCAGAAGGTAGTTTTTAAAGGCTGCGAATCTACAGAAATTATGGTCACGTCAGGGGTACCTCAAGGTAGCCATCTAGGCCCTCTTCTTTTTAACTTATTTTTAAATGATCTCCCTCAGGTAATCTCATCTTCTCACATTCTTATGTATGCGGATGATGTTAAACTCTGTATGTCCTACTCCGATAATAATAAGTACTTACTTCTTCAGCATGATTTTGATAACATGCAATCTTGGTGCAATATCAACCAACTCTTTCTCAACAAGACAAAATGTAACGTTATGACATTTTATCGTTCTGCTCCTTATTTGGCTACTTACTCTTTAGAATCTTCTACCTTAGAACGCATCAAGAGTGTGTCTGACCTTGGTGTTTTGTTTGATCATAACCTTAAATTTAATAACCATATTTGCAACATCGTGAATAAGGCTAGAGGTGTTCTTGCTTTTATTAAGCGTTGGTCCAAAGAGTTTAACGACCCTTACACAACCAAACTTCTTTATATTTCTCTCGTCCGTCCAATTTTGGAATATTGTTCCTGCGTTTGGAGCCCTCAATACCACCTTTATCAGGACATGATTGAGTCCGTACAAAAGCAATTTCTCCTTTTTGCACTTCGTGGCTTAAACTGGGACCCAAATATCCGACTGCCGCCATATTCTGATAGACTTCGCCTTATAAAATTGCCTTCCTTAAATCATCGCAGAACATGCCACGGCGTTTTATTCTTGCATAAACTGTTACTCGGTCTTATCGATTCCAATGTACTCCTTAGCAAAGTTACTTTGGTCATACCATCCAGAGTAACTCGTAATTTTCGACCCTTAGCCTTACAATTTTGTAGATCTAATTATGCTTTGCACGACCCTTTCCGTGTCTTATGCTCTAACTATAATAACTTTTACAATTTCCTCTCTTTCGAACGGTCTATTCAATCTATCACTTCTTCTATCTTAAGTCACCTTGACTTGCCACTTCGAGCATCCTTGACCAATCCTATATTATGAGTCACCCACTTGGTCAACGGTGATCCATTGGCTCTTTTTGCGATATAATGTTTAATTTTTATCTTGCTTCCTTTTTTCAACTTTAATATTGTAAATCCAAGTTTCTGGCCAGTTCTTGATGTGAGTTGGTGCATATCATTAAAAAGTTCACCCATCGGGCTAGAGACGCGGATTAGTTCATATCAATTCCCTCGCTCTATTTTCTTTTCTAAATAATTTATATGTACTTTTTTATAATATAATGTCAACTGTACGTAGTTGTACCCCTCAAATTAAATAAATAAATAAATAAAAATTATTGTGTACCTGTTAAATAAAACTACTGACACATTTGCTGCTTATCTCATGGCTCGGATGTGATGATGATGATGCAGATAAATTAACGTTATGAGCTAAGTCACTCAGTACACGTGTTGGGGGCGGGGCGGCTTAGATGAGCTTATTGCATGTTTGTTGACACGTTCTGCACTCATAATAAAATGTTCTTCTAACATCGCCCACTGCACACCTAACACCTCTCTCATTCCACTTCATGCCGTAAAAGACGAGAACAATGGCAATTGTCCCGACTTGACATTGTAGTCATGACAGGTATGTAGCTGCTTGCTAAATTGAGGTTATGTTATGAGCCAAAGTGAGCGTGTATATGTGTATCTGTGAGTCAGTATGCAGTTCTGTAGATGCTCTCTGTTCTGTTGTTCCCTAAAACACAATTAAGTGAAAAAATTCTACAGCTTAACAATTTATTTTTAGCTTAAGAGGTTATCGCCATTAATCTACGAAAACAGTTTCTTCGAAAGTTTAAAATTGGATTGGTTAATAATCGCTTTGTTTACCGAGGGCCGAGGGGGTAAAGAAAAAATGTTGCGGCACGATAAGCTTTTTCAACACTGATCAAAATGACAATCGATAGTCGATACACAAGAGATATAAAGTTTGTAGTTAAGTTATCCATAGGAGAAATAATTTCTTTGTTGTAATATTCCTGTGGCCGTCGGTAGCGTAGTGGTAGCGTACTCGCTTTACAAACCGAAGGTCGGTGGTTCGAAACCCCACAGTAGCACTGGTACATTTGTCTAGCACTGGTATCGCTAACTCAAAGACGCTATTTGCCCAAGAAAGTCTCTATTAATTAAAGACACCGCCGTTCGGATTCGGCTATAAACTGTAGGTCCCTGTTCTCTTTGAACAGTTATTAATAGAGATCCCCATGCATTATTTATTTTCCTAGTCTAGACGGCTCAAGCAATTAAGATTTAGCTAAAATAAATTAAAAAGTAGACAAAAAGTTGCTGACCACATCTAGAAATGTTAGTAATAAACTGAAACAGTGGAACTAGAATTTATACTGTATATTTATAGCCAAGATGCTCTGCAGCAAAAATATTCCCTGCTGGTATTTCTGAAATGGGCACACAAAAATATCACAGCAAAAATGTAAAACACGTTTTTCATAAAGAAAATGTGATGCCTTGCAAAACATGGTAAGAGTGAGGAAAAACACAACTCAAATAATTCCAGATTGTTGACGAAAAAGAACATTTCGTTTAGCTAAGTATACTGTCAAAATATACAGAATAGATAATAATTAAAATTAATAATCTAACACAATACTGTCAAAATACTTAATGTAGGTACATAGAATATAACGTAGTATGTATATAAAATGTTACAAGAGTTGGAAGTGTTATTAAACCTACCGTGCCACATAAATTGTGAGTTCGTAAAATGTTGCGTATTGATTCCGCCCTACCCAACTATTCATATTCATTAAAGTTGTCAAAGTCATTTACCAGTTACTTGCCACTAATCATGTTAATATTGAACGTGCATGCAAGTTTCCCCTTTTACATATCAATTCATTTGGCTTATTGATCAACAGGGGCTTATGTAATTTCAATTACCAGTTTGATGGAAATTGTGTTTGATTTGGGTTCGAGTTCGAGTGTTTGGCAATTAGTAGCCAAAACAATGCGGATTTACTCAATTATACGACTAACATGAAAGCCTTGTTTGGCAGCTGCTTTTGACATTAATTGTTTGGCCAAATAGGTTTCAACTCGTAAACAGCAAAACTGTAGTACAATGTATCGTATGAAAACGGAAGACAATTTTTAAGCACAAAAATTTTGAAATTCTGCACTTTTTAGGTGTTTAGAAAAATATTTGCCCACAGCTGCTGCCTAATGAGTATAAGTTGTTAGAAACGTCTTCCGATTGGTATGTAAATATATAAAAATACACTTGCCAAGCTTATTAGCCAGCAAGCATTCCAGGCGTTTTCCACATGCCACCATCCAAACACACAGAAACTGAGATATGTGACGTATTAAGCCAAGAAGAGCAACAGCATCACTCAATAGCTGTCATGCCAACGCACAATTGCACCCACTTGCTTCCTTCGTGCTCCACATGCCACACTTCCCACTTCGCGCACATTTCTAAAGCATACTTTTCAGAGCTCCTCCATTTACTTAGATGTGCATGTATGTATTTGTTCTATGTGCTATATACATTAGCAGTATTGGCCGTATGGCTGGCTAGGCTTTAAGGCGAGCACACTCTCACGCCAAAGCGCCAAAGTAAATAAACAAAAGGCAGTGCACAAATGCCTGAAGCCATGAAATTCCAAGCATTGCACTTCTGACGTGCTTGTTTATACCCTGCATCCATGGAGTCAATCTCCGATTGTACGTTAATTAATTCAAGTCTTTTTATATTTTATTTAACAGAATTATTATAATATGATTAAATTTCCTTTTTTGGTTATCAAATCCAACTTAAAAACTAAACTGCCTCTTGAAGCTTTTCCTAAAAAAGAATTTCTCTAAAAACAACATGAACATAAATACAAACAAACATTTCTTTGTGTGAGTAAGCAGCGCAGTAAGCAAGAGCTCACAAGAGCGCAAGATCGACAATCAAGCAAAAACAAGAGAGAAAATTATCACGCTTACACCTGTGCGTGTGCCGAATGCGCTGAGGCAGAATTTTGTGCGCTATCCACGCGTGTTATGGAAAATGAGAGACTGCCCACCATAGACCATGGTGGAATAATGAATAATATAAGGCGATGTCGTCCGTAAAAGTTGACCGTTATTGTATTTAGTGTGTATTAGGAAAGCTCTCGTGGCATAGCTTTGTGAATGATTTGGATATATTTTAGTTGACGTTTGTACATGAATGAGTTTTATATTTAAAAATTCATTTTATTTTAGTTTATTTTTAATAAGTTAGCGATTGTCCATAATTTTTTGTGTTTGGTAAGCAAAAACCTACAAAAAATTTTGTCCGCGATCAACCTTACTCATTGACAGCAAACTTTTCACTTAAGATAAGGGCCCGAAACGAGAGAGTGAGCGTTCGGATGACATCAGCTTATTACTACACCTTGTACTAGACTAAACAGATCAATTTGATAGTTCTTCTTCAGAGCTTTATCCATTTGTTTTTGACAATCATTGTGCACGCTAACTCGTACACACTAGGGTGGCCGCCGCTGGTATGCCCAATTTGTAAAGGTCATAATTTTCACTTTTTCCGTTTTTGACTTATTGTTCATAAACTTTAAAAACTTATTTCCATTCAAACAAATTATGGTTCAAAAAGTCTCATATCTATCTAAACATAATTTTAAAAAAATATAGGTTTGGCCTGAATAAATTTGGAAAGCTCTAAAATTGATTAAATTGATTAATTACACTAGTTCACAAATTGTTAACAATTTTGGTCTCCTCCATATGTTTTAGTCGTTTCCGTAGTAAGATCACATGCTAAAACCGATAATGCAGTCGAAAAAATTTGTTTATGAAACGAGATAGAAAAAAAACCGTACACTTTTCAAACTATTTTGGCAATTCGTTTCAATTCCTCCTGCAACAATACATTCGGTTTCAAACTACATAAAAAGTTCGTTTTGGTGAAATTGGGAGCACTAAACAAAATAAATTGTTCCGATTCGTTTTGGCTGGAGCACGGCCGTTTATTTCTACACCTTTTAAAATTGTAACTTTCCAGTAAAGCTTATCAAATTGTATTGGCACCTGTACCTTTTCAGCAAAAGTTCATAATTTTTATTTTTTCAATAATGGGCTTACAATAATTGCTGGACTTTTTCTTATAAAGTTTTCAGAATTTATCTTCAGTCGTCTACATTTTATAGGTACAAAGGCTATACTAGGTTTGTGCAATGTATGTAATGGACAGAAGGAGGCGTGGCAGACCATATACCAAAACGCTTGTCATAAACTTGGGTACCGATTGAGCAATGTCCGTCTGTATGAACACCTATATTTCGGAGACTATAAGAGCTAAGATGAAGTTTGTTGAGTTAAGACAATATCTTCCCCCGTTCCCCCGTAGTAGATTTTCGCCGTTTTTGGCTGCACCGTCTAATATTTTCATCTGAAACAGCGCGATGCGCCGTAGCTATATGCATCTGTGTGTCAAAAAAGAAAACAATCAAACAAATACAACAAAAGTTATAGGCCAAAATGTACTAATTTCACCCCCTTTACCAATAAACTGCATCAATATTTGACTCAACTTAATTAAGCTCCCCCATATATTTAAATAAATTCTTTGACGTAAATATTGATTTTTATCAAAATCGGTTACAATTTAGGGAACTTATAACTTATATATAAAAATATTTGATTGCAAAGTTCTTAGAAAGACCTATTAACAGGAATGTAAGTTTTTTTCGACAAAAAAAGGTACAGGGTATTGTCGAGCACCACCTCGACTGTATTACATTTTTTTATTTGAAAAGATTCATAAGCAAGTGAGGCTTTTGAAAGGTTCACAATTTTTTTTTATTAGGCTCACATGAGCATATACAACATTTAGTTTTGTTTGACTTTCTAAGAGAAGAGCGTCTAAAATTTATCGTTAATTGTTTATGTTTTTGAAGCTTTTCTTTGTATTTTAAGATTTTTGCACCATATAGGTACAGTAACAGGGTATCCAATTTCCTTATCAGCATTTTTTTTTTGTCAAGTTATTTCTTTGTTTGGTGGATCCTCGAAGGGTATTCCACAGTCGCGACTAGTCGGATAGCATCTCGACATTTTTATTTTGGGCAATGCACCAATGGCTAGCCAAGTCATTTAGGACGCATCTTTTGTTAATGTATTCGTTTGCATGCACCGTGCCTTAAAGACTGAAAAAGCTTAAATTTGGTTTGTTTATTTCAGTTTTTAGTGATTTAAGGGAGCGCTAGGGGGGCTTAAAAAAGACTTCCGTGTCAAAATTATAGTCAATAAAGTGTTCAGCTATGTAAAGTGTATTTTAAAAAAATTATTAAGAGACTTTATAATATTATATTCCATTAATTTAATATAATCAATCTTCAGTGACGTTTTTTTTAGGGCAACTGGCTGTACAGATGGTCGAGAGCTTCTGATTTAATATTTATAATAATAGGTACTATAGAACCGTGAATTATATTGTTGGGTTTTAAGAAGTTTTGGCTCCTATATCATCATCGTCTATTTAACGTTCAAATTTCTTTTTATTTCTCTCGTCAGTGTTATCGTCTTTATTAGGATAAAGTCAATACCAAAACTTTTTCTTCTTTTGAACCCCGCACTGAAATTGAAATATAAATATCCGACTACCACCTTATTCTGACAGACTTTTCTAGAAAACCTGGCAATTTTTGCTCCTTAGCCTTATATGTGCAGATGCAATTATGCTCTACATGATCCTCTACGTGTCTTATGTTATAACTACGACGCCTTTTATAATTTTCTCTCTTTCGAACTGTCTCTGTCCTTTATCTACTCTTTTATCGTCTGACATCTCGACTTGCCTTCTTGAGCAATTCTGAACTGAGAGTCACCCGATTTAATAAGTCTTATTTATTTATCTATGTTTATTTGCAAATTCGAGTCTCTGTCACGTTTATGACGTGAGTCGGTGCATATCGTTAAAAAGCTTACCAATTGGGCTAAAGACATGGACTAGTTTCTAGCTATTTTTCATCCGATTTTCCTTCTAAATATTTCTTTTTTCATATTCTTACTGTCAACTGAAGACTGCGACATCCCCAAATGAATCTACGTATATATAATGCATATCTTTAAGTAAAATGGGCTTCCACTAGTGCTTTATTAGATTTAAGTGTTCTACGGACAACAAATAAAAATGTTATTTTTATGTTGCAATTTTGTAAGTCTTTTTAGTGTAATTTTCCCAAACCAAAACCAAGGTTTACAGGTACCAAAACTTATTTAATTATATTAGGCCCCCAAACCGAACCCTATAAAAATATTAAACGTTTTACAACCGCATTGTTCAACCGCCCTTCTAACACACAGGAGTTGCACTAATTACTCCCTCAATCATCAAAACATGATCATAAACTTGGTATATTTAATTTAAAATCCAATTTACTATAATAGGATGCCCAAATACCCCAATTATGGCAATATTTATTTATTTAATAACCTGCATGTATTTTTAATATTTCCGATACATTTGTTCTGGATTCATTTTGTTGTCATTATTATTTATTTTCCAATTATTTAAATATTTTTAATATTCAATTTAATAAATTGAGCTTACATAAATTTTTAATATGCTCATATATTGCGTTACTAAAGCTCCTCCTTCTGGTGTCAATATTTTGTAATACGCAATACGCTGCAGCTGAATATATACAACTGCACATTAGGGAAGAAAGCCCCAATGTGGAACCACAACAAAGTCAAAATTTCCATCAAATACCGCAAACCAAGAAGACATTTACAGAACACATGTCCTTAGGCAGGAAAGTCACGATGATTAAAGCTCCAACAACTTGCAATGCCAATTAGTAGATAATGAAACTACATGTAGACCGAAGCGGGGGAGTACTGCGTCAATGACTAGACATATGCATTGGGAGTGCATTACCTAACCGCAAGCACAAGCACAACTTGTCCAGAGTGGAGGGTAGATACTGTGGGAACTGTAAGCTATGAGCAAGGCGTCATTCGTTTGTGGTTAGCTAATAGTTAGATGGCAGACTGTACCAGACGCTTAATTATACAATATACAAAACACCTAAAGGCCCACAAAAACAATGCGAAGATGTAGTGGAAGGAAACCGAAGTACACAGATGTTCTGAGTTTCATTGTTTCCCAAAAAATATACAAGTTCCAATCAAGATCTAAGAAAACAACTTGAGTTGGTTTGATTTACATTTCTCATGTGACTATTGAACTACTGTTTGATTGGCATAACCAATAATGATGTATATAGGCATATAACTTTAACTGTGATTTCAATAGGTCAAGACAATTATCAATGAAAAGGTCACGCTAATATAGGGAAAAAGAACTAGCAATTTGCCAGCAGAAGGACGCTAATCCAATTAATTTGCATTTTAAGTATATGTCAGAAGTTGAAATATAAGTATTCAAAGAAATTTTTCCTTTTTATTACAGGTTTAAACCAGCTGGCAGCTGGCGTGATTCAGTGAATAAGGAAGATATGGGTTGGAATATTACTAAAGACATGGATATCTCACACTGGCACGCATTATTGTAAAAAGTAGTAGTACTTTGAAAAAAATTACAAATTTTAAAATCATAATTTCTTTGTTTATATTTTTTTCCCCAAGCACTATACAAAATTGTATTGTATAGGACCGAGTTTTGAGAGCATAATACGCTTGATATTAAATATATCGTCACTAAATTCAACAATCAAAGTTTTCTTGTAGTCTTCTCAAAGATGCAGCGTTCTTTATACCATGTACCTATAGGTACAAAGGGTATACTAGATTTGTGCAATGTATTTAACGACAGAAGGAGGCGTAGCAGACCCCAAGTCCTTTATACCAAAATGCTTACCATAACCTCAGGTAGCGACAAAGCCATGTCCGCCTGTACTAATTTCACCCCCCTTGCCAATAAACTTCATCAGTATTTGACTATGCATAATTATGGTCAAAAAAATGTGTGACAGTCGAGGCGGTGCCCGACAGTGGAATATCCTGTTCCTTTTGTCTGGAAAAATTTTTTCCTGCATATTCCTTCTAAGAACTTTCCAATTGGATTTTTTTTTTTTTTTTGGTGAAATTCGATATTTATACCTATAAGTTCCCTAATTTTTTACAGATTTTGATGAAAATCGAATGTTACGTCAAATAAGTTATTTAAAGTATATGGGGTAAGTTTCAAGTTGTTATGTTGAGGGGTGTGGGAGAAAACACGGTAAATCGATTGCGGGGGGTGGGTGGATCGCAGCTATAAAATTTGGATGTGGATTTGTTCATTGCGTTATATTGACGTAGTTTATGGTCAAGGGGTGAGGAAATTTGTACATTTTTGACTATAACTTTTGCTGTATTTGTCCGATTTTGTTCATTTTTTACACACAGATGCATGTAACTACAATGCATTGCTCTGTTAAATTTCAAATGAAAATACTAAACGGTGTTGCTAAAAACCGCGGGGGAACGGGGGAAGATATTGACATAATTCAACAAACTTCATCTTCTCAGGAAATATGCGCACCAGCTGGTAAAGTTTCGTGTCTCTAGCTCTTATAGTCTCCGAAATATAGGTGTTCATACAGACGGGCATGGCTCAATCGGTACCCTAGTTTATGACAAGCGTTTTGGTATATGGTCTGCCACGCCTCCTTCTGTCCGTTACATACATTGCACAAATCTAGTACACCTTTTGTACCTATAGGTACAGGGTATAAAAATGTCGACTCTACGCACTTTTAAAATATATTTCAAAAAGCTAAAAATCGTACAGGTATACCTATAGTCAATTTTCTAACAACTCGTGCGATGTAATACAACGCGCTCGTACAATATTTTCCGAATATTGGATTCACCCAATATACAATGTACCTTAGGAGCCCGTCAAGAAAACAACAAAATATTGTGAGAAGTACCTATACATACATGTAAGAAGGGCTGTTAACAACAGAGGATCAGCAGGCTCTGTTAAATGGCAAGGGATCATTGTACTTAGAAAGTTAACTGTTAGCAAACGACATACACCCGCGTTGAAAGGTCAACATTATAAACACTTTTAAATTTTAATGTTAAAGTTCTGTAACTTAGCGGCATTCGACAAAAAAAAGGAACTGGTCTAGGAGTTGCGAAACCAAGAACGAGACTGTCAGCTGTCAGAATCTCTTGGCATACCCACCAGCACATTACTAAGCAGAGGTATGTGCTATACAATCGAATAAATTCACCCTAAGATGTATATAACATCCTCGGAATCGAAATAGCTGATACGTTAGCGAAGAAAGGGTGCTGCGCAACACTAATAGGGCCTGAGTCCTTCTGTGTCATTGGATCATCGCGATGGGCCTAGTCTAGGTCAAACAGCCCTCCTATATCGGAGAGATTTAAGAAAATATCGTAATTGGGTAAGAATTCAATTTGGATACGGACTGGGTTACTTACGAGACGCTGTTGAATGAGAAAGCACCTTAGGAATATGGGCATCGTGAATTTGAACGCATACAAATTTTGTGAAATTGAGGAGAAAATCTTCCAACGCATTTTTCCAGTTTTTCCGTGTATATTTTTCAGTTCGAGGATAATCCAAGAGATTTAAAAAAAATTCGCATGTGGCAACGGGTATAATAATTGATTTAATACTTTGTTAGCAGTGCCACTGGGTCCCTAAACGGCTCACAATAAATAAAAACTAACGAACTTGTAATAAATGTTTCACAACGAAATTAGGAAAAAAAAATCAAAATAAAGCTGTTTATATTTTTGTTGTGACCTGTGCGTACGCCTTCAAAACAAGTTGGTAGCCAATTTTTTGGCAGCGTGTCTTTTACATGAAGTTTTGTTTTGAAAAGTTTTTTTTGCATGCTGCATACAAGCCTATAGCCCGAAACAGAAAAACAAAAATAAACTAGCAAGCGGAAGGAAGGTTGTCATAACGAAGGATGCCAAAATTATAATTTCAATGTGACCAGAGTGACGGCGCTTTTGTAAGTGGGAACTTGTGAGACCTGAGCGCCACACACTGCAATTTATACTGAAACAAGAGAAAGGCTGTTCGCGTTATAAAATTAAAGAACAAAAAAATTGATCAGGAAGTAACTTCCCTTAGTTCTCAATTTTAACTATCCTGTAAGCATTTTTGCTTTGTTAAATCAAACCCTTATGTTAGCATTTATTTGCACTACTTTAAAGAGTTGTATTGTCATTAAAGATTCTGAGGATGTTAGCCGAATGTACTTGCTGGGACATACTTATATACATAATATTTGTTAATATACATATATTACATAGAATAACAAGGGAATACAAAACACAGCATATGCAACAGTTCTGCATTTACTAGTAGCTTTACAAAAGTTATGTAAAAGCCAGTAACTCATGTACAATCTACATATACATATGTGAAATATATTGCACCTGAGTGTACAACAATTTACATTATTATTATAACTATTGTTTTTGTTTAAATTTGTATTTATTACGGTCCACGTTTTTGCTTAAATAACATAAATTTCAAATGACCATTAATGTGCTGTAAATACATCAATATATATAGAGCAATACGCTAGAGAAATTACGTATACGACACATGCACTTGAATTTCACCCCACACACTTATATGTCTCGTATAAGGGTGAAAGCGTGTGTTGGGTTTCCATAAAAATAAATGTAATAGCTTAAAATGTGCAAAATATGTTTTTGCTTGAATTTGTATTTTAATAGCACTTTAAAATTGCATGTTTTTTTTATATTTATTTATTTTGTAGGTTATGTTTATGACTACTTTATGGCATTTTGTGTATCACACGCAAGGGCAAAATTAAATGCTTATAATATAGAAAGTTAAAATCCTAAAAATAACCTCTTTCTATGTTTTAAGGTATCGAATTCAATTTCTCAAACGATAAATTATATTTGTGGTGCATGAGATAGATTATTACAGAAATCAGACAACCTGGTGTAAGGTGGTGTCAGGTGGTGTCAGGACAGCTGAAGGGAAGAGGCATAAATAAAACCGATTACGTTAAAAGAGGCAGTAGAATAGCAGGTAAATATTTATCGGAGCTATTGGACCGATTTGATGCTGATTTAAGTAAAGAAAACTTATGTGGTTTAGAAAAAAAAAAGGTTTCAGTACCTATAGCAAACAACCATATTTCTATATTTTTCCTTTAAATTTTGCCATACGTTTCTTCTGATACCACAAAAGTGTCTGGCTTGAATTTCAGTTAGATAAGATATTTTTGTTATTATGCAAATTGCCGTAAACTGATGTTCACAGCATCTTTAACTAAAATCTCACTGCTTACATATTTCTGCAGGCTAATTTAAATCCCTAACTAAATTACTCTCATTCCAAAAGCCTGGCAGGCGAAAATGCCAGACACCAAATTGGACAAATTCTGTTCCGTGTTAAACACAAGAACCGTGACTAAAGAATCATTAAATTTGACAGGCAGTTGGTAATCAGCTTAAAGGAGTATGGAGTCTCCTTTTGGGCATTACTCGCTTAGCAACCGACTGCTTTGTTGCCTTTATGATTGTTTACTTTTAATCAGTCAGGCAACAAGAATAAGAATAACACACGGGCAGTCACAACAACAACAAAAACAATCTGAGCCAAGTCTTAATGCAGAGAGGAAACTAGACAAAGGTTATTGGCATTTTTGGTCGTAAATATATATCACGCATACGCCACGCTGTACACTTAATTACATATTATGCCATAATAATTATAATAATTAATGCAATTTATGCACAACCAGTAAAAGAATAATGTTCATCTTGAAACAATCAAGTGTCCAACAAAATGAGCAAAAGTCTTTCTTTTTGTTCCAGACCACCCGCAGCAATAAGATGCGTGCGTGTGTTTGTTCTCTAATAAGATAAGTGGAGGATGCAAAATGCTTCAGTAGTAGGCACAAATTTTTGGGATGTTTTGTATATGCTTTGATTTATGTGAAAGTAAATTTATACTCTTTCCAAAGCTAATAGTAAATAATAATAACATTTTGATGCGTAAGTATTATCAAATGAGTATCGAATGGATCTGTACATATGTATATGTACTTCCATATTAAAGCAGGAACACACTTCCCTGTTCGGCTTAAGGCATCCACGAAAACTTTTAGGTTAGGCTAGGTTAGGGCGGCAGTCAGAACCTAACGTCCCATCTCACTTAGGCAAAGAATTGGCCCGTTGTGATACCGCTGTACGGAACTTACACCACCCTTCCCCCACTCAGGAGGTCCCCTATATGATCACAGCCCGGGGCAGTGACAGAAGAAGTGCTCCACCGTCTCCAGCTCCTCCTCATCTCCACAACTTCTACATAAGTCATTGTGAGGTGCATTGAGCCTTGTTGCATGGGTACCCACCAGCCAGTTTCCGGTAATTGCCCGGATTACTGTCGAGCACTGAGCTCTATTTAGACCGCAAAGTAGCTTTGTTCTTTTTCTGCAGTATACCGGCCAAGTCTGCAGTGAGATTCTACACGTGTTCGATATCCGATTTCACGCTTGATTTGCAGCTAGAGCAAAGTGGTTTTTAATGCTCAATTTACAGCTAGGTATACCCAGACGCTCCTTGTCCTGAAGGAGAATGCTGGTAGTTCCTCTTCTTGCCAGTTCATCCGTAATGCGACGAGCGACTTAATAGCCGCCTGGCTATCTGAGTAAATACAGATAAGTATTGTTGCTACGAAAACTTTTAAGCACACACCTTTTTTCATAAGTCTATTAGTCTAGAAATTTTTTTATTTTTGGAGGTTTACAAAACTTTGCATATACAATAAAAAGCCGCAACTTGGTCTTGTGATTATATTTTTCAAATAATATTTTTACTTACTGCTCTGCTAGGCATTAAGTTTATTCATCGAAACTAACCTGCAAGAAGTAATAAAATATTAACATTAATAATAGATACGGTAAGGTTTAGCAAATCCGACAGTATGGGTAAACCCGACCTCCCATTGTTTCTTAAAAACGGCAACACGGAGCGAGCTCATATAAGTGTTGTCGTGTAGAGCATTAAAAATAACCAAAATGGTAGCATGACAGTTGTCTGCCAGCCTACATTTCGATCCTCTCACGAAAACAAGTATATTTTTACGATTTTCAATTTAATTTTTGTCGATATTTGATTACACATTTTCATGTTAAATAAAGTGATCGAAAAAAAACGGTAAGTATAATTGTTTTGAGGAGAGACACGAATTGCCCACCTTTTGCGCGAAATAAAGCTAGAATATATAATTGAAAAACACACGATGCGCTTTTGCTTAAACGTTTATTCCACGGCGATCGTAGTTACAAGTTTTTAGTTCTGCTCCGGACAATAATATTGGTTGGATGTTTCGTATAATAGTATTTATTTACGTTGTCATAAAAAATGACACAGTGGGGCAAATCCGACCTCTAAATGGTGGGGCAACTCCGACCGCTTTTTATACCCTGTAACGTATGGTACAAAGGGTATATTAAGTTTGTGCAAGCCGAAAATGTATGTAACATACAGAAGGAAACGTCGGAGACACCCCAAAGTTACCTAAAGTATGATCAGTCCGTCTGTCTGTCTGTCTGTATGAACGCCTAGATCTCAGAGATGGTAAGAGCTAGAGCAACCAAATTTTCAGATTAGATGCGTTATTATGTCAGGGGATGCAAGTTTATTTTATTTTTTCGATATCGGCGTTATGTTATATAGCTCCCATAGGGGTGTTTTAGAGGACCTGGAAAAAAACCAAAAGTTTTAGATGGATAATTCGTTGTTTATGAAGATATCGTAACCAAATTTGGCATTCGCGAGTTTTTTATAGTTCCCAAGCACTGTACCAAATATGATCGAAATCGGTCGACTATATCGTATAGCTCCCATAGGGCATATCGGTGAAAAAAAGTTTTTTAGAGTACCAAGGCACTGAACCAAATTTGACCAATTTGGATGACTATATCATATAGCTCCCATAGGACCAATCGGTCAAAAAAAGTAAAAAAAAAATTTCGCACGGATTCATGCTGCGTATAGGCCTTAACCATTAAAAATATTCTCTTATAAGTTTATTGTTTTGTTTTTGAGTCCTAATTAGTACATACACTATGGGATCATCCATAAACTACGTGGAGCTGATTTTCGTCAAAAAGTTGAAAGAGATTTTTGCCACAATTCTGTTTTTCGGTTGAAGAGTATGCCAACTTCGGCATTTGGTAACTAGCCACACGTTATATATTTCCTTCACTTGATTGAGTGATTGAAGTAGGGACTTAGTGCAAGTATGAGTCAAGATAGAAGAAATATTGCTAATGAGTGGTAGCAAAAAAAAAAAAACATTAAATCATCTGCTCAATTGCCATGCTTAATTTATGCTTGAATTTTCTACTCCATGGAAGCCAAAAACAGAATTTAATTTAAAAGTGGTGCTTACAATACTAATTAAATAACGTAAAATCAATGAATGGAATTGGCCATAAAAGCTAATGCAATAGAATTAAAATTTTAATTGAATATTAATGGCAAAAAAAAAATATATGTATATAATGAAGGCTAAGAACTTTGCTGTAACGTAGGCAGACTGAGAGTGCGAGAGAAAGTGGGTGACTTGGAAATATTTAGTTCCACTTCAAAGCAGAGTAGCTGCAATCAGAAGCAGCAACAACAAGCCAATTAATTGATAAACCAGAAGCAAAATAAACGATAAACAATCGATGATCCAGTTAGTACCATTTGGCTTATCAAACGTGTCGATAAGAGTTTCAGTTATTACATGTTTTATATATAATTATGTATTGTGTATATATAAAAGTTACTGATTACATTGCCCAATCTATATTTAGATACTCATATCTCAAGTTTATGTGCATAGTAAAGTTAATCGCTATTATGACGTAGATCTAACGCATAGATTTTAGTCATTAGCTCGTTAAACTCAAGTTACTAAACCAATTAATGCTTAATTATTTGAAAACAGTTGATAGCTCTGCCACGCCCCTTCTTGCGCGCCCACTTGAACACTTTCGCAACATTTAGTAGCATTTTAGCCAATTAGCAAACTTTTGCTGCTCACTGTTTCTCTTGCTGAGTGTGTGGAAGTGGGCGAACACATACGGCAGTCAGTCAGTCAAGTCAACCGCAAGATAACTCTCTTGGCGCAATCAGCTGTAAAAAGTGTTGCATCCTTTTGGGCGCATACCCTTAAGCCTTCAAAATGTGAATTTTGCCGCTTGGTTGGAAAATTAATTACGCATATTTTTTGGCCAAATTGTAATCTTGTGTTTAATATCTTAAGGCGTTGTGACCTTTGAATTTACGCGAATGACTGCAATTAACAGACAGCAAATATTTGTAACAATCTAGGTCGTTTTTTTTATTTATAATTATCTTTTAGTGATTCATTAGACTCGTTAAGCCAAGCTAAGCAATTAGAGGTAAGAATGACAAAAGCGGCAGTTTAGTGAGATAAACCGTTGAAAAATAAAAAAAAACCTTTAATGGCAAATTAGTATTTTTGAAGGCATTTTTAAAGGATTGCTTGAGCGAAAAAATAATTGAGCTAAGGTTAGAGGCTTTAATAGCGGCCAATTAAAGTATTTTCTAAATCTATTTCGAACCCATGATTTAAATTTTTAGATAACGACTCTACCAGCTTAACTCAACTCAGAATTGCATAATAACAATAATTATTTAAGCGACTCTATGTGGACTATGTGGGTTGTGTTTCCAAAATGAAACAAAATTGTTTCAGACTTTAGACTACATGAATCTACATAGCGATTTTGGTGAGTATCGCTTCTTCACGGTATGTTTTAGGAACAACTTGGTTTTAATGAATCTTCTAGGCAAAGGGGTTTAAATTTGATCTATTGTGCCCAACCGATTTCAATAAGACTTGTGTTCACGGGATAAGGTGGAAACTGCGCCCAGCGATTTTTGAAAACTAATAATGAAGTTCGATGCGTATGGCGAAATAATAATTTTTCGCAAAATTTCAGTTTTTCGTTTTTATTTAATTGTGAGTAAACTACTAAAAAATTTTGAACCAATTTTTTTTTAATCTAAGTTGGCAATAGTGCTATTTAAAAAAAAAATTGTATTTTTTGATTTTAAACAACACATTTTCTTAAAAAAAAATATGAAATTTTCTTTTTTTTTTTTAAAGTATGTTCCTTAAATATGTCAATCGCCATTTTTTTTTTAAACACGTTTTTTATAGGTACGTTTTTTATTTGGTGTGAATATGAATCAACTCGAATTGGTGGAACCATGCTAAAAAAAATAAAACGAAAAATGTATGAAAAAAAAATATTTTTTTTTGACAAAAGATGCTAAAAATTATAATAAAATTATTTAATATTTTATAGAGTACTTCTTATTTTTATTATAAAAAAAAATGATTTATTTTGTAGGTAAATATAAAAATATTAAGGGTGCTCAACAAACGATTTTTTAATAATTTGCATTAAATGGTGTTATTTCAATAAAAATGTATGGGTTTACATTTCACATAATTAGATTAGACCAAAACAATCAGCATCGCCTAGGGCTCGGAAGCCGTATTTTAGCAAAAACCATATTTCCAGACAATGGACATTGTGGGATGGACTCTTGTGTGCCCCTTTCCCAACTAAGCGTCCTTAACCTAAGAAAAAGCTACTTGTCAATGTTACATACAACAAAATAGTATAAAACCATTCAAATAGATAATTCCAAATTTCATTTCCCTTTAACTACCTCAATATTCATACATTGTTATGTAGAATGACTTTCCAAATTTGGTAATAAGTAGTGACGCGAAATACTTGCTACAAAAATGGGACAAAGCAATCGGGTGAAAAAGGAAATCAATGATGGAAAAAAAAAAACGGACAAATATGTATATTTTTTCCAAAAATATTGACTTTAATAATAAATAATAAAAAACAATTTATATTTGTCTGCGTCAATGACTATAGCATCAACTTCGGCTTTTTACATTACATTTTTTACATTTTCTTTGCGATTTTGTTTAATCTCCAAAATTTATAAATGATACAATTATAATTTGAGTACAATTTGAATTATTTCTAAAATTTTTGTAGAAATGTCAATACAATTGAATATGCATGTATAAATAACAACCAAACCATGAAGAAAAAAAGGAAGATGAGTTATTTAATTATCTACAATTAAATATAAAAATGTATTTGTTAATTACAACTTGAGATATTTACACTTAAATCACCAAAGTTGATATTTGGAAAAATGTCTTTATGTTTAAAAAAAAATTGTGGACTGCATTTTCTGTTTTAGCCGATTTATTATAAAAAAAAAACCAAAATTCAAAATCCAAGCTGCTTCTATGCAGTATACAATTACCAATTGGGAAATTTATTTTTTGCGCAAATAAAAGTTAGGTTTTAAAGAAGAAAAAACTAATTTATCCGGAAAAATGCTAAAATTGCCATATTGCTATATGTAGCTGAAAATCCCCTCACACATCGAAATCGAGTTGGCGTCATTCCACACCAACGGATTTAAAACTAGCCGTACATATTTAAAAAACATTTTCGTCGTATGTTTTACACTCTCGCAAATTCACTTTTTAATGACGGTAGGCATGGACATGATACCCCCCAAAGATTAGGATTTTAAAAATAGTTTGTTTGACCACTAACAACCAGATCAGCCCCTTGCAGTTAGACATAAGCATGGGTTCTCTGCCTCTTTGAGAGAAACCACTGCAACGACTGAGCCTTATGCAGCAAATAGCATTGAAAATAAAATATAATCAAATTACTCTTCAACTTATACATATGACTTACTTTTCCTTCATTATTTCGAACTTAACATGCAAGGATATTATAATTTTCACAAATTTTGCATTCGACTGCGAAAACGTCACCTCTTATTGCTTTGATTAAAATCATACATATTTACATATGAAGGACATTGTGAAACAATTTGTTTTTCATATTGTTTGATTACCTTTCATTTCAAAATCAAATTTACGAGTCACGCATCCGAATAAAACGAATACAAAAAAAAAAGGATGCAAAAAGAAATGTCAACACCTTTTGCTATGGATTTAATCGAATTAAATAAAAATAAAATAAAAATAAAAAATTGCAAACGGAAAAATCATTTGTTTGACTGCAATGCCGACATTTTAATTGATATTT
The DNA here is from genome assembly GCA_949987675.1 of Chymomyza fuscimana. NCBI lineage: Eukaryota > Metazoa > Arthropoda > Insecta > Diptera > Drosophilidae > Chymomyza > Chymomyza fuscimana. The sequence continues at coordinate 58,275,454 of OX465088.1, read as the reverse complement.
ATTTTTAATAAATTGACCGTATCTTTTCTGAACCTAACTCTTTTTATTTCTCTTAACTTTATGATTAAAAAAAATATATATCATACAATACTTTTTCTGCGCTTTTTGCAAACATGTGATGACTGATGATGATGATGATGATGATGATGGTGGTGAAGGTGATATGGATACGCTTCTACCTACACACAGTGCACTAGCAAACTCTATCAATTACGTCAAAGTTAGGAATTTATGCACTCAGCCGCCGACATTATAGTCATCACCATTCCCTACGCGTTTTTTGTGCCGGTCTTGAACGTTCTCTGCCCTGTTCCTAAAGTGTTACATATGGTTACCACTTTGCGTTTACCATGACCCCAAAAAATAGCAGTGCGCCTTGGTGTTGGGCCCCTTGTGGAATGCAACATAAGCTAACTTTAGGCGTCTCCGGGTACGGGTGTTTCTGTTGCCCGGCAATGACAGCTCTGTTGCTCGTTTGGATGCCGTTTCCAGACTGCCTGTGCTTTATATTAAAAAATACCAATGTGCTTGATTGATTTACGAGTACGCCTGGTTGAGTTGTTCCCGTCAGTCCGTGGGTCAGGGGTTCGCTTGGGTGGGTCAATACGCCACACTTCAGATTTTTGTTTTTTTTTTCATAACTGTGGTCGTGCTTTAAGTGTAGATGTGCGAAAACGCCAGGATGTGCATAATTAAGTTGCGAATGTGCGATAAATTTTAAGGTCCTTTTTCCATTATTTGTATTTTCAGCGATTGCTGGATAATTGAGTTTTGATAAATTTCATACACCCAATAAAAATCGTACCCTTTTTGAAGGGCAGCTCTAGCAGTGATACGATTAATTTGTACCTCTAGAATAAGCTTTTGATCCAAAAATAGTTACCACATGACGGAGCCCATTTGCTTTAAAGTGCTTCAACCGAACATGTTTTTTGGCCTGTACTCGTTTTCGAACACCCATACGGTGCATTTTTTGAATTTACACTCATATGCATGACCGGAAATATATAAAGCAAATCTCGCCACCTCACTTAATGTCTACACCACAATTTAAAAGATACTACGTTGAAAGGTGTGAGTGAAAACCAGTTTGGGGTTTTGGGGCGGCACTCTTTAAAATAAAAAATACTAAAATACATAGTTTTTTTCCAAGTTAGTATTCTGATTTAAGTGACTATTTCACAAGCCGAAGGTGATTTCTAGTTGAACTTTTTTTTCTCAAACAAAATTGCCACAGTTTCCAACTGAATATATAAATAAGAACTGCACCGATTAAGCGTAACTTATAAAATGTGAAAGTAAACAAAAAGTTGTTAACCAAAATCAGGTAATTGTATTATAACCGACCACTTCAAATCCAAATACCTCGAAAAATACCACAAAAAAAAAAAAATATTGCAGTTTGTTTACGGACGCGTTTTTGTCGGCTGCGTAATGGGTTATGTGACGAAGTACATTATAATATTATCACTAAACAGTGATGAACATTTAGGTATTTAATTCGGGTTAGTAAAATCCCACAGCCATAATTTAAGAAATGCCGCACGCTTTGACTAAAATGTGCAAAATTAAATTATTATCTATATATGTATTATTATATTTACAAATGGGTCATTCTATGTCAAATCAGTAACGCACCCTTCACACTTGAAATTTTCGTCTTTTCGTCTACTTTTTAAAAACTTATTGTGATTTTTGATAGTTCAAAATGGCGGAGCAACAATTGCCGCCAAAGTAAAGTAACTCCATAATTTAATCACTATTTTTTTTATTAATCTTATTCTCAAAAAAACGTCAATGCAACCCCTTGTTGTTCAGATACTTTTGAGGTAGCTGATTATAAGTACCTTATAAGTTTTTCAAAATTTCAAAGTGGCGAATCCAAGATGGTCGCCGAAAACAGAAACATAATTTTACATTATAACAGATAATGGGTATGCAAATATGGGTTTTCGGTGTCGCTGATCACGAATCTGGGCCTAGAATTTCAAAATGGCGGACCTAAGCTGGCCGCCGGAGATTGAAATCATGTTGTATGTAATGTATTATTATTAAAAATAAATTCAAAATTTGAGTTTAATTCGAAAAGAATGGCAAATATTAATTATAGTCCCAAAATTATTACTTATCAAAATGCGTATTGAATAATCTTATTAATAGCCCTTAATATGCTGCTTAGTACTTTCCATATCAAATGGAAGCGTTCTATAATTCTATAGCTTTGAAAGAAAGCAAAGAAAAGGATGTTGCTGGTAACTACAGTAGTGTTGTGAAACTAACTAAAATATCTAAAATATAGTTTTTAAGAGATACAAATTTAATAATATAAAACAATAAAAATATTTAGTATGCATAAGAAATATAGTAACGTTTTCTAGCTGGCATTATAGATAACAAAATTAAAATTAAACACAAATGCTGCTCATCACGATAGAAAGATAACAATTTGTTTCCCTTATTATTGAAGAAACACCTGTGAAAATATTTTGTTTCTTTTTTTTTTATATTTATTTTAGCTATGGTCAACTGTCATTAGGCAGGCAAAGGTTAAGTAGCTACTGTCCGTATGTCAATTAAGATAAATGAAATAAATGCAACATATTAATTAAACCAAAAATTTGTTACTTTTGAGGCTACTTTGAGGCCAAAGTAATTATCACAGCTTTTATTTGAAAACACAACATTTGAATAGAAAGCAACCTTAATATGGCTAATTAATTAGTTAATGAAATGCTTGTTGATAAACTTTTTAAAAAATGTTACTTATTTTTGCGATATCTCTGTTTCTATCTCAGTCCCTGTGTTTGTCTGCTATTTAAAGCTTACTTAGAGTAACTCGAACTGGCTTCCTTACAACACAACAATATATCCTCCCTGGTAGAACCTTTTAGTCGCAGGGTGTTTATAAGGCACTAAGTTATGCTTTTAACTAGCTTTTGGCTCTGGCACTTTGCCTTGGTAAATAATTAAGGACACACTTCAGGAATTCAAATGTTGTGCGCAGCTCATAAATTTCCAGAGAGGGTCTTAAAAATTTGTCGACACTTCTCGACCGGCATTAAAGTAATTATGTGCTCGACTGGCTTATTGTTGTACATATTTAGGTGTCAGTAAATAGTTGGACTGTAAAATGTTGACCGGCTAACTTTTTTTGGCCTTGACTGTGGAGCAGGCTCAAAAACCAATTTGCAATTAGAAAAGTTTTCCAGCTGTAAAGCGGCTGGTACAGTCAATAAATCTGTGTTTGCTTGTGATTGACATAATGTCACGATGATATACAAGCAAGTGATACAAAAAATAGCTTCAAACACCGAATACTTGATACCCTTTCATAAAGTGTTTGAAGAGTAATTGAAGCAGAAATGGGATTGTATAACTCAAATACTTTTTCAAATACTAGGGGAAAATCGAAAAATTGTGCCTATGGCATTAAGAGAGCAACCAAAAAGAGCACCCGAAAAGGCACTATTTAAAGAAATTTATAATCCGGCAAGAAGATAAAGATAGCGATGGGAACAATTATACCTACAATTACTACAGCAATCGTTAAATGATTATGGACATTTTTTTGTACAAAATGCTGACCATGTGCGATGTTCTTTACCTATGCACAACAAAATAAAGTCGGGTATTCACACTTGTTGTAGAGTTGAGGAGTTGAAAAGTTGAGCACTTTTGCAACTGAAAAATGTACAGAGCTGGGATTCAACTCTCAACTCAACTTTTGTTCAACCCAGATCATATTCGAGTTTGAAACTGCTGAGTTGTCTAGAAAGTGTTGCTAAATACGCTATTTAAGGCGTTTTCAAAACTCTAATGTTTCGGAATTTTGTGATCTAAAAAGCGGCAAAAAATAGTAGGTCTAATTTAAAATTAATAAATGTAAACAAAAGCAGGAAAAAAGAAGCACAAACTCAACTCAAAATACCACAACATTCACAACATAGCTGGCAGTTCCTAGAGCACATATTTTAAAACCTTTCTCAAATACAATGTATTTCATAAAAATATGATTATCAGTCAGTTGATCTTGTCAAGACTTAAAAAAAAATTTATTCAGAAGTAAATTGAAAAAAAAACCATTTTTTTCTAGATTTTAAACCAGGAATCGCAAATAAAAGTTATGAGCTGAAAAAAAAAATCAAAGTGGAAAAAGTGTTTTAGCAGCAATACATCATATTTTTGAAAGGAACATCCTAATAGAGGATAAAATTTTATTTTTACATTATACTAAAAAAATCAAATTGTAAATATGGTATTAGTTTAATATTTGAAAATTGCTAAATAACTCTTAATTTTTCAATTTTTATTATAAAAAAATTATATCAGTACGCTTGGGTATAGGCGTTTTTTGCATGTAAAGTTAACACCCCATTTTTTCTTTCAACTCCTGAATTTTAGTGAAGAATAAATTAAATGTAAAGTAACACAGCAATTTCGTTTGGATTGGGATTTGGTTAAAATATTAAAACAAATCTTGAAATATTTTTCAAATACATATAGTGAAGCGCTTAATGCCATCACTAATATATCTCCCATCCTTTCAATTGCAAAAGAAACTGGCACCTTAACAGTGAGGCGCCTCAAGGATGCCAATTACTGGGCAGTTTTAAGATATGGGCACTCGTCCATCTTAAAAGTAGACACAAACGTGTCAGGCACAGATTATTGCATACCTTTAGACTCTAAAGTTTAGAGCATTCCTCAACGCTATTTACCACCACCATCCCCTCTAGGAAATAGTGAATGGAAAACCAACCATGTCAAAGCGACCGCATAAATTTCTTCACAGATGGCTCCAAGCTCAACAACCAGGTTGGGGGCGAGGTATTCTCAGAGCAATTAAACATCCGGCAGTCTTTTCGACTACCTAGATCCTGGCTAGAGATCCTATCCATAAATGAGGCTTTAATCTGCTTACGCAATATCGGCCTGGAAACCGGTGAAATAAATATTTACTCCGATAGCCAGGCAGCTATAAAGTCATTACGAGCGTTGTTTTCCAACTCGTTGACAGTCAACAACTGCCGCAACTCTATCCCAGATAATCTAATCCACAGCAGTTTGTTATAAGCCTTTTTTGGGTGCCAGGGCACCAAAATATAACAGGCAACGAAATAGCTGATGAATTAGCCAGACATGGCACGACCACTACCCTCCTCCCAGATAAGGAGGATCTTCGTATGCCAATGGCTACTTTCAAGCTACATACAAGGGAAAAATTTAGTTCTCAGGCGCAAAGGATGTTGAACAACACATCACACTGTAGAATCCAAAATCGACCCAAAACGTTCTGCCAGGCTCTGCGAACTCAACCGCTCACAGTGTTCGGCAGATGTCAGAGCGATCACCGGTCCGAGCAATGACTTTTGCAGAAACTGCAATGACGAGTAAGAGGTAGAATCAGTAGAGCACTTCTTCTGTTCCTGTGAAGCTCTACGTAGACGCAGGAAAAAGCACCTGGGAAATTATTTCCTTCACAACTTAGAGGAGCTAGGTCCTATCTGTCCGAGAATGATTGGAAGCTATATAGCAGCAACAGGCTGGATTTCCTATTAAGAATACTTTCCTGCGGGCCAGTCTAGACCAAGCCAGCTGCCGCTATAACCTAACCTAACCTACATATTGCAATTTCTAGAAATAAAAAAAAAAAAGATTTCAAGCCCCTGCACCTAGAATAAATAGCACTCTTTTTTCATATTTTAGATCTGGATTGGCTACGTGCTTAATTCAGTGCTTTGTATCGTCAAAAAGGCGGTTTGTTTTTAAATCAACTAAAACCTCTTAAATTCAAGGGTGCATTATTTTCAATACTTGCAACCTACGATGGAAATCACAGGGCCCCACAGATATGTGCGAATTCCCAGCACAGGTCAATCTCCTACTAAGACTGACTCCAATTGGCCAGTTCTGCTTAATCTGTATCATAAAACTTAATCGCACGCGTGTCATGCTCTGATATACAACATCGCATGCCAACACTTCAATCCCTTGTCGGAACGTTTGCTGGAATTACAGCTCTTTGTCAGCGTATCAACTTGATTTAATGAGTAGCTCTTCAGTCAGCATGTGTCCAGGTGATTCCGCATCGACATCGACAAACAGGTCAATTACAGGGCAAAGGCATGTAATCCAAAGGTCTCATGTGCATTTGTCGGTCACGGAGCATCAATTAAAATAGTTGTGGAATATTTGCTAATTACTTGCAGATTGCGGCTTAAGCGATTACAATGAGAGCTAAAGTGAACAAGACCTTAGAATAGCTTTATCTAAGCTGCTCTTAAATGAGCCAACGGCTAGACCATTTCATCAAAATATAAGTATGTACTTATTAATATACAATTCAGTCGAGGATTTGAGTTGCCGTCATGACGCCAAGGCCCTTCTCAGCAGACGGCACTGAAAGGGTATATTGATTGCATACCAATATATGGGAAAGGAGTATATGGGAAAATAAATTTTTCGAAAGTGAATAGTAAATTTAAAAAATTTATTTTTTAGATATCAGAAAAATTACTGCTGGACTTGTTTACCCAAATCCGCCATTGATGATAACTTATGAGCTGGTGGGTAAGCCAATTTATGACTGCAGTCAATCAAATCCACTTGAAGCAAACTTTACCATAATCATATAATGACACATAAGGACACATAACGCCAAGTTACGAGCTTAACAACTTGGTTGGATTATTGAGCGAATTTGTTTAGAGGCAAGCGTCAGCCAGAAAAAAAACCACACAAAAGGACATAAAAAAGGACCAACAAGATGGCGAAAATTATATGGTCAGTCTGTGAGTGGTTAATTTGAAGCAATTGTTTGCGTACTGGGCGTGTTTGTTGGCAGCCAGTGTGGGCCAGATGGGTCCTTGAAGTCAATTTGGTTGCTATTGTGCAGTTGGATAACACTCTCAGTCTCTGGGCAGACACTGATCAAGTGCAGCAGTCAGTTAAAAAAATAAACTAAAAATACACATACTAGAAATATGAGCAAAAGATTTATGCGCTTCATTTCTTGTCTTTTGTTGCAAAAATTTTTGGGACGTCAGGTTGAGTTATTGCTTAAGACCCAACACTTTAATTTGCATCTTGTCCAAAAACAGCAAAAAAAAAAAAAAAACAATTAATACTATTAGACACTTTAAACCAGAAGAAAATCTTGCTTTCTAGCTGGATTAAATTGTTTGCACCAAACCGAGCCAAGGCTGTGGTTTCCATGGTTGTCACGCCGCCCAATGAGATTTTGTTATTTAACAAGATTTAATTTAATTAAAAATTCTTGCCTTAGACTTGAAGCCTTGAACTTGGAGTTATAGCACAAAATTTTGTGTGAAAATGTCAACAAGGATACCAACTGATACATTTCACATACTTATAAAGCTTTTATCTCTTGGTCTCGCGGTTTTGTGAATTTTTGCAAATCCTTTGTAGAGTTGCTGATGCATTTTGTGGAAGATCTCGATATCAAAGAGTGAATTTATTTTTCTTTCATGAAAAAGTGTATTTTTAAAATGTTATGAGTTGTTTTTGAAATACCCTTTACCCACAGATACTATGAATTAGGTTGGTAGTAATATGTAAATATATTGTTTGTCTATTTGGTTAAAAATAGGAATCTGTGCAGATCCAGCTAGAGCTCTCAAACTTGGATTTCTATTCTGGAGCAAGTGATTATACAATTTTGACCATTTCTCACTATTCGCTTTACTTTCTTTACTACAAATTGAATTATAAAGTCTTTTTAACATTAAGGGAATCTTAAAATATACAAATTTTGGATTTAGATTCCCACTCCGAAATTCAATAATTCAGTTTATCAGTTTATGCAACTATAACGAAACCTTCTACCCCAACTATGGAAGCGGCTATATCTTTCAAAATATGTGATAGTGAATTTTTCAGTTTTATTGGCTATCCGATTGAAAATGTTTTAGAGATAACATCTATGTACGAACAGTTTTGCAAATATAATGTAGTATGACTCTTTAGAATACCCAAAAAGGCCCTTATAGTCCTTATCATAATGAATTAGCGAATGAGCCATGTCCGCCTATCCGTCCGTCCGTCCGTCCGTCTGTCCGTCTGTGGGAACGCCTAGATTTCGGAGACTATGAAAGCTAGAGAATCGAATCTTTACCAGCTGTTGCGCATATTTCCTCAGAAGATGAAATTTCTTGAATCATGTCAATATCTTCTCCCATTCCCCCGTAGTAGAGTTTCGCAGTTTTTATCTACACCGTTTAGTATTTTGATCTGGAAAAGCGATGCGTCGCGGTTACGTGCATCTTTGTGTCAAAAATGAACAAAATCGGAAAAATACAACAAAAGTTATAGTCAAAAATGTAAATATTGCACCCCCTTGCCAATATACTGCATCAATATTTGACTTAACGTAAGTATGGTAAAAAATAACCTACAGTTACCAATTTTGGTAAGCTGATCCATTTGGCTGTTACGAACAAATCGACATCCAAATTTTATCGATTCGGCCCCCCTGCCCCCCTCAACATATGCACTTGAAACTTACCCCATATACTTTGAACAACTTCTTCAACGTAACTTTTGATTCTCATCAAAATCGGTAAAACTTTACGGAAATTATAGGTATAAATATAGTTTTGCACCAAAAAAAAAAAGTTCCAATTGGAAAGTTTGAAGGACTATTCGAAAATTAAATTTTTTTCAAGAAAGAGGTAAAAGGTATTACAATGTCCGGCACCGCCTCGACTGTATTACATTTTTCATAGTTAAAATACCTTCACTCGTGTATATGACTAGCTTCTTAACTGTTTTTATTATTTTAATTTGGATTATGTTTCAAAAGAGCTGTCAAAAAACCAAAATAATAAACTGCTGCCACAAGACTTCAAAACACAAAGCCATTTATTAGGCCTGGAGCTGTTTGTTTATGTCGTCTTTCGGCTAATTTGAAATGAAACTAAACACTTTTAATCTTTGAATCTTTTACTTTGTAATCGAATTTGAACGTTTTGTGTTTTTAGTTAATATAATAAACCAATTGAGCTTTAATAACATAATTTGCAAATAACAACAAAGTGTTGCAAATTGAATTAAATTTAATATGTACCTACACTTACCCGCATAAATTTACGTACAGTACAAAATAATTCAAAATATATCAATTTTATTTTGTTTTTTATGCCAAAATTTGTTTTGTTGATTTCAAAAACAGGTGCGTTTTTTATTTGACAACATAAAATAATAAACAAAAACTATGCTATTATATAATTCTAAAAATAAGACCAATTAATCTACCAACAAATATTGTCAAATTTTTTAACACTGTGCGTAGACATATGCGTGCAAGCGTATGTATATATCTACTTATATACAAACATATGAGACAAACTGCTACAAACATGGCACATACAGTGGACACACAAAGTATTGGGACACTTTGAAGCCCAATAACTTTTGATGTATACATGATAGAAGAATTGACTGGTTTTTCGATGAAAATTATAATCTACCAAATCAAGTTCGGGTAATTTTTTTGGTGTTTGGTGAATTTGATTGATTTTCTTTAGAAACCAAAATTAGTGCTTTTGCAATTTGCTTATAGCATTTTAAATATAGCATCGTACCTTCTATGGCGTACTTTTTGAGTCCAAATTTTTTATTACAATGCTTCTGCATATTTTGGTCTACTACTGGGATGGAAATTTTTGGAGTTTTAAATACAGCTCCTATCTGATTTCGCTGATCTAGAGTAGTTAAAATCTTTGGCAATGCAGATTTTTTATGAATTTGATGCAATTACCGCTCAGGAATGTTAAATATGTAATCGCAAGCAACTGAAAACTCTACTTCAGTCTCCGGACAAACATGCCCTTGGCATTTGATTGAACAAATTTAAAGGCAGCATCAAGTAACACCCAAGGAATCGTCAAAAACATCTATTACTATTCAGCTCGAGAAGATTGACCCCCAGGAGATCAATAGATTCTTGAAAAATATGAGGCATCGCTTGAAAGCCATTATAAAACCCAAAGGCCGCCTTATTAAACATAAAAAGTAAAAAAAAACATTTTCTCTAACAAAATTCCTTATTTGGTAACAAGTGTCCGTGTTTTTTAGTTTTGTTAAGTTTTCATGCATATTATTTGAGGTTTTATGGTTTTTTATTGTATAAGCATAAAAGGAAAATGTTATATTTTCAATATTAAAAAAAAATTTGGTTCTATCATGTTTACATCAAAAGTTATTGGGCTTCAAAGTGGCAAATTCAAAGCGTCCGAATAATTTGTGTATCCACTGTTCATATCTTACTCCTGGCAAACTGCTTAGACATGCTGACAGTGGATAAAATATTTGCCATTCGAATCCCTTTTCAAGAGCAATTCAAAGCCACCTGTCACCTGTTGATTGTTGTTGGCAACGTGTCTAACTGTGCATACCTTTACCTTTAACTGAACATGTTTGTGCGTGTCGCTGGCTGCCAGCTTAGTACAGTTAAGTTATCAGTTAAGCCAATTTCGATAGACATGACATATTGTTTTTTTTTTGTTTTTGTTGTTGTCTCATTTTAGGAGCATTTCATTTGTCAAATTGTTGTTTTTTGATTGTGTCAACGCGGCGTATGTGTAATTCCAAAGCCCTATATTCAATTAGCCTACATTTCTGTGCGCCGCCATTTACCGCCCAATTTTTGCCTCGCAGCCTGTCTGAAAACCCCAAGCCATGGGAAAGTTACTTTAATTAAACTACACACACACAAACAATCTTCTCTATAGTAGTTGTGCCACCCAAGACAGGCATTTTAGGAGAAAAACAAAACTTCTTATGTAAGAAGTTTTTTGTCTGGCAACCAGTAAACAATAAATTTCATTATGTTTGCATTTTTGGTTGACTTTTCCACATTTTCCTAGACCTTCATCTGCTGTTTTTATGTTGCGCTGTCCATTTTTTTTTTTTGAGACAGGTAAAAAACTTTTGTGCCACGCAGCGCTAGTCAAGTTAATTTTGTGGAAAATTGCAACAGGCACTTAATTAAGGCGCTTGTTTTGCTCAGTTCCAGTTCTATTACAGTTGAGCACAAGTTTCCGGACAACAGTTAAGATAAATAGCTGACAGTGTTTCTTGGTGGTTCCTCGGGGTTTCGCTAAAGATTTGACTAAAGCCAACAACCCTCAATTGACCTTATTTAATACTATTTTTTTTTGTTTTTTTTTATGCTTATTCTATTTGTATTTGTTGTGTCTAGTTGATTGTTTTTGTTGTCATTCGACGCTTTGTCCAAAATTCCCCTCCAATTTGTGGCTTTGACACTTGCCTGCACAGACCCCCCGCCCCCCTCCCGCAGCATTTACTAAGGCATGCCCTTTTCCATTCAACTTCTTCGGAAGCCAAGCAAAACCGTTGTGGGCTTCTTGTCGCCTCGCCTATTTGGTTTTTCTTTAGTGTCAGTCTTGGTGTGTTTTTGAAATCTGTTTTGGTATTGATTGTGTGACCCATGTTTAAAAGATCCTATCGTCACGCATATTATTATATTTATTTGTTTGCCATCGAAAGCGATACAATTTTCGTATGAAAATATTTTGTTTTGTTTCAAAATTTAATGAGCATTGGCCAATTTTCAACGAATTAAAACTATGGAATACTTTGCGGCATTTTGCAAGTTTAAGCCTGTGGCCAGTTTTTGATGCTTATTCAGGAAAAATGTTGAAAAATTCTGATTTGAATTGAAAAGTACGCTTTGTCAAAAACGATAAAAGTGTAACTATAAAAATAAACTGCACCTTTAAATCGACAATTCGTAAGCTAGTTCACTTTACTGAACAAGTTCAATCGTCCTTGTTTATTCTGTGAACGACGCGACGTCGTTGTTCTTGTTTAGTTGTTCAATTGTTCGTTCTTGTTCACTGGTTCGTTCTTATTCAGTTGTTTTGAATTTAAAGTTGAATGCTACAAAAAAATGAATTTAAAATTTTATTTATTTTCTTATTAAAATAAACTCATGTTTTCAAATGAGCCAATTCAAAAATCCAACAGGATGATCAATACCATTTTCCAAATTCTAGAACGTACTAAAATATATTCTACGTCGCATCTCACATTTCAATACTAACGCAAACTGAGAACATAACTGAATCGAAATAAGGAACAAAAAAAAACAAGTGAATAACAAAGGAATAAGCAACCGAATAAGAACGAGCAAAGGAATAAGAACTAACTGTATAAGAACGAACAACTGATAAAAAAAAAAATGTGGTACAGTCGAGGCGGTGCCCGACAGTGGAATACCCTGTACCTTTTGTGTCAAAAACATTTTTCCTGCATATTCCATCTAAGAACTTTCCAATTGGAATTTATTTTTTTTTTGGTGCAAAACGATATTTATACCTATAAGTTCCGTAAATTTGTACCGATTTTGATGAAAATCGAAAGATACGTCAAAGAAGCTATTTTAATTATATTGGGTAAGTTTCAAGTTGATATGTTAAGGGGTGTGGGAGAAAACACGGTAAATCGATTGCGGGGGGTGGGGGGACCGCATCGATAAAATTTGGATGTGGATTTGTTCATTAGAGCCACATGAATGAGCTTACCAAAAATTGTGATTCTAGGTCACTTGTAGCCATAATTGCGTAGAGTCAAATATTGACGCAGTTTATTGGCAAGGGGAGGTGAAATTTACACATTTTTGACTATAACTTCTGTTGTATTTGTCCGATTTTGTTCATTTTTTACACATAGATGCATGTATCCACAACGCATCGCTCCGTTAAATTTCAAATGAAAATATTAAACGGTGGGGCTAAAAACCGCGAAAATCTACAGCGGGGGAACGGGGAAAGATATTGACATGATTCAACAAACTTCATCTGCTTAGGAAATATGCGCACCAGCAGGAAAAGTTCCGTGTCTCTAGCTCTTATACGGACGTCGAGGGATATACTTCGTAACTTTGAATAGCCATAACTTTGCGAAAAAAAATTGTAAATGATGTTGACCCCGGATTCGGATTCTACGGATTCCTTAGCTTTCCAACAACTAAACCATGTTGGCCTTTGTAATATAATGATGAAAAGTACCAAGTACTTTTCGACTTTTATCCTTGTGACCAGATTTCTCCCTATCTTACAATCTTAGTTGTGAGCAAAACTCTTTAAACCCTTTAATTTCTGTGGAAATGGCCATATTTTAAAAGACATACAATAAATACTTAGCTTAAAAACTGGATAAGTGATTAATAAAACGCTTGATAAATTGAATGTGTTCTTAAACAATTTCTTTTCAAGGATTCTAGTTCTCTGCAAATTTCTGTGTATTCGTAATTATTTATGAAGCGTTTAAGAGATTGTTTTCCTCAAAGTAAAAGCACCTTTCAATATGGGCTCTAATAGGATTAATTGCAAAATCGTATTCTAGGTTCTGTAAAGTATTGTGCATGTCAAAGACATTTCTGCTTCAAGATGATATTAAGATAGATTAGATGGAATTTTCACGGACTAAACACACTGCCATTATGTGTCCGTTTTTATCTCGGAAAGTCTTTAAAAACAACAAGAGCAATTTCTGTCTCTAAATGATTGCGGAAACAAGCTGATCAAGCCCATCACAGTCAATAGAACAAATAGTTGATAGTTAAATAATCGTTTAGTTTTTGATAGCCTGTCAAGGCCTTATGGAGAACCACAAAGCCAAAATTAAATTTTAAATTACCCAACTTTCCTAACTGTCGAATGTGTCGAAATTATTTAATGGCAATAATCCCACAAATTAACACGCATAATCATAATCATAATAAAAGCTACTTCCGGCTAAACTTTATTGCATACTTCTAAGCGCTGCTTGCATAAATTAAAGTTCTGACCATAAAATAAAGCAATTATCTTCCGGATGCAATAACTAACCGAAACTTGTTGGCCAACAAAGTCAATTGACAACTATAATAATGTCTAACATATGCAAAAAAGGTTAAACCAACAAATGTGTAGTTAATAATTAATGTGACTTTTCATTGACGTCAAAACAAAATGAAAGACATTCCATCTAAATATAGTTCAACCAATATTAAATACCAAACATGAGTAGTTCTCACTTTCTTTAATTGCTATTATCTATTTCTGAACATTTGTAAATTGAATTATTTAATGTACTATACTTAGTTATATCTTAATGTTAAAAAGTTTAAGTTTTCCAAGTTTTGCATTGAAACTTTGGCGGTTGTGGGCGGTTTAAGCGTAATTTATCCAATTCATTACGACACAAGGACAACATTTTTTTTGCTTATTAGGAGCACATAACATTTTGGTGTTCCTTTCCTTCATATTTAAGTAAAAAAAAGAGATGGGTACATTATTGCTCATATTTAAAAAAAAAAAAATCTCCTTCGAACATATTTAGGGTTCTCCAACTCATAAGTAACGGCCGTGCACCGGAAAACGAATCCAAACATTTTATTTGGATCAGTTATATTAACAGAGTAATTTTATTTTTTTTTTATTGGCCAAATAATGGAACACCTACTTATCATCAAGATTGAGATTAAAACTGTAATTCGGATTTTTGTACTTCTGGCATTTTGGACATTTTAAGCAAAGTATTATTTACGAAGGTAAAACACAAGTTTTAATTGAATTGCATACAGTTTAATTTGATATAATTTTTATGCAGACTGTACCTCTTTAATGCCAATTCGAAAGCACAACTTTTTACTGATTGACCTTGATTGGGACATCTATTAAAAAACTTTGTTAATTACAAAAAAATCCAAAATAATAATATTTAATGAAATTTAAAACATTTAGTTATGTAAACTATAGGAAAACAAGAGTGCCCTTTACAGTCGGATGGTTCATCCTGAACAGGTTTACTAATTGATTGTTTTAAGAGGAGCTTCGAGGAAAAAATTTATTGATCATTAAAAAATTTCGGGCCTGAGCGAATATTAAAAACGGAATGAAAAGGCAAAGCACAGACGTACCGTACCTTTCGCTAAATTTTATCTTTACAGCCCTACAGATTTTTTTGATTTTTATTACATAGTGACTCCTCTTTAACAAGAAATATCTCGCAGGTGAATAAAGATAATTAAATAATTTGAATGGAAATTGTATAAAGGAAAAATTGAATATGCAAAGAATCGATATTTGCGAACCTTCAACTTGTTTTTATTGTATCTTTACAAATTTCTCAGCAAATGTCAATTGAGCATTTATAGCGAGTTTTACGTTTGGAAAGATATTCTGATGATTTGAGGTTATTTTTCTCATAAATTGGAGCTTAAAACGTGTTAATTTTTGTTTGAATATCAAAATCTGAAAGATCAAGCTAAAAAGTGATTCTCTTACATTTTGTTGGCCTTTACTTGCTTGCTTTTATAATAATTTTAGCATAAACCTTACACTTTGGTTACAGGGTATACAAACAAAATGCATCCAAAATTTTATGCAGTCCATTACATAAGGATGGCCGAATGTTCCTTCATCAGTTTCACTCTAGACTTGTGTTGCTTTCTTTGCAGACACAATTTTTTTTAAACTTAACATAAAGTTGGCATAACACGACGTGTCCAATCTCACATAACCTCAAAGGAAGTAAAACACTAATGTCAAATTTTCACAGATTACAAATGAGATGCCTTTGCACACAATTACCCACTAATTCACATATGTTTGGCATTCCACGAGTCTCTGATTATCATCAACTAATGGGTGCTTACATGGAAGTATGTGACAACATGTTGTTACAACAAACAGCCCCCTGCTTGCTCCTTCATCTTCCGCTTTGTGCGTCAGAAAATTACAATATATGATAAGCCCACTACAAACATTGCGACCTACTTTCTTTTTTTACAATTTGGTTTATCCAAAAGAAAACAATCATCATTTGGTGCATCAGCTATTTTTCATACCCTGCACTCAAAGGGGTACATTAATTTAAAAGCTTAGACCAAAAGCAGCAAAAGAAACTCAAGCTATATTTGTTCGTCGCGCTATCACATAAGAACTGGGGACATTAAATTTTTAGTCTAGTTACTACGGAATGTTATTCGCCTTTTAGCCGTAATCAGTGGCGTTTAAAGGGTCAACTTAGAGAATCAATCTCACCCAGAAAAAAAAAGAAGATAGTTTTGATAAAATGAAAAAACCCCAGTGAGCATTTTCGTCGGGGCATCACGACTGTACTTAACAATATAGTTTCCCTAATTTCATCTCGAAAAAATCGTACTCCTGCATATTCCTATATTCCTGAATGTTCTTACCAAAATTGGTGATTCATAAAGTATAATTACATAAAGTCAAATATTGAAGCAGTTTATTGGCAAAGGGGGTGAAAGATGCATGAAACCATGACGTATAGCTCTGTTAAGTTAAATAAAAATATTAAACGATGTAGCTATAAAGTATAGTACTAGGGAGAAAGGAGTAATGGGCTATGATAAGCGTTTTGGTATAAAGGACTTCGGGTATGCCACGCCTCCTTCTGTCCGTTACAAACCTAGTATACCCTTTGTACACGGTATAAAAAACTTGCAACCACATATCGTTGCTTAAAAAATGCTTCTGAACTCTAAAAGATATTTAATTGCCAAATTTGGTTACGATATCTTCATAAACACACGAAACGAAACGAATTTTGCACTAAACACTATCGGTCCTATTGGGGCTATATGATATAGTCTACCGATTTTGATCAAATTTGGCATAGTACTTGGAAACTCGGAAAAACTTCCAAATGCCAAATTTGGTTACAATATATTCACAAACAAACGAAACACAACCAATTCGGTGCAACAAATATTTTTTTAAACGATCCGTCCTATGGGAGCTAATTTATATAGTCTACCGATTTCGATCAAATTTGGGAGCACTAAAAAATTTCCGAATGCCGAATTTGTCTACGATATCATTACAAACAAACGAAACAAAACTATTTTATGACCGATATGTCCTATGAGCTATATGATATAACCAACCGATTTTAATCAATCAATTCGGTACAGTGATTGACAACTCTAAAAAACTTTCGATTTCCAAATTTGGTTACGATATATTCTAAACAAACGAATTATCCATCTAAAACTTTTGTTTTTTTCGAGGTCCTTTAAAACACCCCTATGTATCCCCGATATCAAAAATATAAAATAAACTTGTCTCCCCTGACATAATAACGCCTATATGCGCCCCGCACAAAAACCAAGCCGCTTCTAAAATTTCGCTAGAAAAAATTTTGTGAATCTTTTGGCAAAAATAGTAATTATATCCACCAGGACTACTCGAACTCAATGTTAATTAACTCAACCTTATAAGGAAAATCTTTGAAAAAGCACGCCAATTAAAAATTAGTTACAACAACGAAATCATGGCGAGCATTTCTGTAATGGTCCAAGATTCCAACATCCTGACATGCATCTTGCATGGGCACTTCTTGAGGATTTGCCACTTGGACACTTTATGGTCCACTAATGAATGACTCTGAGCAAGAAACGGAAGAACAGGATGAATTTTAAGATTATTCTTCTTTAGTGTCTTGAAATCTTATCAATAATCTTTTACTTATTTCTTTTTATATTTTTCAAAGTTTTTAAAGAAATCCCAAATATACATAATTATGTTATCGTTTACTATGTTTTTCATAAATTTTGACCATTCTACGCCCCATGTCGTTATTGGCTATAATACGGTCTCTCTTCTCTAAACTAAGAGTCATACCTTGCGGCTTTTTATCATAAAACGATCAAAAAGTGATTCAAAATTAAAAAGGTCTAACGGTAAATCGAAAGGTCCAATAATAGACAGTTGTTGTGGCAAAAAAGCTTTGCTGGATCACCTGCACAAAAAAAGATATTTATAATTAAACATAAAACTTCAAGGTGTCCTATAGTTTTAAAAAACACTGTATAAATAAGTATATTTATATGTAGTATATACATAGTTACAGCTCAATAGTTGCATCAAAAGTATGATCAGGGTGACTAGAGAAGTCGATATACCCATGTCCGTTTGTCCGTCTGTATGTGAGCCTAGACCTCTGAGATGGTAAGAGCTAGAGCCACTTAATTTTCAGATAAGATCCCTTATTATCCTACGGGAGACAAGTTTGTTTTATTTTTTTGATATCGAGGCCATTCATATGGCTCCCGTAAGGGTGTTTCGGACGACCTCGCAAAAGCCAAAAAGTTTTAGATGGATAATTCGTTTGTTTATGAAGATATCGTAACCAAATTTGGCATTCGGAATTTTTTTATATATAGTTCCCAAGAACTGTACCAAATTTGATCAAAATCGGATGACATTATCATATAGCCCCATAGGACCGATTAGCCAAAAAACTTATTTTTGTACAAAATTCGTAGTGTTTCGAAAGTGTTTTAGGATTCCCAAGCAAATTTGAATAAAATCGGTTGACTGTACTATCATATAGCCCCCATATGACCGCTCGGCCAAAAAAACGTGCTTAATGCAAACGCGTTTAGTGTACGCCATCTTTAGTCCTATTTTCCACCAATTTTGGAACAATACATTCATTTATTTCATGTTTCGTGAACGCAAAACGTTTTTGGTTTTAAAATGTCCCGTTTTCAACGTTTTCAAATGTCCCCGAATGCTCAAAAATTGGATGGTCACACTAGTTATAAATAATAAATCCTGGAGAAAGATTTACTACGCTTAAACCTATAGTAAAAGAATTTTTGGTGCTTTTCAAATCCGATTTAATATAAATGAATTTCTAACTGCCTGCAGACGCACTCTATCACTACAATATTCAAAGTTCTTCTCATTATTTTTTTCAACAAAAAATATAATAACCGTAAAGAAAAGTAAAACTTTCAAAGACAAATGTATTCTATTTAAAGAAATGAATGCAACGGCAATAGCTTTCAGCTTTTTTCTAATTTAAAATGAAATCCTTAGATAACAGCGTGCTTCTGCGGAAAAATTCTTTTAACTATTTTATATCGTTTTTAATTAATGTTTTCTAGCTAAGCTTTGAAAAAAAAAAAATGGTCCCTCAAAGACAAGGCTTTGACGCTAAAATACGCGCAGTTTGCTGCGTATTTAAAAGAAAACTAAAAAAGGGAGTTAGATAAAAAAAACCTGCACTGGCTGCTAAATGAAATTTAAATTAGCCAACCTTAAAAATTTCTTGGCTAAAAAAGTTTGCTGCGTTTTGTTTCTGGAAACTGATTGACAATTATTGATATTTTATGAAGGGCAAAAAATTGTTGATGTAGTTTTGATTTGGGTCTATGGTCTATGCTACTAAAAAAAAAAAGAAGCATAATATTTTGTTGATAACATTTTTCAGCTTGGGTAATACTTGTATAATACTTTTTGATGAGTTGCTTGATTTCAATCAAATATGGCTTTATCAATTTTGCAAAGCAGTTTAGAGGTGGTCTTGCTTGGCGAAAATACGAAACATTTCAGTTGCTAACAATTTAAAAGTAAATTTTGGAAAATATCTTTTAAAATTATTTGAAAAACTTTTAATCGTGTTTCTCTACGTCATCTTTTGCAAAACATGTACTGAAAACTCTAAAGCCTTGTTATAATTGGCCTTTGCTTAGAATAGTTCGACATGTTTCTCTACAGTGAAGAAAGAATGTGATAAACTCAGAAGAAAACAGCACGAGGGTCATTCTTGCCGTTCGCAGATATAAGTATTAATCGCCCTTTATATTAAACTTATTTTTCACGTTTCTTTTTGGTGTGTAAGTTATAGATACATATTGATAACCTGTACCTGTACCTATAGGTACAAAGGGTATACTAGATTTTTATACCCTGTATCTATAGGTAGAAAGGGTATACTAAATTTGTGCAATGTATGTAACGGACAGAAGGAGGCGTTCCAGACCCCAAGTCCTTTATACCAAAATGCTTATCATAACCTCGGGTAGCGATTGAGCCATGCCCGTCCGTCTGTATGAACACCTAGATTTCGGAGACTATAAGAGCTCGAGATACGAAACTTTACCAGCTGATGCGATAATATCTTTCCCCGTTCCCCCATAGCAGAGTTTCTCGGTTTTTAGCTACACCGCTTCATATTTTCATCTTAAGGCCTATACGCAGCACGAAATATTTCGCACGGAATCGCAAAACTTCATTAAAAAAAAATGTGGTACAGTCGAGGCGGTGCCCGACAGTGGAATACCCTGTACCTTTTGTGTCAAAAACATTTTTCCTGCATATTCCATCTAAGAACTTTCCAATTGGAATTTATTTTTTTTTTGGTGCAAAACGATATTTATACCTATAAGTTCCGTAAATTTGTACCGATTTTGATGAAAATCGAAAGATACGTCAAAGAAGCTATTTTAATTATATTGGGTAAGTTTCAAGTTGATATGTTAAGGGGTGTGGGAGAAAACACGGTAAATCGATTGCGGGGGGTGGGGGGACCGCATCGATAAAATTTGGATGTGGATTTGTTCATTAGAGCCACATGAATGAGCTTACCAAAAATTGTGATTCTAGGTCACTTGTAGCCATAATTGCGTAGAGTCAAATATTGACGCAGTTTATTGGCAAGGGGAGGTGAAATTTACACATTTTTGACTATAACTTCTGTTGTATTTGTCCGATTTTGTTCATTTTTTACACATAGATGCATGTATCCACAACGCATCGCTCTGTTAAATTTCAAATGAAAATATTAAACGAAAAAATATTAAATGAAAATATTAAAAACCGCGAAAATCTACAGCGGAGAAACGGGGAAAGATATTGACATGATTCAACAAACTTCATCTGCTTAGGAAATATGCGCACCAGCAGGTAAAGTTCCGTGTCTCTAGCTCTTATAGTCTCCGAGATCTAGGCGTTCATACGGACGGACGGACGGACGGACATGGCTCAATCGCTACCCGAGGTTATGATAAGCATTTTGGTATAAAGGACTTGGGGTCTGCCACGCCTCCTTCTGTCCGTTACATACATTGCACAAATCTAGTATACCCTTTGTACCTATAGGTATAGGGTATAAAAAGTCCCATATGGAAAGCACTTTTAAAAAAAACATTTTTTTCGAGAAAAAAGATACAGGGTATTACACTGTCGGGCACCGCCTCGACTTTATTACATTTCTCTAAATGTATAAATCAAGCAATTTTTAAAATTGCATTCAGCTTTTTAGAACATGCGGATACAAAATACACTTTTTCAAAGCAAACAGTTGGAATTTTCGAAGTTGCTCGACAAGCTTATCATCGTCATTTACTCACTGAGCGATAAGATTTTATCATATATATTCTTGGGCTATGCCATTGATAAGAAAATTGAAAATCCGAAATTACTGCAACAAGCTCCAGAATATAGGGAGATTATAAGCTAACTTAGACGAAATGTTTTCGCACAATAATAATAAAATATAAAGAAATCTTTTCTATTGGTAACGTGTCGTATGCAAAAAAAACTTCTGATTCTGTGCACAGTTTGACAAAATTGTATTCGTTCGAATAAAAGTCGTAAAAATGTTTGTCTCTGAGGATCAATTATTTTTTAGCATCTTTTTTTTTGATTTTTGGGTATTTTGGTATCTTTTTTTTTTTAAATCTTATTACGTCTCCCAACTTGCGGTTACATCACATTTTACATGAATATTTATAGGTAAGATACGAAGAAGATATTTTGTTTCCGAAATAATGGGCTGAGTGTTAAGAATTCTTATCACTGAAAGAAAACCAATAAATTATTTCAAAGGAACGCAAAAATTGGAAAACCATTTGACTAAATGGAGCTACTATACAAGTAAAATATGCTGAGAAATAAAACGCATATTTGCCGAAAAAGAATCTTTTGTTCAACAAGTCACGAACTTATTAAAAACTATTCAAGCTTCCCACAAATTAGTCGTTTCATAAAATCCATAGCCAATAACTGAAATTCGCCACATTTTCGAAAAAAAAATAGTTGTAAGTTTCTGGGAAATTACATATTGCCTTGTGAAAAAAAAACCTAAACAAACAAGAATGTCGGTTCTACCATAAAACACAACTCATAAATTAAAACTTACCTGTTATGTACGTAAATTGATGAAATTCCTTCACAGAATATTAAATTAATTAAATTTTTAAAACGCACGTTAACCGTTTGCCTTTTGTTTTTGCAACTTTGCTGAAGCTGCCAAAAATTTTTGTTACAGTTTTACAAAAATATGTATGTTTTTGCCAATTGAAATGTTTTGAAAACTATTTCAGCTAAAAAGTTGCAGCACTAATTTAATTGACTGCCCTTAAAAGCGTGCTACGCCTTTTGCTTTTTCCTTTTTCCTTTTTTTTTTGTTTTTACTAAAAACAATTGGCTACTGTTAATTGACACTGAAATGTCAAAGGATCACACACATTTTTGTTTGTAAAGAAACTTTCAGAAATACTATTCACCGTTTAAATTTGGCGGGTTTGATTTCAAGTTTACTTTTGGGTTCGCTTTGATTGTTTTCGAGGCACACGGTTTGTCTGCGAAGCACGAAACGAATGCAACGTTCAGAGGTCCGACAACTTGTTTTATAGCAGCAGTAAAAGCCGCCACGAGCCGAAGGCCATCGTGTCTAAAAAACACGAACACCACCAACTGGTTGCGTGCGTGTTCGTTCCTGTTGCTTCTACAGTGGCAAGTGGCAAAAAAGCTCTGCCGGCACGCAGCACTTTGGTGACGTCAGAAACGACGTCCTGGCGTTGATTTAAAGCTGTAACCTGTACGTTGTCTGCCATTCGCCATTCGTCGTGGGCTTTTGCCATTTGATTTTACCAATGCTTTTGTTGTTGTAGTTGATGTTGTTAATGTTGTTGTTGTTGCTGTTGGCACCTACGCAATTTTTTTTTTTTTTTGGGGCGGTGCTTCGCTTTTGCACCTTATAAATATGTAGCAAGTGCGTTAGTTCTCATTTTATGTTTTATGATGTGGGTTTGGGTGCTAATAAAATCAACCCAAATATATGCTGGGATTAAGTGTTGGAAAAGTACTTTTAACATTTTTTGAGTCTTAGTTTTAAGTCATCAATCTTCTTATTGTGCTTTAGGTCTTTGCTAAATGACAGCGGTCGTCTTTTTAATCTCTTGCAAGTTAATTTCTCACATGTGAGTAACCCCCAACTATGCTCTATGAAAAGGACATTTTAAATTCACATTGTTTATTCATTAAATAACCGTCATCACTAAACATATTTCTCTAGGTTTTAAATTTCATTGCAGCTGTATTTACCCATTGAACAGCAATGTTGGCTATTTGCATTTCCAACAAATCACTTAAAATGTAAAATAATCTGCACGCTCATTATGTATACGTCACTCGGCTTATTTGACAATTTTATTTATCCACAAATAAATTGAACTCGATAGATTTCAAGTTTTTAATTTAAATATTGAAAAATTAAATAATAAATGTAACTATTTTAGATTTAAAGTATTTGCACTGTGGAGTCTTAAAATAAATGTCTTAAATACGATAACTTTTTCCATATTCCAAAGTCTCTCTAAATAGAAAACAAAAAATTTAAAAAAATTCAATTCTACGAAAAAAGTATCAAGAAATAAATTGAGTTCATGTGTTCGTGCTATTGATTTGCTGCTGCTATGTGCTCGTTTCCCACACACTTGCGGCTGAAAATATTAGGCACGCATTAACATACATTCATGGCAAAAGCTTGTAATTTCCCAAAGCTGTAAATAATAAATGAACTTGGTGCGTGTCTTAGCTAAAAATTATAGTTTCGAAGCAATTGTGCACTAGTCAGTTCAAACGCCTTAAAACTTTACGTAAAATCAACATTTATTTTATTGAATTTAATTTATTGTAAATTAACAATAAAAATAAAATGTGGCGTACGTTAAAGTCGGGCGTAGACGACTTTAGAATACCCTCTACCAACATGTTTCAATAAAATTGGGTATATTGCTTGAGTAATTGAGAGAAAAGCTGCGCAGCAACAGTATTCTATCTTGGACAAAAAGAATTAAACGTGCAAACAGAGAAGACAAAAGAGAACACCTAGACAATTTGGCAACTGACGCAGACCTATACGACATCACTAGGCGAATTGCCGGAGGGAAACCACCAACCTCCAGGCCGATTAGAAGCAGTGACAGAAGACTCTTAATTAATGTGGAATAAAAACAACTAAGACGCTGGAAGGAACACTTCTGCAATATACTTAACATTCAGAGGGATGGGGTGCAACCAACGTATACAAATAACATATTACCCTAGCCAATTAGGACAACGCCACCCAGCAGAAGGGAAATTGTCACGGCTGCAGGCGCTGACTCTATTCCTGCAAAAGTATTGAAGGCAGACCCGCACCTTTTTGCGAACACCCTGCAACCCCTGCTGGCAGACGTCTGGAGCAATAAGGTGTTCCCATATGGCGACAACGTCAAACTTCAAAAAATGGGTGATGCAACGAATCGCCATAACTGGAGAGGAATTACGATTCTATGCGCCGTTTTTATAGTTCTCATAAAAATCATATTGGAGCGTATGATTGAGAATGTCGATAAAATACTGCGTAACGAGCAAGCTGGATTTCGACCGGGACAGTCCTGCATTGACCAAATAAATGTCCAACGAATAATCATTGAGCAATCAGTAGAGATTTATTCGCCGTTGTACCTATTATTTGTTGATTACGAAAAAGCATTCGACCCCATTGACAGAGAATGCATTTGGGCTGAACTCAAAAACATCGGAACACCTGAACACCTGTTTGATTAAACGGAGCTATGAAGGTTTCAAGTGCTCAGTGATTCATGACGGCAAAGTGTCAGAACCATTCCCAACAATTTCGGGAGTAAGGCATATTTGTCATAGTCATTGATGAAGTTGCAAGGCGTGCAACGCTTGACAAACCAAGGGGTATCATATGAAACCCACTGAACTCTACAGCAAGACTAGAGTCACTCGACTATGCAGAGGATCTTTCCCTCGAATCAGCAAAGGTAAGTCCGCTAATCAACGTCCCCAAGACAAAAGAATGGCGAATTAATGCAACGTCAGAAGAGCTCTTAAAATTGTACGACCGACAAATTGAAGAGTCGATGAATTTCAATACTTGGGAAGCTCAATAACATCTTGCGGAGGCACAATGACAGATGTAACTGCAAGAATTAATAAATCGGTGCCTTTACACGACTAAAAAAGATCTGGTCATCGAATTGTTATGGGGTTCGCAACAGAACAAGTACAGCTGAAAATACGCGACTATGTCAATCGATGTCATCGTAAGATCTTGAAAATATTTTGGCCAAACCGAATATCAAATGAAGAACTGTGGTCAAGAACTGGCATGTTTAACGTGAAGGAAGCTCGGCTGGATCGGCCACACATTGCGCAAACTCGAACGACATCACCTATATAGGCAATAGACACAGAGGCCGCCCGAAAATTACCTGGAGACAATCAGTCCTGAATGAGATTAACACCAGCGTGGAACGTGGCAGCAGGTGATATGCTAATATCATCGAGCTCAGGGAGACCACTCTACGAAGAAGCCAACGGAGACTACTTGTGGATAGCTTATGCCCAGCATAGAGGCAGTTCGGAATCTTTCGATGCCGAACCAGGCTTACTAATAATAATAAATAATGATATTGCTTAAGTACTCAAAAAAACTTTTGATTGCCTAATTTGAAAACAGTGGTGCTAATGAAGTTCCTGGCGCCGCAAAATTAATAACTTGAAAAGTATGCCGACCTAGATCGGCTGTCTAAATTTTTTTGTATAGTAATAGAAACACCCAATTTATTTATTTTTTATTTTTTAATTAGTTCATGTTTTTTTTAAAAATAAATTTATTTTTTTTAAAAGTTACTATTTATTTAATTTAATAAAAGTCTCATATTTGGGGTGAAAGCAGTTGTTTTACGTTTTCGTCTAAATCAGTATTATTTTTGCAAAACCGTGATTTCTCTTTGATGTTATTAACGGGTCCGACGATATTAACAAGCCATGAAACAAGTCTTCCATAGTGTGTGCTCAAGTGTCCTTGCGTTCTTTGGTTTCGACGATATTCGCGGAAGTCTTTATTGTGTTTCTATGAAACACTTTTAATTATATCTGCTCCATGGATAAGAATTTTGTGTACGGACGGAGGCATATAAAACCATGGATATTCAGATACAAATAGCTCCGCAGTCTACCACGAAAATACATGAAAAGCTTCAGAATTTACTTCATATCCGCAAGCTATGGTACGCAAAATTATTCCCAGTCTTTTAACCAAATCAGCATTAATTCCCGTTATTTTTGCAACTAATGTGTTTAAGTTCGGGGTAAAAAAATTAGCTTGACGCAATTCCTTTGCTGACCTTAACACTACATTTGCTAGATGACCTTGAAAAAATCCAACGAAATTATTAATGGAATAGTCCTCAACGGACTGCAGCTCAGATCGTTTAGCTCGATTAGCTACCAAAGTATCCAAAAGAGGCGTACCCCAATGCTTGAATTAGTCTATCAGTTTCTGCGACTGGACACCAACTCGAAACTTTTGAGTCATTTAGCAAAATGTCCCACTTGGGCGCGGCTGCTCGACGCACGCTTGTCGAGTACTTTATGAAGACAAGCCTCAATGGATTCGGTCTACTCTATTTCATACGGCGACGTCGTTACCAGCGTATACTTTGGTTTCTGTTTATTGCTCTGGGAATAATGTTCGCCAGTTTTGTTGTATTGATCACATTGCTCGACATTTTTGACCATCCCACAGTCACGGCTTTATCAGCTCAAGGACTACCCACAACATCTACGCCTGTTCCTGCTATGGCCATATGCAGCACCAACAAATTGAGTCGTCTCGCAATGCAGCAATACGCTCAGCAGTTGGCTCAATCTACCAATATTTCTAATGTGGAGCAGTGGCTTGCGTTGTTTCCACTGTTCGCCGGCTACTTTGCAGCTTCCCTAGTACCGGCTGCTAATGCAAGTGCTCTCCAATCAGCTCTAGGCAAACACTGGACAACGGAAACCGATCCAAGGACCCGTCTGCTGTCTTTGGCACCAACTTGTAAAGATCTGCTTTTAAGCTGCAGCTTGGGAGATGAACTTCGCAACTGCACGGAGATCTTTCATCTCACAGCTACCGGAGATGGCTTTTGCTGCGTCTTCAACTACCGTAAAAGGGTATATTTTGTACACGGCAAGCACATGGGTCTCAATCTCTTCCTAAATGCTTCACGCGCGGATGACTTTCATATGCCACGCAATCGACGCAGCGCTGGTTTCATTTTCCACATATTCCGCTCCGATGGAGGCTTGCCGAATCCTGGCACCGGAGCTTTGCGGTCTATGCACATAGCAGCCGGAGAATTAGCTTTCATTGAAATCCATGCGGTGGCACAGGAATCGACTCAACGACTGCGCGACTATTCAGTCAGCCAACGTGGTTGTAACTTCGCGGAGGAAGGTGGTGGCCAGGCGCAGTGCTTATCTCAATGTCGAATGGGCAGTGCCATTTCCAACTGTGGCTGCATTCCGTTTCCCTACGAGCGTCGCGCGAACCACAGAAACATTAGCTACTGTACTCTGGCGGATATCAAATGTCTGCAACGTGAGTCGGGTAAGTTATACACTCAGAGAAATAAGTGCTTAAGTAAGTACGTATAAAGTTCTGATAAATTTGACTTAAATAATTTTTTATTTTATTGTTTTCGGATTTGGTTTTTTACATTCAAAAGTATACTACTATCAATATATTGAACAAAACCATCGATAGTATTCGAAAAATTAAACTATCGATAGTGCCATCAATAGTATCCCACCTCTAGTTCCCAGCTTTATTAAGTTTCAGCGAGATTTCTTCAGATTTTGAGCCGTTTTGTTACAAATCTTTTAAAGGGCGACGCAAGCTGTTTTGAAAACCCTATACGTCCTAGAAACTAATTAATAATTGGTGTTAAAGTGGGGTATAAAAATTAAAAAATTGTTTCTAAGTAAATTAAACAGCAAATTTTTAAGTGTTTCTAGAGATAAAGTTCAATAAGTTTTTTATATCACATACTGATCAATTCGAAATATTTGACATTTATTATTATTACTCTATATTTCAGGCATTTGGTCACCTACTTTGCCCCAATGCATTAAGTGTATGCCCCAGTGCAGCGATTTTCGTTATGAGTTCCGTAAGAGTGTCTTTCCTCTGCTCAACGTCACGAATCGTATGGAACAAAGTGCCCTAACAGTCTATTATCGTCAACCAAGAGTTCCGCTCTATCAGCATAACGAGCTCTATAACTGGTTTCAGATACTATGTGAGTACAAAGTGGAAACATAGCTATCATATATTCATAATTGAATATTTTTTTTATAGCTATTATTGGCGGAGTTGTTGGAGTTTCTATTGGATGCTCTTTTATTAGTGGCTTTGAAATCATCTACTTTATGCTAATACGTTTTTATCAGAATTATCGAAAGCTGCAAAAAGGAGAGATTAATTAAAGCAGCGAAGCTTATACAGAGAGATTGGTTAAAACAAAATACAATCTTTACAAAGACGGATACCGAAAAAAATTACAGAAGAGTGGTTCTAAGCTTATATAGATTACAAAAATAAAAATGTGTATCAGTCCCAAAACTTTTACAATCTTTCAGAAGGATTTTCACAAAATTGTCTAAGCTGTTTTAAAAACCGGCTCTGGTTTCTCCTGCTCCTATGATCTCTAAATGCAGGTGTTCATATGGACTGATGAACAGGCGGACTTCACTCAATCACTACCCGACATTATAATAAACATTAATGTTAATTGGTTTGTTTTTAAACCTACCTGGAAGGTTCCGCTCCAAAATATAATAATGACCATTAATTATCGAATCTTATCGGCACATTTATCGATATAGATTAGATGCAAATTGGGATACAGCTAAACATACATATTTATCTACTTTATAAATTTATATCAAAAAGATGGCGTACGTTAAAGTCGGGCGCGGCCGACTTTGGGATACCCTGTACCACCATATTGCAATTAAATCCGATATATTGCTTAAGAACTCCAAAAGATATTTTGTTTGCCAAATTTGGTTCCGATATTATAAGCAAACAAAAATAAACAGTGGAATTTTGTATCAAACACTTTTTTTTTACTGATCGGTCCTATGGGGGCAATATGATATATGTAGTCAACCGATTTTGATAAAATTTGGTACAGTGTTGAAGATCTCTAAGAAACTTCTGAATGCCAAATTTGGTTACAATATCTTCACAAACAAACGAAGCACAACAAATTTTGTACAAAAAGCGTTTTTTTTACCTCCTTCTCCTTCTGTATGTTACATACATTTTCGGCATGCACAAACTTAATAAACCCTTTGTACCATACGATACTAGTAAATGATATAAAAGTTAAAAATTTCCTTTCCAACAGTATCTTGCTTAAAAGTATAAAATAACGAGAGTTTCTCCCAACATTTTTGTGCTGTACTATCGTTCTTCTTAGAAATTGTCTTCCTCCCAATTTTAACTTTAATGCTGTAACTTACTTTTAAATAATTTTGAATTTTTAAATAAATTAATTATTCACGTAAAATTAATTTTTATGTATTTTATTTTTAATTTCAATTGATTTAGTTATGCAAATATTGCCAGTTGGTTTTTTTTTAGTTATTAATTTTGCACAATAATTTCGCTTCACTTTTCATTAAATTACAAAAAACAAATTCAACTTAATTTTTAAATGACAAAATATATATATAGTACAATTTAATACAATTACAACTAAATAACCAATCATAGTCACTTGTACTTAATTAATTTATTAGCTCACATTATACTTAATTAATTTAAATATATTATTTTACTACTACGGTCATATCTAAGCATGTAAAATTTATGCTCTCAATTGATATTTAAACATACTTATAAATTTTTTTTTTTCAAATACCTAATAATAATTTTGCCTTGACAAATTCGTGTTTACTTTTTTTAGTTTGAAATCATCTGCGTGTTTATTGCACATTTATTTTAAACCAAATATTTTTTAAGTTTTCTAACTTTTTTAGGGTTTTGCTTTTATTTTTTCTTGTTGCTGCTGATACGTTTTGTTTGTTTAGACTCTAAATCACTGGGTTCTATATGCATTTTCCACTTTTGAATAATTTCTAAATTACATTTGTTGCTTTAATAAATAGTTTTTGTTGCTTTTAGTTAGTTTTAGTTTTTAGTTTTAAGCCTTTGACGCTTGCTTAGCAAAAAGATTGCAAAAATTACAAAAATTGCCTGACACCAGTATTTTAACCTAGGGTTTTTATTTCTTGTTTTTTTTTCTTTCATAATGTGCAGTATTAAGTTAGTTTCATTTTATTTCTATATTTTTTTTCACTTAATATTTTTTAGACTAAGTAAATAATGTACATAAAAATTGCGTTTTTTCGTTGCGCCTAACGGAAAATCCAAAACATTTCAATGCCAGACCGCGTGCTTTATTTATTTAATATTTGTAAATTTAGTTATTTTTTAACTTTTACTTTGAGTTATTACTTTTACTTCATAAGCCTTATTTTAGTTTAAATTATTGCTGCTTAGATACTAGGCCTAAATTTATTTTTAATGTAAATGTAAGCATGATATTCGACATTCGATTTTAATGCTACTCAAAAATTCGCCAATTACTAAAATTAAGCATCATTAATCGTATATAGTATGATGTAGTTAGTATAACTTCTAATATCTAAAGGTATATAGTATATCATTATCATCGTATATAAACTATTGCTCAGTAAGTATGCATGTGTGTTGCGTGTCCAGCAAAAAAGTATCGAATGCCTTTGCTTTTCAAATTTATTTGTATATTTAGCTAATTTTGCTTATTTCTTTCTTTCCTTTCTCGCTTTCTATTATGGATTTTATTTTTATTTTTTTGTTTTTGCTCGCTCAACACGACATTATCACAACAAAATGTACCAAGTAGAAGAATTAGTAATTATTTATCAGCTGTTTTCAGTTGAAGAGAGTCAAGCAAATGCGGGCTCTTCACGTAAATGGAGGCGGCAATACAATCGGATCGAAACTCTGTTGCATATTAGTAAAGTTTTCAAAATCATCTATACGACGATAGCCCCACAGATCCATTGCATCTACACAGGCATCCTGTATTTGCTTTATCTGCAATAATAATAATAAAGTTAATAAAGATTTAAAGTTAATAGCCGCACAGAGCTTACCTCATCCGCCTTGAGATCCTGCTTCCAGTGAAAGGGTGCTGATCTAGAGTCGCGATATGTTGAGCTGACACCTCCAATATTTACTTTGGTATGTGTATCCAAGAACTCCTCTACGGCCGGATCAAAAGGCAGTCCATAAAACTGCAAGATCTCCTGCGTTGTATCATAAGGATTAAGCGACAAGTCCTCATATCGCAAAGTTCTATAAATGGGATTAGCCTTTTTAGTTAATTAACACAATTTAATGAACATGAACTTACCTAAAACGTGATGGATAGAGCTTTAGTAACTTCTCAGCCGTCTTATAATCATCTACCATATCTTTGCACACCAAACGCGGATCCTCGCAGTCCTCGTTTCCCGCACACCAAACACGATGACGTCGTGATTGCATAGTACCTCGTGGATCCCGTATAAGCAGAACTACGCGCACATTGAGGCTATAAACATAAAAGAAGAATCAGAGTTAGCTTATTGGTAATATAGTGAATATTTTTAGATAAGTCTTAAAAAAAAAAATATTGATCATTAGAATAAAATTTAATTCAGCTTAAAGTTGACTCTTTGTTTAAGAGTAAAAAATCATACAAGTTTTCTCTTTATTGATCAAGCTCCGCCACTGATTAAGGGTATTCACTTTGTAGAGCACAAATGCACAAGTGCCTGACAAACGCCGAGAGCAACAACATTCAGATATTTACAAATGTTATATAGCGTGCTTTGTTTTTCGTTTGGAAAAATTTGTGTGAGAAAAATGCAAGTTGAAGGTAATAATAGATTGATAAATAATAGCGCTATGTCAAGAACCACGCAATACTGTTTCATGCACTCAGAAAAAAGAGCCTATCTCAAGATTGTTTTACTCTAGAATTTACAAGAATTTTTCGAGCTCTATTCTCCTTAAATTATGAATAAAATCTCAGCATTAAGAATATTAAGATATACTATTGAAAATCGTATAATA
The DNA here is from genome assembly GCA_949987675.1 of Chymomyza fuscimana. Classification (NCBI taxonomy): domain Eukaryota; kingdom Metazoa; phylum Arthropoda; class Insecta; order Diptera; family Drosophilidae; genus Chymomyza; species Chymomyza fuscimana. Next base: position 58,243,366 of record OX465088.1, on the reverse strand, counting down.
GAAGACATCTTCAAAAAGGCTGTTGAAAGAGTTTTACACACGCTCTTTTGACAATAAAAGAGCAAAGCGATCGCTTTAGAGCACGAAATTCTTTTTTTCTCATCTGTTTATTTACTAATATAGATTTAACCTTCTTATCAGCAACTTAAGCTACAGCTAAACTAATTGTAAGTAAACCTCTTTTATGTGTCCAAGTGAATAGAGTATTTATACATCGAATCCCAAAGTAACCCTTCCGACATTTATGAAATGCAGATACATTTTTGAAGTAGAAAATCCTATTAGTTGACGCACTCATTGTTTAAATGCGAAGTTGGCGTAATAGTTGTGCACAGACCGTAAAGTCTATTATTTGCCATAACAATTTCCAAGTTTACATTAAACAGGGATTAATTATTTTTTATTAATACGCTAAATTAACTTCAGAGTTTTTTTATAATGACACATAATTTTAAATTTAATCACAGCATAGTTTTAAATCATATCATAAACTCTTGAAGTAATTTAATAAGAGGTCGTTTACCATTATTATACATACCACAAACGCACATTTTATAATAAGTTTATGTATAAGCTGATAAAATGCTTAAACGGAAGTGCATCAAGTTTTGAATTTTAAAAAGCTGATAGGGTGAACCTAGGGCTGTTGACCTTGGAAGATAAGCTGGCAACGAGTTGACACAATAAACTGATAGGGGCTATAGAAATTGTAATACATATTGTATACATATGCTTTGTAAAAAAATAAGATATAAAATTCATAGCTAAGAAAAATATGTACATATTATAACAGCTTCACTATTTAACATCGCTCTCGAAAACAATATCATCTCTATGGAAACGCTACCAATAAAGCTGTACCATAAAATTGATTAGGACTAGAAATTTGCGCTTTAGTAAGAGCAACCCTGACAAGGACTTTTACCCAAAACTTTTAAAATTCTGGGGAATATCAGAGGTCTTACGAGCTATCGGTACCCCAAAACTCACTATCACTTCTCTTCCTAATACAATTTTATTTTTTATTACAAGAAGAAAATTGCTGATTTAGTAAAAGCTTCCCTGAAAAAGACTCAAACGAAAATCTTTTGAAATTTTGATGGCCCCATTTCCCAATACCATTTTTTTAAAAAAAATTTTACTTAAGAACTCCAAAAGATATTTTATTTGCAAAATTTGGTAACGATATTCGTTAAAGTCGGGCGCGGACGACTTTGGGATTCTCTGTACCACCACATTGCAATTAAATCCGATATATTGCTAAAGAAATCCAAAAGATATTTTATTTGGTTACGATACCTGCACAAACAAACGAAACACAATGAATTTTGTGCAAAAAACGTGTTTTTGACCAATCGGTCCTTTGGGGGCTATATGTTATAGGCAACCAATTTGGATCAAAGTTGGTACATTGATTGGGAACTCTAAAAAACTTCCGACAGTCAAATTCGTTTACGATATCTTCACGAACAAACGAAACACACTTTGTGGCTATGAACAACCGCTTCAATAAGTAAACATGGCTGACTTCGGTATGGCCTTTTATTCAGTAAATCATAAAACATGGGTTCTTCTTAACTATTAGACCTCTAAACTATTTTAGAATCCTTATTCTTCTTATTCTTATCCTCCTTAAATAATATTATTCTACTATAAGCTATTCGGTCGTGACATTGGATTTTCTTCTATCTTCAAACGTTGTGCAAATAGTTATTTTTAAAGGCTGTGTTTTGTAATTCATTTATGTTACTTCTGGTATATCCAAGGTAGCCATATCGGCCCTCTTCTCTTTATTTTATTGATCAAAAACCTCCCTCAGATAATCTCATCTCTTTGCTTAGCAATGTAAAACTTTGCATGACTTCGAAATAAAATAACCATTTATAAATAAATAAATACATCTATTCTTTGCGCAACCAAGTAAAGGGTAGAAGGTCATACCCAAGATCCGACTCGGCATTACTCCGCTCAGGATATTCTAAGCTACTAAAAAGCTACCAGGCGATAGGTTACTTAGCAGGCGTCTTTCAATGCTCAACCTGGAAAAAATTCAAAGCTCTCGACGCCTTACAATGCCCTATGAAACCCAATGACATCACAACGTCATCGCTTTGGACTAATCCAGTTGATGCGGCTCGCTTCCTTCTTTTTCGCGCTTTATCTCTTCATACTTGAAAACCTAACGCATGTAATCAAGCAGCTTTAATAAGTTTAGCATTAAATTTACATAACTTAATATAAGATAAAGTATACATACTTAGTTCCATTTTATAGATACTTATTTACATATCTGTGAAGCTTTTTAGCGCTACTTATTTGACAAGCATCGAATTCGATGATGGATAAAAGCGAACAAGTCAAAAACTAACATAAAAAATAAAACTAACATAAAACTAAACGAACCTTGTACACCCTTTCCAGCAAGCAAAATTGATGTTGTAAATATAGCAAACATAGTACTTAAGACCTTACGATAAGGTATTTAAGGTTCTTAACTTTTCTTAAGGCCTCTGGAATTAGCGCAGCTGTTTTGCCGAATAACTCTTAATGGGTAAAAAACTTTTGTTCACTGGCTGTTGAACAACCTGCCATGGATTTCTTATGTATTGAACGGATACGCTACGGATTCCTTAAACTTTGAGTTTACTCCAAAGAACATACTCAATGGAAATTCAAACGACGAAAATGTCAACTCAATTATGTCTCAATAGTTTTTGGCTTTTTGCTAGTATAGGCGCGCTTCCCAACTCACGATAGGCTGTTCTTTTTTTCAGTACCTATGGAGCGATTTTCAGTTAAACTTTATTTCTTCTGCTCACATTTAATAAATTTACAGAAAATTCTACTTTCTTTTTTACTACCAGCTTACTATTTAGAATGTTATACAGAGAGCGCCATAGTTTGTGTCTGTATGTAAACAGTGAATACTGACAGTATGTCTGCTTGGGCCAGAGTTGGCTTCGAAACCGTTATTGTTCTATATTTTCAGAGAAGGAGAATCAGTCGATGGGAATCGATATCGTTGTGAAGAAGATCTGAACAAGATGGCTATCGATCGATCATACAATGCAGTTTCTTTAACGAAAATTTATTGGAAGTGTGATGTCAAAAAATTGAGAACTGGCCACCCAGTGGTATACACTCCGGACTATTTTTTGAGGGTTTATTTAAAAGACATCCGTTGAACTTATCATAAAGTAGCAGAGAAAAGCACGGGCAATGTGGTGATTACCATCTGGCTCTAAGGGTACTCATCATATCCGAAGAATATAAGCGATTACTGCTTCTGCAAATCAACGGGCCATTTAGAAAACTGCGGGTGCAGGAATATGTTTGCATGGCATATGCAATTGGCATAAATGCGTTTATTTAGAGCACATAATAAGCTATCTTTTTATTATTTACTTCGTTTTCAACCGATTTTATTGGAATTCAAACCATGGATGGATAAAACCAAACGAGAAACAAATTAAGTAAGTAAGTAAGCGGCAATCGACTTGAGCTAGCTAAGTTACCTCACGGAAAGTGTAAAAATGTAAACCAACGTTTGTTTAACAAGCTATAGAGTCCCATAGAAAGTTTACTTTCAAGTACAAACGATCAAATAAGTACTATATAAGAGAGCTTTATGATCAGCAGTTAGTTCGTAAGAGCTTTAGATAAGTAAGAGAGTACAATGAATGGGCTATAAAAAATAATATATTATGAAGTTCAAGCAGCAGTCAAATTTACATTATAAAGAAATGTTTATAAGAAAAATAAAGTAAAGCACATAATAAACAAGTGTAGCGACTCTGAGCTATTGGATAACTTATCAGAGAAGCAACTGCATACAACAAAATATAAGTATGCGTATATACCAGTATATACTCGTGTGTATAAGATTAGTGTCCCTGATTCTCTCTTTTCTGCTATACTTAATCCTTCATTCTGGCCTACTCATACTTTAGTGCATGAGTTTATTAGAAAACCTAAAAAGACTTTAGCATCTAATGTAGCTTCCTCTACAAGTGTAGTTAACACAGCTTCAAAAAACTAAATTCTGTTCTTACCATTCAATATCAGAATGTTCGTGGTCTCCTCTCTAAACTTAGTAGACTTTTCACCAATAGCGTAAATTTCGATTCTGATATTATTGCTTTCTCTGAAACCTGGCTTAATGCGTCTGTCTATGATTTTGAGATTTTTGTTAGCTCCTATGTAACCTACAGGCTTGACCGGTCTCCCGGTCGTGGTGGTGGTGTACTCATTGCTGTAAATGTAGCCTTAGAATCTCATTTACTATCTCTAAATTTTCCAATAGGCATTGAGTTCATTGCGGTAAAAGTGTTTTTTAATAATTCCTATATCTATTTTACTTGTTCCTATATACCTCCTTGCTCCGACTTGAGTGTATATCAGAATCATCTCACTGCCATTCGTATGGTGGCTGATTCTGTTGGTACTCGGGATCAAATTGTTGTCTTAGGCGACTTTAATCTGCCTACATTATATTGGCTTAGTTCAGTCAATTCTAGTTTTCTTTTTCCATCTGGTAATCATGAGTTTGTTACAGGACTGATTGATATCTCTCTCAGCCAAATAAATTTTATACATAATTGCTCAAATAGAATGCTTGACCTCGTTTTTGTCAATGATAATTCTGATTTTGAAATTTCTAGGGTCTGTCCGCTCTCCGTACCCGAGGATCCGTACCATCCGACATTACAAATCTCTTTAAAATTTAATGGTCTCTACCGAAATCAGCCACATGCTCACGCTCTTCGGTATCGCTGCTTTCGCAAGTCTAATTTTGTCGGTCTTAATAAATTTTTGTCCGAAGTTAACTGGTTGCCTTTGTTGACTACTAATGACCTTGACTTATCCATTTCCAATTTCTATCGGGTTTTATACGCTGCTTTTGATCTCTTTGTCCCTTATTCTGTCCCGGCTCCTTCTTTAAAGCCGCCTTGGTTTACTACTAGTCTGTCCTCTTTAAAAAATCGCAAGTCTTCTTCTTACAAGAAATTTAAGAAATCTGGATCTCCTGTCGACTTTTATAAGTTTTCTATTTTACGCAGCAAGTTCGTCCTTCTTAACAGAATTTGCTACAATAATTATCTTTCCCGCTGTCGGCTTAACTTCTGTAGTGATCCTAAAAAATTTTTTTCTTTTGTTAATTCTAAACGTAAATCTTCCTTATTTCCTTCATCGCTATATTTCAAAAATGAAAGCTCTACTAACAATTCTGAAATCGCCGACCTGTTTGCGAAATTTTTTCAAACTACCTATTCTGTCAACCCTAATTGCATTGACCTTAACTATCCCTATAACCTACCACATTCAAATCTTATTGCTTATCCTGAAATCTTTGAAACCGACGTTTTACAATCCCTACTGTCCATTAAATCATCCTTCTCCCCTGGCCCAGATGCCATTCCTAGTTGCGTCTTAAAGCATTGTGCTCACTCTCTTTCTACACCATTATCTGTTCTTTTCCGCACTTCATTAAAATATTCTTATCTTCCGGCCATCTGGAATGAATCCTTTATTATCCCTATTCACAAAAAAGGTTCCAAGTCCAACATTGAGAACTACCGCGGTATTGCCAAGCTTTCATCAATTCCAAAAGTTTTTGAAAGGATTGTAACTTCACAATTGCAACACTACTGTCGTTCTTTAATGTCGGATTCCCAACATGGGTTTGTAAAACGTCGGTCCACTTCTACTAACCTTTTAGAACTTTCGTCTCTTATTAATCTTGGTTTTACGGAAAAAAAACAAACTGATGTCATTTATACTGACTTTAGTAAAGCATTTGATTCGGTAAATCATAGTCTTCTACTTGTTAAACTGTCTCGTCTGGGGTTTCCGTCTTGTCTTTTAAATTGGATATCGTCCTATTTATCCAACCGAGTCCAGAAGGTAGTTTTTAAAGGCTGCGAATCTACAGAAATTATGGTCACGTCAGGGGTACCTCAAGGTAGCCATCTAGGCCCTCTTCTTTTTAACTTATTTTTAAATGATCTCCCTCAGGTAATCTCATCTTCTCACATTCTTATGTATGCGGATGATGTTAAACTCTGTATGTCCTACTCCGATAATAATAAGTACTTACTTCTTCAGCATGATTTTGATAACATGCAATCTTGGTGCAATATCAACCAACTCTTTCTCAACAAGACAAAATGTAACGTTATGACATTTTATCGTTCTGCTCCTTATTTGGCTACTTACTCTTTAGAATCTTCTACCTTAGAACGCATCAAGAGTGTGTCTGACCTTGGTGTTTTGTTTGATCATAACCTTAAATTTAATAACCATATTTGCAACATCGTGAATAAGGCTAGAGGTGTTCTTGCTTTTATTAAGCGTTGGTCCAAAGAGTTTAACGACCCTTACACAACCAAACTTCTTTATATTTCTCTCGTCCGTCCAATTTTGGAATATTGTTCCTGCGTTTGGAGCCCTCAATACCACCTTTATCAGGACATGATTGAGTCCGTACAAAAGCAATTTCTCCTTTTTGCACTTCGTGGCTTAAACTGGGACCCAAATATCCGACTGCCGCCATATTCTGATAGACTTCGCCTTATAAAATTGCCTTCCTTAAATCATCGCAGAACATGCCACGGCGTGTTATTCTTGCATAAACTGTTACTCGGTCTTATCGATTCCAATGTACTCCTTAGCAAAGTTACTTTGGTCATACCATCCAGAGTAACTCGTAATTTTCGACCCTTAGCCTTACAATTTTGTAGATCTAATTATGCTTTGCACGACCCTTTCCGTGTCTTATGCTCTAACTATAATAACTTTTACAATTTCCTCTCTTTCGAACGGTCTATTCAATCTATCACTTCTTCTATCTTAAGTCACCTTGACTTGCCACTTCGAGCATCCTTGACCAATCCTATATTATGAGTCACCCACTTGGTCAATGGTGATCCATTGGCTTTTTTTGCGATATAATGTTTAATTTTTATCTTGCTTCCTCTTTTCAACTTTAATATTGTAAATCCAAGTTTCTGGCCAGTTCTTGATGTGAGTTGGTGCATATCATTAAAAAGTTCACCCATCGGGCTAGAGACGCGGATTAGTTCATATCAATTCCCTCGCTCTATTTTCTTTTCTAAATAATTTATATGTACTTTTTTATAATATAATGTCAACTGTACGTAGTTGTACCCCTCAAATAAATAAATAAATAAATAAATATAAAGTATGTAAAGATTCAAACAATACAAAACTGAACAGCTGAACAATAGCTGGCAAAAGAGTAAAACCTTTGGGAACTTGTGACTGAAGAGCAGCTGAGTCTATGTGTATGTGTATAAACATACAAACCATATATACATATATGTATGTACAAACGTAAAGCAACAAAATGGCGGCTTAGCAGCGATAGCAATGAAAAACAAATAATAATAAGAAGAGCCATTGTGGCAACAGCTGCAAAAATACCAACGAAAATTCAAGGCAGCAAATGCCAAAAAATTTGCATACCAAAGTGAAATCCAAAGACCAAAAGCCATCTAAAGATATGGGAGTTAGTATTTTTAAAGACTACTTTTATTACATGTAATAAAATGATAAAAGCGAATAAGCTCCGCACACTTCAAGCGAGAACAAAAATTATTATTTTCGTAAAATCTCCCCAAGAAAACAAAACCCTAAAATTTGTGTGTTTACCTAAGATTTTCATCTGAATTATTTATTAAATTATCTAAGTAATTAGATAGTAGATTATCTAAGTAATTTTACCCATGACAAAATTTCCTGGATTTTTCACCACGACCAGTTTACTTCGGAATCTTTGTATAATTTTAACACTGTCCTTGAGAGCTGTACTCTAATATTGAAAGTAGTAAGCACGTGTTTATATTGTCTTTGGTAGAACCATATAGAGTTTGAAAGCTTGATATAACCTATCGAATGAAATAATTCCTTCTTCGTTCCAACTAAAGGCCCATACGCAGTTCGAAAATTTTCGCACGGAATGACAAAACTTCATATACAAAAAAATTATTATTATTATATTATTACTTATTTTAAAGTTAAAGCTTCAGTTTGTAGTGGAAAAAATCGCAATATACATAGTTTATAGATAGTTTATATCGCCTCAGTATCAAATCATTCTTTAGAGTATCTTGGTTGAGTGACGGCCTCAAAACTTGTGTTCGCGAACTCTAAGAACCAAATTTGTATTCCTAGTTCAGGCAATGGAATTTTTATACCCTGTACCTATAGGTACAAAGGGTATACTAGATTTGTGCAATGTATGTAACGGACAGAAGGAGGCGTGGCAGACCCCAAGTCCTTTATACCAAAATGCTTATCATAACCTCGGGTAGCGATTGAGCCATGTCCGTCCGTCCGTCCGCCTAGATCTCGGAGACTATAAGAGCTAGAGACACGGAACTTTACCTGCTGGTGCGCATATTTCCTAAGCAGATGAAGTTTGTTGAATCATGTCAATATCATTCCCCGTTCCCCCGCTGTAGATTTTCGCGGTTTTTAGCCACACCGTTTAATATTTTCATTTGAAATTTAACAGAGCGATGCGTTGTGGATACATGCATCTATGTGTAAAAAAATGAACAAAATCGCACAAATACAACAGAAGTTATAGTCAAAAATGTGCAAATTTCACCTCCCCTTGCCCATAAACTGCGTCAATATTTGACTCTACGCAATTATGGCTACAAGTGACCTAGAATCACAATTTTTGGTAAGCTCATTCATGTGGCTCTAATGAACAAATCCACATCCAAATTTTATCGATGCGGTCCCCCCACCCCCCGCAATCGATTTACCGTGTTTTCTCCCACACCCCTCAACATATCAACTTGAAACTTACCCAATATAATTAAAATAGCTTCTTTGACGTAACTTTCGATTTTCATCAAAATCGGTACAAATTTACGGAACTTATAGGTATAAATATCGTTTTGCACCAAAAAAAAAATAAATTCCAATTGGAAAGTTCTTAGATGGAATATGCAGGAAAAAATTTTTTGGCACAAAAGGTACAGGGTATTCCACTGTCGGGCACCGCCTCGACTGTACCACATTTTTTTTATATATATATATATATATTTTTTTTTAATAAAATTTTGATTCAATCTCCTTTATACTTATAAATTTATTCTCTCTTAATTATATTTAATATTTTTATATTATTTCGGCAAATAAAGCAAATTGTAAATATAAATATATATTTTTTTTTCCTGATACAAAGAAATTAATAGTCAAAAAAAAAAACGCACTAGTATGAAACAGCATAAAAGTTATTATATCAGTCTACACTGTACAACCTTACGTCTAAATTTTTTTTCATAACAGGGTTACAGGGTATCTTACTGTCTAGACATCTTAGTATGGTTTATCAACTAACTGTTTTCAGAACCAACCAAAACTATATATTCATTCACTCATAAATATATCCACATGTGTATGTTAAAAATACTTGCAATTTTATATATATCATTATACTTGAGCGAATTCTGTCTAAAATTCGACGCTTTACAATTGTAATTACATCATAGAAATTTATGCAGAAATTTGATTTGCAAATTTTGATGTCGCCAAATAATTTTCGACAGCTGTGCAATTTTTTTACTTTTTCTTTTTGATTCTCTTAATGCGAAACTGAATTTAATTTCTATTTACGTAATTACATTTCATTTCATTTCGAAAATTTCTGCTAAAGTGCACTTGATGGGAATCGAGTGATTGACAGATTGACAATACGGCAAACAGGCAGATTGTTGACTGAAGACAAATTTAGGCAACCTACACAGTTCAAAAAGCCAATTTCACTTTTGCCAAACTTCAAATTTGTTTTGTACTACAAAACTATTTCATTTTGGTATTATGTAATGCCAATTCAACTGTTTTAACGCTTTGTAAGTATTTGTGGTTTATGAAAATACTTATGATATGTAAATACTTATGATAATACATAATTGCAAAAAACACTTGAAACAAATTGACTTTGAATTTATGAAGTGCAGTTAAAAAAGTTTGCCTTTTGGAATTTATAAAAGTTTGGCCAACAAGTTTTGGGCTATAAATAGCAAACCAAATTGTTTAAAAACTTGTTAAATTATTTTTGTATCGTAATTATGAAATAATTATTTGCAGCTTAACTTTGAACCGCTTTATTGATAGATGCTTTTTATGAGCTATAAACTGATACGAAAAATGAAAGGTTAAAGTTTACAAAGTATTCAAATTTTCAAAAATGAAGTTAATGATCAAAAAAGATATTGAAGGTATTAATCAGTTCTAGCAGATGTTGTAAGAAGCAAGTGTTGCAAACATAAGCTTGTGAACATCCATGAGTATTGCAAACTGCTGCAAAATTTTTGCATGAGCTGTCTGAGCCAAGGAAATAAATATTATACATTTTTCCATAGATGCTTTTATGAAGTTTTTACTTTTTTGATGTGTTTTTGATGTCTTTCAGTGATCCCAGGACAATAATCCAATCATAAGTTATAAATATTGCATGGGTTAAAAAAAAAATAAAAAGTGATTTTAAGATTTATGTTTAGGCTTTTAACCTTTCCTGCATAAATAGAAATAACATTTATAATAAAGTGAACTATGGCAACTAAATACTTTAGAGGACGAATAATTAAAAAAAAACCCATGATACTTATTCGTGACACTTAATTGTAGAGGGATAGTGCTAATCTATTTATATGAATTAGTTACCTTATGTTTATCATAAATAACCTGGAATGCTAATGAAGGGGTAAAAAGTGCGAATCAATATATTAGCCTTTTTTTGTATAATAACTGATTTGATCTGTAAAGGCTAATTTATTATCGAGAAAAACTGTCAAGTATTTATCGCTATTTTTCCATTTAACATCTACAAAATGTTAATAAACATGACTTCTAGTGAGATAAGTGTCTTTGCGTTCTCTTGAGTAAATATTAAATATTGCATGAGTTTCTCAACACTGTTTTGGTCGACCTCTCCGACTTTGACGATTTTTACGTATCTGATAGAGCTACTAGAGAATACTTTTTGTTTACTATTTTATTTAATTTTTATTGCAAAATTACGATTATTTATCGAGTTATCGATAGCAGAATATTGGATTTTTCACTTTTAGTCTTTTCTTTGACAAGCCATATGTCCTAACCAAATAAAGATATTGACGCAAACTTTTATTTTCTTGATAGAGTGATTGAAGTTGTATTTTTTTTACGATTTTTTTTTTTAATTCTAAAATTTTATTTTTTTTTAATTTAAAAATAACTCTTTTTCATCCCAAAGTTCACTTGCTTCGACGGTTGCGGATGTACATGCTCCCTTTAAACGAGTACCTCAATTCAATTGAGGTAAGCTCCGGGAATGAGGAGTCAGACGAAGAAAATGATCCAGATATAATATTGGCAATAAGTGAAATTAATGGATACTCTCCGAAGCCAATTGATTTAATACACGCATTTGTTCAAAAGATGTTCAAATTTTATATTGCTCCTTGTGGGATCCTTCACACTATGTCTACCACGAGGTGGCAAAAGACACCTTTCAAATTTCAACTTAACATTATTTTCTAGTTTAATCATATATAATTAATTTTGTACCTCGACAAAAATAGGGAGGGAGTAACTGGGGACAATATGCCTCTTAGCGATGTCCGTGAGTCCCTATTGAGTCGGTGAGATAGCAGTGAGTTTATTTAGAGCGTGAGCTTTTTTAGAACTGTTCTTGTAGCTTCGATCTTAGAAAAGCAAACCATCACTCATCCGAAATAAAAAGATGGCGTTGAATAATATGATTCATGAAGATTTAGATTTATGTGGAATAGGATATGAAAAAGTTTTATTTTTCAAATAGCATATAAATCTTCAATCCCAGGTGTTTATCAAATGAAATCCAAAAGACATTTGTCATGTACATGTGTCACAGTCAAGAGTTCACATACTTTTGAACGGCGGTGTATAAAGCAGAAAAATAAGCAATATAAGTGAATTTGATTTAATAGTGTCCGTGAATCAATTCTTCTTAAACCTTAAGAAATATTCTCTGAACGTGCTTAATGATATAGTTTCTAGTAATTCATTTGATTTCTATTCTTTTACACAGAATTAAGAATTAGAATAGAGAAAACTTAAAATTATATAACAATACTCAATTTAAATTTTATTTCCTCATCCATTTGCCCATATAAAAACTCATTTAATTAACAAGCCATCCAACCAACAATATCATTCAGAATTTTTATTAATTTTTTCTTTTCGTAAAAGTATGCTTGGTCTGCTGTTATTTTTCTTTCGCCCGACATCACTTTAATAAATTATTTTTGTTGTTTTAATTTTTCATTACTTTTAATATATTTTTGACAACACGCGACAATTGTGCATATTTACTCAGCAGCTCAGCAAAATATTGTTAAGGCATTGCATTAATATTTGTACTTTAAAGATAAAAAAAAACAATACATACATGCATTTTAAAAGCTTATAAAAACCCCAAAGGAAAGTAGTTTTTTTAACTTTAACTTTTTTTTAGTAATCAATTTTCCGGTTTTTTTAATTCTCAGTAAAACACTTAAAAATAAATAAATAAATATTTTCTTACATTGGGTAATTTTGTTAAATTTTTTATACGAATGGTAAATTACATCATTTAATTTAATCCTAGTTTTTAAAACGAGTCAAGATGCATCAAGATTTTTTTTTTTTTTTGGTTAAACCCCAACCTTTTAACATTTATTTGAAACATAAAACTTTATTTATTTATCGTTTTTGACTTATGTCACAAACCACATACAAATCAGTTTAGAATTTTGAAATTTATATTTTTGAGGAAATCAAAATGGTTAAGTTAGTGCAACCCAATGCTGTTTTGCAGCCCTAGTTTCATTAAATCAAAATAAACGCGAGATATTTCGAAAAAAAAAAAAAAAGTGTACTTAAAAGCAAATATCTCTGGTTGTACTAAACTGATCTTGATTATTTTACCAAACTGTAAATAATTGAATGACCAATCGATTATATTTGCAACATATTTTTGTAAAATTTACGGTTTGATCGATATTTATCCATTCATATGAAATTTGTCGTAATTTTCCGCAAATTTTTGAGAAAAATTCTATTTTGAACGTAAATATAAAAATTAAAAAAAAAACAAAAACAGTTTTATTCATGTTTCGTAAAGTTCGATCGATTACGAAGAAAATGAGTGGTTGTTTATCAAAATCTGAGAAAAAAAAAACAAGAATTGTACCAAATTTTATCAATATCGGTCGACTATATCATAAAGCACCCATAGGATCGATCGTTTAAAAAAACATGTTTGGTGCAAAATCCGGTAAATTGCTTAAAAAGATACATATATTATAAACATACATATATATTCGCCAAATTTGGTTACGATATTTTCAAAAACAGAAGCATCAAAGCGAATTTGGCACAAAAAAAATATTTTGACCGATCGCCCCTATGGGCGCTATGTGATATATACAACCGATTTTAATCAAATTTGATACAGTGCTTGGGAGATATAAAAAACTTCGGAACACCAAATTATCGATATCTAGGAAATATCTGTCCTATTGGGGCTATATGAAATAGTCAACCGATTTTGATCAAATTTGGTACAGATCTTGAAAATTATAAAAAACTTTTGAATGCCAAATTTGGTAACGATATCTTTATAAATAATCGAATTATTAATCTAAAACTTTTGGTTTTTAAAACAAATTGACATTTTTCGCTTTTTACAAAAATTCTTGTTATTTCATTCATTTAACTACTAGTGTTATTGAATCAATTTATGATAAAGAATGTTTCAAATATTTTTGGTTTGCACTGTTATCTTATTTAAACACAGAATAAAAGAGTTTAAGAAAACGAATCCTGCAGCTTTGGTCTAATTTTGTACAATCTAAACGAAAATTGCATGCCTAAAAAAATTTGTTTGCATAATACTCGTAATGAATGAATGAATGAACACCAAGTAAGTAATTATTTGATTTCCTTTTATGGCGAAGCCAACAATTAATCAACATTATCGGCTTATGTCAACCGGAGGTTTACCAAGCCCCAAACATGATTACTCACTTATGTAATTATACCAACACTAATACATACAGACTGGAGTTTCATGCATGTGTCCTCACCACAAATCCAGTTTAATGGTAATTACCCAGCTAAAAACTAGAACAACGAAATGAGAAATATCCATGTCCTTTCGGCCTTAAAAAAGCAAACAGAACTTTTATTTTTAAAAATCTCCCTTATATGCGTTAAATATATGCAACTAATGAAGGGGGTAACTCTTAATTCATTAAAAATTATAGGTTTAAATGAAATCAATGCGCTTAAGTCCAGCTACTACCAAACAATTTATTACACCAAAATTATTCTTTATTTAAATTAACGTAAAATAATAAAACTTACTTAAATAACCGCAGATTGAATATTGTAAATACTTATTATTCGGAAAATACCCGTCCAAAGTGGATGCTCTACGACTTATGGATCATGGCTCGTTTAATGAAAATGGTCGTTCTTTGAAAAACACATAGTGGAGGCCAGTGTCGACGAGTTGCCAGGAACAACGACGCGCCATCGTTCGCAAGAATTATACCTTGCTAGGACCACTTTGCATGAAGTTTTGCATGCGGATCTGCATTTACACGCTTACAAGATTCAAGTTACGAACAATTGAAGCCCACGGACCATTATCAGCGTCGATTATTTGTTCAATAGATGAGAGAACAGACAGATGAGTTTTCGTCAAAACAAAATCATTAAAAATTGCGATGTCCGCATACGCATATACGAATAAAATGCAACAAACAAACCAACAGATGGCCCACCCTATATACATATATAGTACATGCTCAATATAAATTAACAAACCCGTTCACTCGAGTAGAATTTTGCGGTGTATAACCACACTATAAATGCTATCGGATCCATTTTCAAAGCCATAAACTGTGTTTTTTTATTTTAAGCATAGTATGCCGCAAAGAGGTTTAAAATCGGATGAAAACTTCAAGGGATATATTGGGTAAAACCAACCTAAACTAGAATCAAGATATTTGTAAAACTGTATGAAAAAACGCTACAGCCGCAAAAACCGGTGTGAATACTCATGTGGGCTAAAATAAAAAAATACATTTTAGTTTCTAGGAATAACACTTCCAAAGTTATAGCCAAAAGTTATCGAATTAATACCCCTTCGTTGATGCAGAGAATTTAAGAGTCGAGCAGACACGACTATAGCATGCTTAAATTCTTAGAAATTAAGCAAAGTGCTCGGTATGTCTCAAAAGTAGGGTGTCGGAGCCTCCTAGTTTTTTTTGTCAAAAAAAAAACAAAATGTGACACATTCAACAAAAGTTATAGTCAAAAGATGGCGTACGTTAAAGTCGGGCGCAGACGACTTTGGGATACCCTGTACCACCACACTGCATTTAAGTCCGGTATATTGCTTAAGAATTCCAAAAGACATCTGATTGCAGGTTTTTTGCCCTATGGCAGCTATATGATATAGTCAACCGATTTTGATCAAATTTGGTACAGTGCTGGGGGTTTCTAAAAAACTTCCGATTGCCAAATTTGGTTATGATATCTTCATAAACAAACGAATTATCCATCTAAAACTTTTGCTTTTTTTCGAGGTCCTCTGAAACACCCCTATGGGAGCTATACAATGTAGTCCCGATATCAAAAAAATAAAATAAACTTGTCTCCTATGGATTAATACGGGATCTTATCTGAAAGTTTGGTTGCTCTAGCTCTTACCATCTCTGAGATCTAGGCGTTCATACGGACAGACGGACAGACGGACAGACGGACATGGGTATATCGACTTCTCTAGTCGCTCTGATCATACTTTAGGTAACTTTGGGGGGTCTCCGACTTCTCCTTCTGTACGTTACATACATTTTCGGCTTGCACAAACACAATATACCCTTTGTACCATACGGTGCAGGGTATAAAAAGGGTCTAAAGTCTAGTTACTCGTTGCCCTAATCTTTATTAGTTATAGTATATTTATTGTATTATAATTAATATTTAAATAAATAAATAAAAATATAGTCAAAAATTTACTAATTTCGCCCCCTTGCCTATAAACTGCATCAATATTTGAGTATACGTAACTATGGTAAAAAACTATTTAGAATCACAAATTTTGGCAAGAATATTCATATGGCCCCAATAAACACATCCACATTGAAATTTTATTGATGCGATTCGGGGGGACCCCTCGCAACCGATTACCGTGTTTTCTCCCCTTAATACATGCACTTGAAACTTACCCATACACTTTAAATAACTTCTTTGACATAACTTTCAAGTTATTAGATGGAATATGGAGGAACATTTTTTTTCAAGAAAAGAGGTGCAGGGTATCACAGTGTCGGGCACCGCCTCGTCTGTATCACATTTTTTAATTTTATGGTTCTTTAACAAAATTTGCTTAATAATAATAAAAAAAAAAGCCAGCTAGTTCCGGAAAAATGCTAGGCAAATGCAAAACTTAGTGCAAAGAAATGTACTGGTTTATGTGTTTGTAAGTATTTTGACCAAACAGCGGAAAGTTTATCAATTATACGTTAAAACAACAACATAACTGAACAGATGTTAATAGCAATTATTTTTCCAGATTTTGTTACCCTCTTGGAGCCCTATTAGGTTTTATTTAAAAGATTAACCGAATCGGTAAGACTCCATAAATTAGTACATATATACTAAAATGACCAGCATTACAAAATTAATAAATTTTTGCGTCCGTTTGTTGTCGCTTCAGTGGCTAAAAAAGGAGTGGTTTGCTTTATCTCTTCGTGACGTTTAATGAAAAATGAATTAACTACAGCCAGCCAAAGAACGTAAAAAGTAAAGAGCCCGATCAGGCTTCTACGTCGTCGGCTGAGTATTCAAGCTGCGAAAATTACTATATGCTGATTACGGAACCACCACAGGGGTACGGCATCGACACCAATTGATGCGCTTGAGCCAAGCAATGCTCGAAAAACGGCCAACACGACCAGAGGCACGAAAAACGGATTCTATAGCATGTCGTTGGGCAAAAATGCAGAACTGCCGGACTAACAATGTGAGCAGCAACAATCAGCTCGTTACAAGCGTCAAAAAGGGGATGGGGAGGTTTTCTTATTGTTTATAAAAGTTTTTTTGGCGAAAAATGTCATTTAAAGCAAGTTAATTATATATTGCAGATCTTCACTGCAAAGGATTTACAAATTCAATTATTTTATAAACAAGACTGGTTGTTTAGTTTTCTTAACAATAATAGTAGTATGTAATACAAAAAAAGTATTGAAAATATCTACACGCTGGTAGATACACTAGATACACAGTTTTCAGCAAAAGTGGCCTACTTTTTCATAGTCAAGTGTCTGGGTCATGCGAAAATGCAAAATAATTTTAGTGCATTAGTGCCATTTTGCATTTCTGCCCGTCAAAGTGAGCTACCTAATTGCTTTGCATTATCAGCTTAAACCAAATTATAAAGTGTCAATCAATTTATCGTTAAAAAAAAATTTAAAAAAAAAAACTGTGATCTGCCAACTGGCACTAAGCCAGCGGAGCAACCTACCATAACGTCGAAGACAAGAGCAAGATCTTGTCTGGGGCAATAATTGAGAGCTTATTTTATGGCCGAAATAATATGTATTTTCTCTTTTAAAGTCACCCATCCAACAAAATAAAACTATAATTAGTAAGTAGTAATTAGTAAGTATCTTTGAAGTAGCTCTTTAATTGAATCACTCTTTAAATTTGTTCTCGTGGCCAACCAACAAACTAAAAAATATTTATTTTAGTATTTTTTAGAACCAACATGATTTTCGTTTACTCATGACGTATTGTTGCCCTAAGTCACCCCTTTATTTGCGCTACTGAATAGACACAATGTTTTAAACAAAAAAAATAATAAAAATAAAAAAAAAAACTAAAGACTAAAAGAACTATTTTGGCACGCCAGCAGGTCACGCAATTCGGAGCAGGACAATCCATGAACGAATATGTGTGCCACATACCATATACTATGTATGAAAAACATACGTAAGCATACTATCTGCCCCAAGAGCTCCAAAAACGCTTCCTGCAAATCTGTGCAACTAGCTAATGGAACCGCGCATTACCGGGGGCATTGTCTATCGATCGAGTTTCAAAAACTATTAGTCAAACGTGCTTAAATTCACAGTTACATTAGCGACTTAGTTATGACGATTAACGGTTCGTGACTAAGGTTCAAGGGCTCGAGCAACACGTAACCATAAAGGAAACAACAGTTAAATACCCAGAGAATATTCCTATCATACTTTTGCTTTTATGTGCAAAAAAATTATGTAAAAATGTTATATACATAGTATATGTGTATATTAAGACATTTAAGCGTATAGCATAAATCTTTTATGAGCCAAAATAGACGAAAGATAAAAACTATTATATTGATTAATCGTTTGAGCTTGCTTTGAAGTTGACCCCAAAATATTAACAAATAAATATAAAAGACGACACAAAAAAAAACAGATTTTTTTAGATTTTGTTTTCATTTCTTCTCCCTTGTCTTTAAACTGAGCTTTAACTGTAAACGATTTAATCATTATTTGCCACTGCTTTAGCACCATATTTGGGTTTTGTTCTAATGCCCTATATTCATTGAGTCAAAAGTATTATAGATTTTTAAGCACGAGACGACTAGTCAAGGTTTAACACAATTATATATGGTTGTAGCTATAAATCTTGCAAAAATGATTAAGATCGAATAAAAGAGGAGGAGGCGTGGCGGATCTAAAGTTTTTTATATGAGCCAAATAAACGGCGAGACGTCAACAATTTCTTAAAACAAACTCCTATCCCCAAAACCCTTTGCTTTGGGAACAACATTATTTTTGCAGCGTATCCCACTGTCAGCCACTTTTCCGTCGGTTGATATTTTTTTTTTCCAATCTTCTTTGCTTTTGATCTTCTGATGACAAAAAGTATGTCACAATGTGCCGCAGTAATATTATGAAAAAAAAGAAAACTAAACTAAATATAATAAGTAGCAACTACTTATGTGTGATTTGAAATGTAACAACAAAGATCGAAAGATATATTATGGATAATTTTTTTGGGATGTCATCATGATACAGTGCGTACTGTAGAAACTTTGTGGATTTCTCTCTTTATAGTATAAACATACATATTTTGCTTATTTATTGTTTATAGCTTCGAACAGAATTAATTAATTTGATGTTTTTTTTTTTGTTTTTTTTTTTGTGAATTGAAACACATTTATATGGCATTAATCTAAGTACCATATAAATGAATTAAACAAGCTATTTCAATCATTAACGATAAATACACTTCTCCAGATGTTTTAGCATCACGCATTAAATATTAACATTACTTTTCTATTTTTAAAAAGTAAAAGTTTACACTTTTTAAACAATTCTCTGAAAGAAAATGCACAAGATTTTCAAATTCTTCTTTTCCCATGACACTTTGATTGCTGATGAATAAAACTAGTCAATCGTTCAAAAACGATATATTACATTAATTCTATCGATTAAACCGCTTTAATAATTTAGCTCAATGCTATCACTAATATGTATATGGCCGAAAATCATTGAAGCGATAAACATTACACATGTGAGAGAGATACTAACTTAGTAACATTCACCACGTATATTGTTTGCAAAAAAATTGCCTACATTTTTGAGTTATCGATAACTGAGTATTCAGTTCGATTTTCTTTTGACAAGACAAAAATGGTCGCTCAGCACATTTAAAATTCAGGTCACAAACATCGTTTTTTTACTAAACTTTTTCTATGCCTTAAAAACGGGTTGAAGATCAAAAGAAAAATTGAAAAGAAAATATTGTTTAAGACAAATTTGGAATAAAATCGAAAAAGGTTTTGAAGCATGACATAAACTGTACAAGCCAAACCTTGTGACCGTTGACTCTGACTATTAAAATATTTGGAGTTGTAATAAAAAAAAAATTTCAAATTATAGAGATTGAAAAATAGTTTTGGGGGTCCCGAATATAACCGTCCCACAGTGTACAGCGTGCGAAGATTTTAATTAAACCAAAATAATCCATTTAAAGTCAATACAGAAAACTTTTACAAAAATATAATTAATTTTCAAAAAACGGGTCTTTTTTTAGCTCTTAAAACTCTAGCTTTCGGTTAAACCATAAATGTAAAATATATGGATCACAAGGCGGTTATGCTCTAAACATGCGAACAAAAAAAATTCCATGACATTTTTAATGTGCGCCAGCGTTCAAAAATAAAACTAAAACGAAACGGAATGTTTATCGATTTAACAATTGCCCAACGAACGCAAAATGCAGACCCACTTGACCCATATCAGTGGCAAAAAAAAAAAAACGAGCCAGGCAGCAAAAACTGCTGTAACGCCCACCAAAAACGTAAAAAAAAAATGAAAAAAGCTCACAAAACATACCGAACTTCAACGGCAATTGAAGACAAAACGCAAACAAAAAGGAAAACATGCGAAATGCTAAAAACTCCGAACGAATAAACAGAATCTGCGCCCAATGTAGAGCGAAATTTTAAAAACCCACAACCAAATGAATGCACGCAGCGCCCAATATGGGGCGCACACCACACAAGAGCAAAAATTACAGTGCACTAGAAAGCGGTAAAAATAAATCGACTGTCAAAATTATTGCCTACATTTGAGCGCGGTTTGAAGAATTATGCAGCCATTTTCGAATGAAGTTCCGTAGCAGAATATTTAGTTTTGGCTTTTTTAGCTGTCATCGCCTTGACTTTTGGCAATATCAAATTTTAATTACAAACTTGACATTTGAGAGGGACACACATATACATAATAATACATTATACATCCTTTGGCACACACTGTGCCAAGTTACGGAATGGAACATGAAGCAACCTACTAATTATATTTTACTGAGAAGGTGAGAAATATGTATGTGCTTGGTTTAATTTATGGATTATTTTACAACAGTGAAGCATGCTTCCTATCTACAAGTAAGGGCACGACACCACGTGGCTTAGATAGTTACTACTTCGAAGTTGTTAAGGATTTCGTCTACTTGGGAAAAAACATCAATGATACAAAAAACGACGTCAGAAAGGAGATACATCGCCGAATAACTCTTGGAAGCCGGTGTTACTTTGGGCTCAGTAAGGAGTTCAAGAGTAGAGCCCTCTCTCGACATACAAAAATAACCCTGTACAGATCTCTTATCATACCCGTTCTTTATGGCGCTGCAGCATGGACATTGTCAACATCCGATAAGACAACATTAGAGGCTTTCGAGAGAAAAATCCTTCGACGAATCTTCGGACCGACAAATATGGATGGTGATTTCCGTATTCGAATAAAGCACGAGCTGTATGAGCTTTACATTGACATTGATCTAGTCAGACGCATACAATTACCACGTCTGCGCTGGCTTGGGCACATCTTTCACATGGATGAGAATGCTCCAGCTAAAAAGGTATTCGAGCGAAGGTCACTTGAAGGACGTCGACCACCGGAACGCCCACCACTGCGATGGCAAGACCAGGCAATATAGGATTCTCGTAGCCGCCAATGGGTTGTAATGTGCAAATAGATAGATAGATAGAAAGTATACTCGTTATTTTCTTGTACCGAAAGTACTCATCGGAACAAAAGACCCTATATTGTTCTGTTGATATATGTATCTCAAAACTTAACAAACTGCTTCACAACTATGTTTATATAATATTATATAAGCTAGGGTTTCCAAATTTAGTATTATCCTTATGTGAGACTGACAAACAAATTTAATTAGTTAAGAGAGAGAGAGTCGTAGTTCAAAAGGTTTATATTTTATCGTATACAGAAAAAGTACAAAGAACGAGCTGCGCGTCTAGCTTATCATGTTTTACACATTTCATGGATTTTTATATCCTGTACCTATAGGTACAATGGGTATACAAGATTTGTGCAATGTATGTAACGGACAGAATGAGGCGTGGCAGACCCCAAGTCCTTGATACCAAAATGCTTATCATAACCTCGGGTAGCGATTGAGCCGTGTCCGTCTGTATGTCCCTCCGTCCGTCCGTCTGTATGAACATCTAGATTTCGGAGACTAAAGAGCTAGAGATACGAATCTTTACCATCTGGTGTGCATATTTCCTGAGCAGATGAAGTTTGTTGAATCATATCGATATCTTACCCCGTTCCCCCCTAGTAGAATTTCGCGCTATTTAGCTACAGCGTTTAATATTTTTTTTTAAACTTACCAGAGCTATGCATCTTGGTTTCATGCATCTGTGTGTGAAAAATTAACAAAATCGGACAAATACAACAGAAGTTATAGCCAAAAATGTACTTATTTCACCCCCCTTTGCCAATAAACTGCGTTGATATTAGACTCAGCGTTATTATGGTAAAAAATTACCTACAAGTATGATTATTTGTGTGACCCTAATAAACAAACCCACACCCAAACTTTATCGATGCGGCCCCCTCAATTCGATTTACCGTGATTTCTCCCACATCACGCCATATACTTTGAATAACTTCTTTGACGTAACTTGCGATTTATACCAAAAACGCTAAAAATTTAATTTATAAATTAACTTATAGGTATCCAATTTCACCAGACAATATAAATTCCAATTGGAAAGTTCTTAGAACGAATATGAAGGAATAAAATTGTTTCGAGAAAAAAGATACAGGGTATTACACTGTCGGGCACTGCGTCGACTGTACCACATTTTTTTGTATTTTTTTTCTGCCTCATTCACTTTGCCTTGATTGTCACCGTTGATTCACGTCAAAATAAGCAATACCTTGAACTAACCAACAAGCCATAGTAGCTCTACTATCCAAAAAAAAAAACAAAAACAGCTCAATATTGCTCCAATTTACTCATAGTCCAAGTACATTGCGTGACTGTAACTGACTCCAATTTCAAAATAGTGCAATGCATTAGGGGCCTCATTAATTGCCTTTGATAGCGTTGGGCAGCTCTTTTAGTCAGCACGGGACCTATGATATTGGCCAAAGTCTAATGTGGGTCAAAGTGCAAGCTTACCATTGAGCTTGCATCAATTTCAATTGAGTAAACAAAAACTAGCAGACCCCAGTTGGAACGCACAAATCAAAGGAAACAATTGTTCCATACATACAAACATTTGTTTTGAAATCAAGGTAGTACAACAAGGTATCGGCCCCAAATGGAAACGCCAAATGTCAATCAAAGACTTCTCTGCTGGACAGTTGGCCACAAAGGATGCCAGGCCAGAATTGTAACTCGACTGTCATTTCGAGTGGCCCAAAAAAGAGAAAGGCCAAAAGACCACACAGAGCATGACAATAGTCAAGAAAACTACCAACGCGTACACAAGGCACACTAAAAAGGCGGGCCTTTGGGGCGTTACCAAATTTGCTCAAGTGCAGCAATTTTTGTGCGCGTAATTCAAGTGCCTTGACACATGATGCAGGAAACTTGTGGAGCGTTGAAGGGGCGGCAGCTCTGCCGCAAGGCTTAAGTCGAGTGCCAACAATGTGTGAAGAAGCTCTTTGGAAACTTCATTAATAACAAACTAAACGATATTTTTAATTCAACAGTTTCAACCTCATCAGCATATGTGGAACACGCCCAAGGATGCAAGCCGTAAGATGTATTATGTTCGAGGTTATCAAAATGGGTATACAGTATCCAAAGGAGAGTTGAAACTACTTGATTCCTATCGTTAATTTTTTGTAAAGAACTAGTTCCGCTAGTTGCTTTATGGACTATTATTTGCTTTGTTTCCTTTTACTTAAAAATTACTCGATTCCTTTCAGTTACTATTTACAAGTTAATTTTTTAATAAATAACTATTATTTTTTACTTAGGAACTACTTATTCCTTAAGTTACTTTCCAGTAAGTAACTACTAGTTGCTCAATTTTATTTTACTTTAGGAATTACCAGTTTTTTCCACTTTAAATTTAAATTGCTATTATTTTTAGATTATTTTCGATAAGGAACTAGTCGTTCCTTTAGTTAATTTTCACTTAAGAGCTAAAAATTTCTTAGCTGCTTTCCGTTGCAAACTACCTACTAATTGGATTAACTTTAAAAGAACATTACTAATAGAAACTTGCAATTCAATTGGGTTTGTTTTAACTTTTATTTTGGAGTGCCACAGTTGCGACTATATATTAATTAAAATCAAATTACTGGTTTGTATGATAACATTTCTTTCTTGGTCTTTCGATAAGCCTATCTTTATTCTAAAAGCAGTGTGAGACTGTTGTTGGTCGGTATCTCGATAAAAAATATTGGCGCGTGGTTTTTCAGACAAAACTTCTCGCAACTTCGAATTTGGAGACTTGATGCGACACTGGAGCTCCTTCAGACTAAACTTCATAAAACATTGATCTGCAGTGATGCCAGAAATTGGGAAACAAAATAAGATAGATTTGGAAAAAAAAAGTTGCCAAAATAAGCTAAAAATCGAAATAAATATGGTAAAAAAAAAGGCTAAACTTATGGGGCTATAAATCCTTATATTAACCGAATAAAAAGCATATTTTCAAGACGTTTTGCTAGATATTTATTGAAGTTTAAAGAGTTTCAAGAAGTTTTACTGTATTTTTCATTGCTTTATCTGCAATCAAGAAACAACATTTTTTTCGCTAAAACACTGATTCTGTTTATAAAGAAATTGACAAATTTAGTCAAAAAAAAAAAATTGAATTTTTCATTTTTCCGTCCGAAAATAAAGGTTTTTTTCCAAATGAAAATTCCTTTGGGAATTTAAATAGCCTGTATAGAATTAAATCGATAGGTAATAGTTATTAAGACACATAAATAATAAGTATATGTTCTAGCGCTTAGATCCTTATAAACTGCTAAAACTAATCCCAATTGTATGTAGGTACTTTAGCAAATTTGAAAAAACAATTTTTTGTTAATTATATTAAAAGTGCATAAAACCCCCTAAATGCTCCCAAGAAACACAAATTTTGGAGCTCTCATTCGTATAATTTAGTAACTTTCGGTGCTTTTTTTGCAAATAGAACATTTTTGACGGAAAAAGCTTAAAACTTCGATAAAACGAAATATGTATTTAAAATAAAAATATGTATTTAGAAAAATGTATAAGCTATGAAAAAGCTAAAATGGCAACACTGTTGATATGGCGGTAAACATGATATGGCTCTACTTTTTGAAGCAGAACGAATAATAATTTCAATTAAAGTAGCACAATTGATTTTGTCGTTTCGGTTGGGTACTTCGGAAGTTTTGGAAGACCAAATTTAAACTCCATTGCCTAGAATAGTTTTTAAAAACTAGTTGTTTTTAAAACTGAGAAGCTACAGTCTAGGAAGACTCAAGTAGATATACGTGATGCAATGGCATCTTTGAGTAGTTCCCAGATACCAGTTAGCCACTGCTGTAGCATTCCCAATCAGGTGAACACTGTGTAAATATGGGAATATGTGGTGGACACCACAATCGGAAAGTAAACATCCGCCAAAAATATGTAGTGCTTAAATTCTTGGAGTCGTTAGGGTTGCTCACTTTGTAAGTAGGGTATTTCTGCATTTATGCCCGACACTGGATTTTCGAAGACTGTGCTAAAAATGGCAGTATCCTTTTTTCAGCTCATATAACAAATCTCTACGAATGTTGGCAGCGTTGCCCAATGATTATATACTAGAAAGGCAAGTTGATATACTCACAGTTAGAGTATGTTATTAAGTAACTAACCATTGAACCGTTCTATCCTTGTACAAGCTTGCACGTATTTGAAATGCGTATGTGTATGAGTGTCTTTCTTTACATTCATATGAATAAGTATTGCCCCTCGAACAGTTTTTATGCTTTTTTCGCTTTTCAGCATTTAAAATTTATTGTCTTTTGGTTCTCTGGCTCTTTACTGCGTTTGACCACAAGATTGTCGGCTCTTAAAGTGTAGGCTTTAATTAAATATTTTTTTAAATCAATTTAACTGTCCTAATGAATTTCAACAAAGCTTTTTTGGGCCATGATAGTTATAGTACTTTTTCAATGACTTGTGCTTAAAATCAATAAGTGCACACTTCAAATTGATAAGAATTAATGTGCACCACTTAAATGCTTAATTAATAAAAATTTCACAGAATTGCAACGGATTTATTTTGTTACATAACAAAAAGCCTTTTAGCACTCGACACGGTCCCTTCTCTTTGGAGCTCGAGACATTCGCTTTTTACGGTGACGTTTCAAGTGCCGCGCACTGAGCTGAATTAAGCTGAGCTACTTAATGACTTATCGCTGTGATTATGCCGCTCTGACTGAGCTGCAGTTAAGAAAGCGTAAAGTGAAAGATACTACTGAAGTGCAGAAAAAGAAAATTATAAAATCTGAAATTAAATGTTTCTTTCTTTCTTTGCAAACCGGCTTTAACTTACTCTGCCTTATGGAGACTAATGGTATGATACAATGGTATAGTGATATCTCAATCAATTCAAAGATATAAATTTTACTATACGATACATAAAGTTTTCCATCAGCGCAAAACCTTTTCGCGTTTTTTGCTATGTGTAATAAATCAGATGATTAAAGAACAAGTAAAGAGCGTATCCGATGCACCTGTCAGCACATAGAATTAAGCTGGGCAACGTGACGGTTTTTATTTTAGTCACACCCTGTCGATACAACACGAACAGACATACTCAGTAATTTTGAATCATGATTAAAAATAAAATTAAAACTTTTCAAAAAAATTAATCCAATATACTGTATCGGTATTTCAATGGCTGACAGTTTCGATTAATTTATTAAATAAAAATAAATATTTGTCAGAAGACAAGCTTACATAAACTTTTGCAATCCTACTTTTCTTATGTAGATGCTCCAGCAATCATGAGAACAAAAAAATACAAATTATACCACAAAATCACAATTATAACAAAAAACTGTTTACCAAAAAATATTATTTTTAGTGTGTAGCGACACACTGTTCGTTCTAAATGCAAACTAAGATGCAGTTTTGGAGTAGAAGGCATAATACTAACAAATAATATTCATTTTCGTAAGACCAAGTGAATGTTGAAAACAAATTATGCAAAATCTTATATACACAATGCTTGACCCATTAACAATCACGGCTTGTAACAAAAGGCTTTCGCTAAGAAGATGCGCTTAGAAATGAACCGTGAAACTGCGACGGTTCACGCTCTTTTGCAAGCTCATTACAAAGCGAACCCCTCTAAAACGAATTTTTCCATATTCATTTTTTTTTTTTTTTAATAAAAACGAACCACTATTTTGTCCCAGGCAAATTCGTTATAGGGAAGTTCGACTGTAAATAAAAATGTAGAAGTTAACTTATTCTAAGGTTTAAAAAACATATTATGGTTTGCAGCTTTTTTTTCCAAACAGCAATAAAGTTCTATTACTTGGTCAATATGACGACTTTTTTTATGACTCTACACGGTTTGAATAGCAAGTTTCTCTTCAGAAACAAACTAAACTTGCTATTAATAGGTTTGCTACAAACAGTTTATACAAAGCTTTATGAAAAAATAAATATAGCCTTTAAAAGATAATGTAAAAAGAAAAAATATTATAAAAAGCGCTTGTCAGTTGATTTTAATGCATCTATCAGTAGAGTTGGATTTAAATGCATTGTGTACGACGCGTCACCCACATGCATACTATAAATTGAGGGAAGAGAACCTTTCACTTATCTGGCAACGAGCTAAATGAAAACCTGTTCAGCAGCCTTCGTGCCTTCCTGGATGGCCTGTTTATCTGCCTTGCATCGGATATTGCTACATTCCAATAATGATATGAAATACACACATACATATGCACAAATGTTGGTGTTTTTTTTGTTGTTGTATGCACTATAATACCTTTCCAAAATCCAGTAATACATATACACATTTTATATGTACTTACTTATGCATGCCTGGCCACAGATTTTATGAAGTAAATTCTGTAGTCTTGATCCGCTGTGCCTCCCTCCCTTTCCATCAAAAATACTTTTATGATATTTCTGTGATTGCAGTCAGTATGTACCTTCTTTTTCCAGTCTTAATGCTCCAATTGCTTTAAATGCAATTGGTATACCTATAATTCTAGTCTGAGTGTTTGCGAAATTATATGAGTGGGCTGCACCCAACAATTTGAAACTCATACATTTCATTTCACTTCAAGTTTTCCTGCGTGTGGCATTTGAAGGCATTCTTTATATCAATTATTGAGGGCGAGCCACGCCTTCATTTTAAATATACGAGGACCATACATTTTTATTAGACACCACACGCCGCTTATCAGTGGTCGTAGTTTAATCTCATATATAAGCTCGTTTACCTCGTGTTTCGCAATGCTGGGTTTACACTGCCCCTCGGAAGTCCCAAATATGCTTTATAGCGGCAGAGTTCAAAGTAACAATGCCTGTATGCAAAACTTCACAGGAATGAATAGTTTTTCAGTGTGAACACATAAGAATGGTGTAGATATAATATAGGTAATGTGTAAACAGCTTTGTGTACTGTAATCATTCACTACACTCCGAATAAAGAGCCAATCTTCAAAACACGATTTTTTTACTTTAAAATTTATAAGAATTTTTCATTCTCTATTTTTTGTTGTATTTGTCCGATTCTGTTCGTTTTTGACACACAGATGCAGGTAACTACGACGAATCGCTCTGTTAAGTTTCAATTTTTTTCGAAACAATAATATATATTATGGTTAATGCTTTCAAGAAACTATTTGTCCTTTTTTTATTGTTTCATGCTTTTTTCTATTTTTTCTGGTTGCTTTATCATGTTTTGTAGATTGTTAGATTATCAGATATTACTATATAGTACAGTAGTTTCAATTTTTGAGATTAATCCATTTTTAAAGACAAGCATTCGTTTATCTAATTTGGAAAGAATTAAACTCTTTAAATTTTACCAAAAAATATAGACATTTTACGTACGCAGCAAACCCAACCCGATCGCAAACCAGAAGAAACGGAACGCCTTCTTCTGTTTCAAGGTCTCAGAGCAACAAACACAGCCTTCACAGACAAGTGGAACAGTGGAAAAAATTACAAAATTATAGTTTGACATAATAAGCCCTTGTTTACGAACTTGTTCACGAACTTGTTCGTTGCTTATTTTTTGCGGCCATTTCATTATTAGTTTCTCCAGAAGCAAACATTATTTTTAGAAAATTCCACTTGTAACTGCCACAGCACGAGTAGCAGTGTAAACTTAGCATCAGTTTGTTTTGTTCATCACGTACCTAGAAAGAAAAAAAATAGAAAGAAATTGTTAAAAACCGAAAGTTCCATAATATACATACATATTTAAATTTATACTTATTATAAAAATTATAAATGATCGCGCGTATTCAACTGTTTTAGAATAATCATAGTCAGCCGTGCTCCGAAATCCGAATCCGAATAATTTATGCGGATTCGTTTTGAAACCGAATGTTTGGTGCTCCCATTTCCACCAATCCGAGTTTTTTATGTGCTTTGAAACCGACTGCTTTGTTGCAAGTGGAATTAAAACGAATCGTCAAAATAGTATTAAAAAAGCACAAATTTTATTCAGAAATACCTTTTTTTAAATTCTGTGATATTCTTAGATTCTATTTATGCCAACTTTAATTTGCATGTTAGCTGGTAACTATTTTTATTAATTTTTTTCCTGACACAACCCAAAAATAGCATATACAAGCCAAACCGAATTTTCGTTTTGTTTGTGCACGTGTGTGTATCAAACATGCCAAATTTCCCTTGTAACAAAAATAGTTAAATCGTGTTTAAATTTAATAAACATGTGTAATTTTTTTTTAAAGAATAAAATAAAGAACTAGCAATATAGTTGTTCGGTCAAATCCACATATTTACATGGCACACCTCGCTTATACATAAAATAACACTCAATAGCACATAAAACATGTAACTGTAAATATCAGCGTTTAGCCATGTAACATACACCTTACATTTCTCTCACTCTCATTATCTTTTGCACTCTATTAATCATAAGCTTACACTATGTACCCACCCTCACTTTAATAAATCACTTGCCAATTGTCATATCAACTGATCGGTCGTGTCGCTCTCTATTTTGTCTTGTGCACTTTGGCCTTATTATTTGCTTAAACGTTCCAAGTTTTGCACGGCCCATCCGAGTTATTTGTCTCGGTCAAAAAAACGCTTTTGATCCTACAATAGTAATGAAAATTAAATCTAAACAACATGTACTAATAAAAAGGTGCAACAAGCCATTGAGAAAATAAATTACATTTTTGCAATGTTTACAAATTCTTAACAAAAGGCAGTCAGCTGGTTATTATCGACAAAAAATTCTGATTCCGGAGCACGCAAAACCGAATCCGAATAAAATTGTTCGGATGGAATTTTTCTAATTCCGGAGCACGCCTGAGTAGTATGTACGATTATAAATCGAATATTCTAAGGCTGCTCACATTCAGCCTCTCAGTCTGGGCAACAATACTATGCACAGATTTTCGTGACTGCGCAACATTTGGTTGTGGCATAAACTGCATTGGTGGCATTTATTACCATTATTTATGGGGCCAACTGACCAGCTTAGTAAGGAGTACTCCAGCGTTGACCCCTAGGTGGGTGATAAATTGCATGAGGCGTGACATGGCCACCTTTGCCCAAGTCAGCGAAAGGCGCCAGGAACCAGGAACCAGCCTGGCAGACGAAATGTTCGCTCGGTTTAACATTCAGCCTATCAAATATACACATAATAAAATCAATTTTGGCGCATTATATCCATTTAAAATCACATCACGAACGCCGCCGTGAATTGGAGTACTATATGCTGGATAACAAAGAACTAAAACTAATTTCGCGTTTATTACAGACTAAAGATATGCGCAAATTATATGGGTTGAATGCATTGAAATTGCAGTCCAGGCGTATGCACACAATATCAAATTGCAATAGAGCATGGGCTGCATGGGATGCATGGGATGCACTAATGCTCACATACAGATACACAGATACGAATAGAGAACAGAACAAAAGTGCTGCAATGGAATTGTTCGACAGACCAAAGCAAAGCTAACAATGCTAGCAAAATGGCAGCACCTAAGAATTCACCGCGACGGCATTGCGGCACATTCGGAAACATAAAGGTGCCACGTAGAAAATTGCACAAGAATAGAACTAATTTAAACTCGTTGTATAGACGCGATTCCAAGTTGTGGCGCTGATTGCTGGCCAAGAGAAGGTTGTAAGTTGCAAATATTGTTGGTAGTTGGATTGACCAGTAGGGTCGATGACTGGAAAGATGTTTCAAACGTAATACAATTATACAATAAAGGGCCACCCCAAAGCTACAATACCTATCAAGAATAAGTCTGACTACATACATATTGCTGCACAAACTAAAGATTGTATCTGATGGATACTTTAGTTGCATTTACTGCTTTGGGCAGTATTTACTACGTAATGGCAAAACAAAAAAAGTATACACGATGAAATCTTGCTAAATATACCTTCTGAATAAAAAAAATGGAAGGCACCGCCTGGCAAAGGCAGGTAGAGCAA
Organism: Chymomyza fuscimana; assembly: GCA_949987675.1. NCBI lineage: Eukaryota > Metazoa > Arthropoda > Insecta > Diptera > Drosophilidae > Chymomyza > Chymomyza fuscimana. The sequence continues at coordinate 58,211,854 of OX465088.1, read as the reverse complement.
TTTTAAGCAACCTTATTGACCGCTTAGACCAAAAAAATTTTGGTTCAAAAACGTTCAGTACCTAGTTTAGTCAAAATTAAAAAAAAAAAAAAAAAAAAAAAAAAAAAAAAATATTGGAAAAAACTATTTTAGTGATAAGTTTATAATAAAGTACTAAATTAAAAACGATTACGAAATAAATAAATAAATGGTATCAATAGAACATAAGAACATACTCCTAAACAAAGCAGCTGATAAGCTGGCGAAAAATACTGTACTGTACTAAAGTTTTATTTATTTAAAAATCCTTGATTATGCGATTTAACGAAAGCCGGATCAAGCGTTTAGGTGACGCAGCTGCGGCTCATGATACGTTCCAGTCATCCTTCCCCTCCATCCAACGCCACAATTCGAAAAGAAAAGTGAATCCCGCTACTTGCCGAGCAGGTTCATGGCAGAGTACCTGGACAAAATTCCCACTGATATATATTTGTGTTGCAATCTTCAAGGTTAAGTCGAGGTGAGTGCATTGAATATAAGCTACAAAGACCAAAATATGTTTACCACAAAATAGACGATTATGTGTTTTAATGAGTCAGATTAAAAATTATCTTGGATTTAACTCCAGCTCAAAACCTGTTGTATTATGTAGGCAAACATGAGGGCGATAAGAGTTGTACACTTAATTCAGCATGACAACACGGAAGACTAAATAATAAATAAAAGTTTGCGCTTAAAAATACAATAAAATAATTAGCAACAAATTGAAACCTTAAATAGACGACATTTTTATGGATTCTGCTTAACAGCAAGCTAATATAGTGGACCATTGTTCATAATTTCATGAGTTACTTTGCAAATTATTTTTTTTTGTTATGGTATTTGTTTTAAGTGGCCACATCATTTGCCCAACGAGTGTTAATAAATCTCAGGTGACGTTTCAAGATACTCGAGGTAAAATATCACCAAAAGCGGATTTTTGAAAATGACGTTTTCCTTGCTCCAAATTATGTTTAATAGAGCTCGAAGGAAGCGAACACTCTCCTTTGAACTCTCGCCTCTAAAATACTGCATTGCAATTATCCCAATACTTTTGTTTCGATTATAATGACGTTTTCTATTAAACGAACTTCAAAATTTTAGTCATTATTTTGGAGTGGGAGGGGGCGTGGCGAAAGAAAAAAATAAGCTTGATCTGCCTACACATAAAAGTAGTCCAAATCTCAAGTTTGGTTATCCTAGCTGGTATTATCTCTAAGATTTAGGCGTTCATACAGACAGACAGACAGACAGGCATGTCTTGACCAAATTCTTATGTTCTCCAACCATATTGGATAAATTTCTTTTTCCACCGATCTTTCCAATGAGAGCTATAAAACATAGCCAACTGATTTTGATTAAATTTGCTGGGGATCTCCAAAAATCTTCCAAGCAACAAATTTTCTATAGTCACACTGATCAGACCTTATGTAACTTTGGGGGTTCACCGACTTCTCCTTCTATATGTTTCCTATATTTTCGAGTTACACGAAGTGAATATACCGATTGTACCACTCAGGAATATAAGCATTTCACCAGATTGATTATTGTGATCGGGATACCTTTGCTTATATTCGAACGCATTAATCTTCAATATTGTCCTTGACGTTATAATGGCAGAAGCTATTGGAGCAGGTCAAGGCATGACTTTCGGGCTTCAGAATAAGCTCAGCGACCTTGATTATGAAAGATGACATCTGCTTGCTATCGCACAGTTTCTCGCAGATGCAGTAGTCTCTAGACCGAATTGCGCATAAACCCATTGCAGAAGGACTGCATATTAATACAAGAAAAACAAAATCTATGCGTATGAAATACGCATGCTCAACCAACTTAAAGCTCGACGGTGATGAAAAAGCGGACATTGAAAGTTTTCGCTTTTTCACACGCAACCTAATTTGGAGATTGCCTAACATCTCGCTTAACACCAAAGTTCGGCTCCAGTGGAAGCTGGAACATCACCGCGAGTCACTCGCAACGACTACAAGCGTTCGTAAATCGTTGTCTCCGGCACATATTGGGAGTATTCTGGCCAAACATTATATCAAATAGTCATCTCTGGCTTAGAACCCGGCAACCTCAATTTTGTACCGTAAATTCTAATGGCTGCGTCACACGTTGAGGAAACCTTCTACGGATATCGAAGATAATTTTGGATTTGAGTCCCCAAGGCAGTCGGAGATCAGATCGCCCGCGAAATACTTGGAAAAGACAAGTTATATCAGAACTAAGAAAATGCGGAAAGAGTTGGAGTGAAGCAAAGCAGCTAGCGTCAGATAGAGTTCAATGGAACTTGTTTGTATCAGCCCTATGTTCCTTGTAGGAATTTTATAGATTATATATAACACACAGTTACAGGCTGATAAATGCATAAAATAAAAAAACAAAATAAATAAAACGAAGGTATTTATATTGAAGTATTTCTTGCCGAGGTTGACCCCTTTTTTTCGACTTGTATGACTTAAATATAACCAAATCATTTGCTTATATTTATCAGAAGTTTTAGCGTATATGAATTCGTTGTGACCCACACAAGCGTTATAAGCGCGCTGCTTTGTTACAAACAATCAACCAAACCAAAGCTCTTTAACTCTCTTAGAAAATCTTTTTAAATTAAAATTTTAATTATAGCTATTTGTGAATTATTTGGTAAGCCTTTGCATTAGAACCTTTCCAGAGAACTAAACTTTAAACTATCTACAGTGCTGTATCATGAATTGTGGCTACAAGTCTGTCCGTCCGTCCTCCCATTCGTCTGTCTGACAGACTTTTAATTATTGCGATTATTGTGGCAACAATTTACAGTTTCGAATGCATCGAGTAAAGCTTCTAAACTCGATGGATGCGTTTTGCTTGGCTGCTTGAGCGGTTATGCAATGATGGCAACCACAACAGCAACAAATATATAAAAAAAAAAATAATAATTTAGCTCAGTTATTCTCAGTTGTTGTCAGCTGTTGTTTTTTGCTGATGACTGTAAAATTAATTGTCTAGAGAGCGGTAACAATGTTGATATTTTGCCGGCTGCAATTGCAAGACAACTAACAAACTTCATGATGATACCCGTTGATGATGATTATGAAGTTACTGACGTTGAAGATTACTTTGGCCACGGCCCACAAAAGCTAAACGATGTCAACTGACTGGAAGAAGACTGTTATCTTGCTTCTGTTATTTTTATTTTTATCTTGCGTTCATTTTAATTAACTAGTTGCATTATTTTTGCTCTATATTTAATCTTATTTACTTAAATAGTTGTGTTCTTGATAAGGCATCAAGTACCAACAGCTACTAAAAATGTAACTATAATAGAAGTATGTACTTTAGGGTGGGCCGATAAAAAAATATTAGTAAAAAAAATATATACTTAGATTAGGGTATTCGTTAAGAGTACAAAGCCCATAGACTGTCAACTTTCTGTGCTCCATCTCAGGAACGGTTATTAGTAGAAAAAAAGTTTTTGAAACAAACTAAAAAAAATTGTAGCTGTCAAAATCTTTTTTTTTCAAAAACAAACTATTTTTATAACCTTACACATAAAATATCTTGAGGTTCAATATTTTCATTGTTACTTTTAAAATTTAAGGCCCATACGCAGCTCGAAAAATTTCGAATGGAACGACATTTGGGAAATCCCATTTCGGATTTTTTTTTTATATGAAATTTTGTCATTCCGTGCGAAAATTTTCGAACTGCGTATGGGCCTTTATCAGAAAATGTCAATACTGGCTTTCATAGCCAATTTGAAATTATTATCTATCTATTGCATCTATCATTATAACAAAGTATTCTGTCCTATGGCCACCAAAACAATCATATAGAGTGTGAAAAAAAAATGTTTCTTTTCTTTTTCGCAGTGAATAAAATCATAAAGTCATAAAATGTGATCATTCTTATGGCTGCGTAAAGCGAAGATTACTTTTAACATAAAAAAAAAAAAATTTTAAATAGCCATCATGAAAAAACATTTAAAATAATTAATTTTTTTTTATGTTTAAATTTTATATTTGAATTATAAAAAAGTCTACATAAAGTAGTAGCTACGAGGTTTATATTGGCTAGTAGCTCTATCACATAAAAATTATCCACCCATATTTTGGGACATTCTAATAACAAAAACATGTTTGTCATAGAACGACAGATAGAAGAAATTTGCTTCGCAACTGTAACTTATTTTTTCCTACTGCATTAATTAAAGAAGCCAAATGAACGTCAAATTTTAAGATACAATTGGCTTGGGTTGTTCATACTAACCTTAACTCTTAATATTTGTACAAAGACTCAACCAGTTGCCAACTATTCGATCCTTGGTCTACAATTCATTTGCACAAACACATATTTCAACATTCCAATTGATACTTAACCCTGGCTAAACAAAAATTCTCAAATTCAACAACAGCATCTCATTTACTGAGCTGCCCAGACACAAAACTCATTTTGCCAGCTGTCAGTCAGAATTCGACAAGCCATGCTGCAGACATAGCCGCCTACATAAAACCATGACCAGAGTCAGACTCTGAGTCTGTGGCCGAGTCCGTAACTGAGTTTGAGAGTCAGCATGACCAAGAAGAAGCAGTCAGCTGGCACGTGCAAATAAAAACAGACACTTTAATTTGATTTCAAAGTAAGTACAAGATACAACTATGTCGACGTGGCTAATAGAATTTAAACTTTGCTTGTAGTAAGTGGCAAATTCTGTTGGTTGGTTGATCAGCTGGTCTTTGGTATATTCACTCAAGCAATCTTTACCAAATTTATGAAGCCCAAAAGTAGAACAAATATGTGTTGTTGTTAAAGCAAACGAATAGAAAAAGATTTTCGCCTAAAACACATTACCTGAATTTGGCAAAGAAAGCCAAAACGGTAGTCCAACTTGGTATTTTACCCTTTGGCAGTAAGTAGTTCTTCGAAATATCTGCAAACTGCAGCGTGGAAGTAAAAAGTATTTCCAACAAATACTTGTACGCATTTATGTGTACATGCATTTTCTGCATATGGAAGCATTTAAACAAATTGTGAGTCTTAGTGGATACAAAAATAACAAAATTGCGCTATATAAAAAAATAAAAAATAAGAACGCGGGTCAGTCAACCATCTGCAGTAGCAAAGTATATTCTAGTGCGCCACAAAAGAGGAAATCTATCCGCATTGCCCGGGGTGTACGGATGGACAGGGCGTGGGCCGCATTGTGCAACACTGACACGTACTAACGAGCGACGCCTGACAGCGCAGCAATCACTTGACGATGCTTAAAACTTAATTTGGAAAACAAAAGGAAATGGGAAAGCTGTGATTGCGTCATTATGCAATTTGCACATGTATAATGGACCTTAGTTTGCGAACGCAAACTAAATAAAGCACTGCCAACCCTGATGTGGTCTAACCTTTTGAAACGGTTAGCAGCACTGTCGATTTTATCAATATCGATAGACTTCGCTTGCAGTGGCATCGGTTTTGACAGTACTCCCGCACAGAAATCGACTCGAACGACGGCAATTAATTTTTATTAAGTGTAAAGAAACGACGTTTGCACATTTTCGTATCTTCTTGACAGAAGCATTTAGGATATTCAGAGACTGGTTGACTATATCATATTTTTTAGAACATAATTCCATTGTTAATGAATTCCACTGTTCATATACTTCTTTGTCTGTTGTGATGGGATACGGTAAGTCCAAGGCGTTCGCACAGGACTACAACGTCCCAATTTTTTTCATTCACCTATATCTGCCCCCTAGTTTTGGTAAAATTATAACCATTAAGTATCGAGCTGTAATTCAATTTTTATTTTCAAAACAGAAAACAATTGGCAGGAACAAAAACCTATTGGAACTCTGCAACGTCATTATTAAATATTCTACAGCTGAATTTAAATGCGGATGAACCAACATTTTTAATGACGACTGTCCAAGAGTTGTTACAAATCCAGATAATGTTGACAAAATACATGATGATTACTATGTCCATAGGTATCACAAACGAACAATGTAAGCAAGCATTATTTAAATATGAGCAACGTTGATCAGTTACAATAAGACAGATATCATCGAACAATCGAAGCCTTGGTCTTCTACCGAAGATGTTCATAACATGTCTGTCTTCAAAGTGAGGGCTACATTTTTGGGGTGCTAGGAAGACCTCTACGATACTTAGTAGGCAAAATCTTGATCAATGAAATGGATGGCACACAGTTCCCATAGTATTTATTAAGCCTTTCGGTTATAGTTTTTTACGCAAAAATTAAGTTTCAAGTTAATCTTTTCGAGGTTATCTACATTCAAGAGCTCAAACGCAATGTATACTTTTAACAGGGGATTTGGGAGACAGTATTTCATTCAAAGTTACTACGCGGGAAATTCAAAAAGTAACGCACTTATAAAAACTGCCCCTGTTGGTGTAAAGAGACTTTCTGCAAACATAACAAGTGCCTATTTCAAGGATGTTTATGAATCACTATTTTTGGAAAGCATTGTTCGGCCGATTGCTTTTCAGTCTGCCGTACAGGTTTAATTTTGACAAAACATATGTTTTGTGATACATATGTATGTAATGTGTAATAAGTTTTGTTAGGAGGCAAATCACTTTTAATAGCCAACATATTATATTTAGAGGGGCCCAAACTAAGTGCCAGGTAGTCATCAGCTCCGCTTGTCATTGCGTGTTCTCGCCATTTAGAAGAGAAAAACAAAAATTCATGAAACGAAATACATGGAAAGTATTTGTTAGTGTGCGAGTATGACTTGGAATTTCGGTAAAGTTGTTTAAGTGGCAACCCAGCTTACATAGTACATTTGTATATATAACATTTATATACTTGTATATGTATGTGTAAGCCACAAACATATAAAGCTTAGATAAACAGAGAGTAAAAGATATACGGGAAAGGGCACAACGTGTCGGCATTTTCCAACGACAAATTTTTTGGCCCAAAGCCAACACGACAAAAATGCAGAGGGCAAAAGTAACAAAAAATCCCAGAGCAACTCTGTTAAAGGACATGCCATAGACACTCAAGAAAAAGCAGTAGCAAAAGCTTTTTTATTATTTTATAACCATATAGTATATTAGTAACCGGCGGCGTCAGCGGCAGAATTCCTAGGTCCTCAGACAAATGCGCTCCTGTTGTGCTTTTGATTTTTTTTAGTTCTGACTATGGTCATTGCCATAGCCCCGGGCCTAAAGCGAGCGACCAAATTTGAAGGTTAAACGTGGACAATCTGTTTGGTCAATGGGGGGAAAAATGAGTTTTGCCCACGATTTTACTGTTTTTATTTTTTCTTTATTTATTTGGTGGTTTATGTGAAAGATAATGTCAGCATGACGTATAGCTTTGGCAAAGTGAAAGAATTGAAAAGAATAAAATTGGTTTACTAGGGCAGTCTTTATAAGAATTTAATGCTTACAATGCTGCTGTTTATGTGCTACACCAAAAAAAAAAAAAAAGGTAAAAGTTATACATACTATTCTCTTGAGCTAAAAACTGGATAGGCTTAAATATTATTTCCTAAAACTCAAGTCAATTGTGCATATTGACATGTACATGATGGCATATTGACATGCCTAAACAGTCAACTAGCTCACAAACTCTTTTGGCCTACCACTGCTATTTTCATCTTGACAGACATCATCTACAATCCAAAAAAAGACGAACCCTAATGACCTGGAACTCACACCACCACTAGAATCGAGGACATCATCACTAATGCCTTATCACCCATTCTCTCGCGCATATTGGAGGTAGAACGTTTACCAGAAGAATGGCCAAGAGGCATTCTTATAAAGATACTAAAAAAAGGCGATCTAAGTGTGTGCAGTAATTATCGAGGTATAACTTTCCTATCGATTCCATCAAAAATACTCATTAAAATTCTCTGTAACCAGAGACCAGTCAATTAGAAGACAACAATCTGGCTTCCGCCCAAATCGGTCCTGCACGGACCAAATTAATACGCTCAGAATAATTCTCGAAAAATGTAATGAATGGCGTGCTACGCTCCAGCTATTCTTCATCGACCACTCTACGGCATTCGACTCTGTCTCCCGCGACCATATTTGGGAATCATTAATGCGTCGAGGAATATCAGAAAAGTCATAATTTTGCATAACGGTCAATTATCTACTGCAGTACAACCAACAACAGGGGTACGACAGGGCTGTGTCTTCTCCCCCGTTCTCTTTCTGATTGTTCTATATGACATACTGCAAAAAGCAGTAGACGAACACCAGCTAGGCATCCAATGGACACTCAGTGAACATCTCGAAGACATAGAGTACGCGAGCGATATTTGTCTTCTGTCGACCCGACACTCGGACATGCAGAATAAGATAAACGTTGTTGTAACAGAATCTAGCAAAAAGTCGCTTAAAATTAACACAGCAAAAACAAAATGTCTCTGTCTAAACTCAAACAACAATGGTAAATAACTGTCCGATTGAAGAAGTTGCCAAATTAACGTACCTTGGCAGTATTATCGCGGGAGATGGACGTACCAGCGTGGATGCCAGAATCGGCAAAGTAAAAGCAGTGTTTGCACAGCTTACTAAAATTTGGAGGTCTACCATGTTCTCGTTCAACTCTAAACTACATATATTTCGCTCAAACGTTAAATCTGTTCTCTTGTATGGATGCGAAACTTGGTTTACAACAGAGAGTCTCTCATAAGATTCAAGTCTTTGTTAATAACTGTCTGCGAAGAATATTGAAAATCTGGTGGCCGAATGTTATATCAAACGAAGATCTCCACAGAAGATCCAGAGAGATGCCCATCGCCAATGAAATTAAACTTAGGAAATGGCGGTGGTTGGGTCATACCCTTCTTAAACAGCCAAACGAAATATGCCTACAAGCACTGGACTGGAATACACAAGGAAGCAGACGCAGAGGGCGGCCGAAAACAACTTGGCGAAGAACTCTGCAAAGAGAAGTTGAAGATAGCGGAAAGACCTGGGGTGAACTAAAAGCTCTAGTTTACAACCGGGATCAATGGAAACAATTCACAATGGCCCTATGCTCCACTAGGAGTAACAGGACATAAGAAGAAGAAGTCCTTTTAAATGAAAGTACTCTGTCTCTAGGCAAATTCATTGAGAGCGTTTCCTAGCAATAACGGCCAAAAATAAACAAACTTTGAAATTAAGCTTTCAAAATACGGTACTTCCTCTTCTACTACTTCTAATGTGTTAGTTCGGCTAGTTATGGAATTCTGGAATAATTCTAAATTTCACTGTTTGTATCAGATTTTACCGTACTGAACATAAGTTTGTTACCCTTTTTTTATTGATCGCGTCATTTTGCAAATACTTACGTTGGTTTAGGTGAAAATAGTGAAAAGCTGTTGCGGGGACTAGGTGCTGGTATTCCATTCATACCAATTTTTGTGGTTATAGTATAGTCAAAATTTATTTTGATCTGGAATTGACCTCAATTACTCACTGAAATTTCTCTTGGTACATTTTTTTCAGGACCAACCACAAAGTCTTAAAACCAAATTTGCAAGTAACTGCGTAGTGTTTCAAGAATGTAACTTGGTAAAATAAAAATGCGCTACTTAACGTCAAAATTCTTTTAGGAGAAGGGGGCTTATAAAAAAAAATAAAACTAATGCATGTCTAACCATGCAATAAAACTCCATGCTTTTAGCTCTTTCAAATGAAATGTACCGTCGATCCGAAAAAATGTATTTAAAATATTTTTTACTCCTTCAATAAGTTTTTTTCTATGAGCTCAAACTCTAATTTATTTTCGCTACTATTTTTGGCTGTACTTTTTACAGTACCTAATTGCAGTGTTGTTAATTTCATTGTATGTTGGTTATTTTTACCATTTTTATTTTTTTGGCCGTTCAAATTAGGTAAAGGAAATCCTATATTCGAGCATTCTTGACTGGCATCTAATTTGACGGAACTAGCAAACAGTCAAAACACTTTAATGAATATGCCAGCACTTTTTATATGTATGCCAACGACAAACCTGAGAACTTCTCACCGGTCACAACTAGATAACGACCTCTCCAGAAAAAGACGCATACAAATACTCAGATACAAAGTAGAGTTGGGTGTTGTGAATGTTGAATAGTTATGCTATGTTTACATCTTGTGGTTGATGAGAAATTCGCCAAGTGTACAAAATTATGCCAGACACTAGAGATGTTTAATTGGTGCATGACTCTAAGAATAAAAGAAGTTGGCTGATTAAAATCAGCACAACTCGGCAATAACCACGGGCCTGTCTATAGAAAAGAAGAAAAGTAAGAAAATTTAGATAATCAAAATAACACTACCATAGCTTACAAATATTAAAAAATTTCGGTATCGTCAACATGTTTTAGTCGTTGCCATAGTAAAATGGCATGCTAAAACCGAAAATGCAGTCAACAAATTTTTTCACGAAACGGATTTTGAGTTATGTATTTCGAAATAAGAAAAAAGTGTCTCTACTTAACAGCAAATATCTCTTGTTATACTCAACTGATTTTAATAATTTTTTTTACGAAACTGTGGATATTTGAATTACATATTTTTGTCAAACTTACGGTTTGATCGCTATTTATGCACTCATATTTAATTTATAGCAAATTTTTGAGAAAAATTCTACTTCGAAAGTAAATTTAAAAAAAATTTCATACAGTTTTATTCATGGTACGTAAAATTCGATCGATTAGAAAAAAAAAATAAGTGGTTGTGTATCAAAATCGCAGAAAAAATATGGAAATAACGGGAATTTCGAGAGACAAGTTTATTTTATTTTATGATATCGGGGTTATATTATATAGCTCCCATAGGGGTGTTTCAAACCAAAAGGTTTAGATGGACAATTCAAAACCATGCCATCATCCCCCGTCAATGTTGAAATAAATTTTTCCGCCTTGCTCCGCCTTTTATCTTGGCAACATACAAATTCGGGAACACGGATTTCAAATAATGAAAAAATTCGCCATCTTTTCGCAATGCTTTCACATGGTACTAAAAAAAGATATTTGCAGTTAAGTAGAGACACTTTAGACACTTTTAGAGTCTCTACGCCTTTATTTTTCCGCCTTCTTTTATCTTGGCAACATACAAATTCGGGAACATGGATTTCAAGTAATGAAAAGAATCGCCATCTTTTCGCAAAGCTTTCACATGGTACCAAACAAAGAAATTTGCTGTTAAGTAGAGACACTTTTTTCTAAATTCGAAAAACGGGTTTTTCGCAATATCTCGAAATTCATTCCATGAAAAAATTTGTTCACTACTTTTCGGTTTTAGAATGCGATTTTACTACAGGAATGACTAAAACATGTTAAGGATACATTTCGCTGTAAACTAGTGTAATTAAGAAATGGGATAAAGTGTTTCAAAAATACGATACATTCTGATTTCTTAAACTTTCGGAAAAAACATAACAAAAAACATAAATGAACTTTTTTCATAACCAGAATTACAAGCAGTTTATTTTTAACGTTGCTTTATTCCTCTTCTTCTCGTCCATCTCTTTCTGCGCACGTAAAAGATTTTTTAGAATATCAAAAATATTTTTATAGAGCAAACTTGAGGCAACGTAAATATTACGTCACAGTTTCTAAGAAAATGTTTATTTTAATTTTTTTAAATTTGTTTTTGTTTGTCGTCGAATACTCTAACACTTTTAGAGTGGAAAGGGGTAAGATCGACACAAATCTTGATTTGCCTGAAGGTAATGCGTATCTTTGTGTACAATTTAAGCTCTATAGCTCTTTGAGTCTTTGAGATCCTTTTGACATGGGTATATCGACTCGGCTGATAAAAATTTCATTGTTATTCCAGTAAGGGATCATCCATAAACAACGTGACGCTCAAGGGGGTGGCGGGGGGGTCTGGCGAAGCGTCACGATCATATGGAAAATCTTCAAAAATATTCCGTCACTGTGTCACAAGAGGGAGGGGGGTCTATTTGACGAAAATCTTCGTCACTTAATTTATGGATGATGACTAAGTCAAAAATCTGAGCTACTGCTGCGGTGTATATTTACATAAAAGAATGTTTGCCTTCACATTGCAAAACTATTCGTATATGTGTCAATGCTCTGTGCCACTGTGAAGCATTATGTGCCATCAACGGGGCAAGTGCAAGCCCAGCATTGGAAACTACAATACATTGACGCCCCTTTTATATGCAAACCAACAACAAAACAAAGAACATTGGCATAAAATATCTCAGCCGTTACAACGGAAGTTTTCCAGTAGTTTTTTTTACTTCGCGGTTCTTTTGCTTATGAAAAACATTGTGAAAATGTATACGGATACACAGAGAGTGCAAAAGAACAACAACAAGTTTTTACATGACAATGTTTTAAACTAATAGCAATCATAACAATAACAAAAAAGCACAACCGGACCACACAGTTGGTAACAGTCAGGGGCGGATCTAGACACAAATGTCAGGGGCCCCAAATTCATTCAGAGTTTAATATCTGACTGAGCTGTAAAAAGACTGCAGTGCCTGGTTATGATATTTGGGGGTGACAGACCCCACGACCCCCGTTGAGTACGCCACTGTCAAAAGTGGTTCAAGCCACAATGAACATGGAAAACAAATTAAAAACAAAGTGGGGTAAAGAAATAAAAATAATAGAATAATATAGCAACAACAACTTACTACTATATGAAGCTGAGATTTCACATTGTTGACGATTGCTGTAATTGTGGCGACTGTTGGTACTCCTATCACAATAACCCAGTTTAAAGCTAAAGTGTGATTAACAACTCAGACCAAGACACTTTAGAAGTCAACGTCTGGGGTAACATGTGAGTGGAATTAATGAGCTAGTTTTTGTATTTATTTTTTTCTTTGTTTTTACTTAGCTTTACGTACTGACTTTGTAATTGAAGGGCTGCCCAGTGCTAGGCCAAAGAGAAAGTCCCAGAGACAGTCCAGCTATTTGGTTGAATGAATGACTGAGTGACGACTGACTGCAGCCCGAAATGCGTGTCATGACTTGAAACAATTTATAATGCGCCTCTATGCAGTTGGGGCTTAGGCCAAGCCACACCACACTCAATCATTAACAGTCATGAGCAAAATTTCTCAAGCATTACGGTCCACAGCAATGAAGCCCGAAACCGAGACCGAGCCAGAGCCCAAGCCCGTTGCCAGCAAAGCCCTCTCAAAAACTTTCGCGCATAAATTAGGCTAATATCTCAGCGGCGAAAAATAGTGCAATCAGGCAGGCAAACTCCAACAAAACCAAACTCAGCCAGATTACAGTTTTTAACGCCAAAAAAGAAATAGGGGCCGCTTTACCTAGCGCTAATGATAGCCAAAGATGCCGCCGACATGGACTGGCGTAGGAAACAGGTAAGCAGGCGGGTATTAGCTTTAAGCTAGCCGAGATTTAACTGGGATAATTTAAATGGAACCAGCTGTGTTGCCTGAGTTGAGGAAAAAAAAAAATTTATTGAGTTCAACGATGAAAGTGTTTTCTTGTTGAAAACAAGATGTAAAACATATGGAGTATTTAATTCAAACATAAAACCGTTACAAATTTGAAAAAATTTAATCATGAACAAACAAACAAAATTCATATTACAGAATGGGAAAAATAACGCGTTTAAAAATCATTATTAGCTTTGCGTAGTTGCAAGGCGGCTTACACCAAATCCACCTAAAGCACCTTCAGAGGGTGCAAGTGCGACCTTAGGTGGTCCTTCATATAAATCAAGTGAGAATTTCCTGAAGCATGCGTGAAGCGCAGCAACACTCCTTGTACTGAAACTTCACATGCAATCTTTTTCGGGTCACAGCTGTGTTCTATTGGAGATAGCCAAACAAGTTGAGTCCAAGAAAATCGACTTCTGCTATCTGGCAAATCAGCTCATAGCTCTTATCGAATGATTAAAAGGGGGTTGGAAGATCTCTGAGATCTAGACCTGTCTGTAGGTCCGTCTGTGTGAACGCCTGTATCTTGGAGACTATAAGGCATAGGATAACCAAACTTGACATTTGGACTGCTTATGTCCAGCCAGATGAAATTTTAGTTACTGCCACGCCCCTTTTCACACCCAAATAATTTCAAATAGAAAGTAATATTAATTAATAGGGTTTCTCAAAATCTGCCACTCTCGAACTTGACGTTCGCCATTTTCATTTTTTAATAAAATTAGTATGTTTTTATTTCATGGTAATACAATATTATTTTTTATCTTTAAAAAGCTTAAGACTTACGAAAGTACTGCCAGTAAACAAGTTATTTTGGATCGAATGCAAAAAATACTGAGAAATTGCTTGAGGCCCAACAAATTTCCTTTTACTTATGTAATTAAACTGCACCTGAAAGGAAGAAACTGCTAGAATTTACTTACGTAAAAGCGTGCTGCCTGCCCTTCCTCCGCATGGCTGGAAATTGGCGACCATGATGTCGTGTCCTATATACATACATATGTACATATTGAAGGTAACAGACAACGTCTGTTCGATTTTTGTACAAGGATCATTTAAAAAGCAAAAAGAAAAAAAAACATTTCACCTAAATAAATAGGCGATGGAAACACAAATCGTTGAGTCAAAAGATGCCCAAAGTCAACTTTCAACAGCACGTAAAATGCTGTAACATGCACATTACATAGAAGTACTATATAATATATGTATAATCTACTGAAGAGGGGTATGCCACTTGAAGCGTTTGAGGATTGCAAGCTAAACTGCAACGAACTTACGGCAGCCAAAGAGTCGACCCACTACAAAAGCGCTAAGTTTTACTTTTAGTCTTGGTACCACCATCCATTTATATGAGGGCGGCCACAAGGAAAAAGAAGCGAAAACCTTTTACATACCACAGTTGTGTGTTGGGCAATATTGAAGAGAGGAAATTTGTTTCTCGTTTTGTGTGATATGCTGTTAAAATAAAGTAAAATACGCTTAGCGAAAATGCAGCGGAAATATGGTGTAAGGAAAACTGCAAATAAAAAGAAAATGCTTGCAAAAATTGTATACTTACTAAACCCAGCATGCGAATATGTAGGTACATACATATATAGTGGAGAGTATGAGTCGAAATTATTTTTTAAATCCGATAAGCTTTGTTTAGCTTATACTTAGCGCGGGCACAGAGCACTTCGGCTAATTGATTGCTATTTTTATTGAATTTCTTAAGTTTTAAGCCTCATTATTCGTCAAAGCGACGAAAAAATCTCTTTTACATTTTTATTAAGTCTATTGGTTACATTTTTCATACAGCGTTAGTTGCGCAATGTAAGTTGTTTTTTTTGTGTGGTCGTAAAAAATAAACGTAGTCAAAATGACGAGCGATGTACTTTGTGTAAGTTTTAGTTATTCCAGTATACTTTTCTTGTGTTGTCAAATGTGTATAACTAACTTTCTTTCATTACGGCCAGTAAACAAATATTGAAATAATATGGAAATTAAGCATTTGCCTTGCCTCTGACCAATGGTTACAATGACTTGCAGAGCGATCTTAGTGATGAAGATTCTGATTACAAATTAAGTTTTTGGGGTTTTTTGTAAGTGCTATATAATGCTTCTATACAGCTATACATATCTATATAATAAACCACTGATAATGAACATGTTTTTGATTTTAATGAATTTCCAAATCCAAAGTGTGCTTGCGCTAACTCTTATCATCCCTAAGGTTAAGATTTAAATACAGGCGGACCATATTAGAGATAGCTTTGGAGAAACTTCGGCCTACATTGTAATACAGAATAACCTAAGCGCAAGGCTGACCGACCACATAGTTTCTAATATCAAATTTATGACAAAATAAGTTAATTTTTTTAAAGTTAACAAACAATGCTCTTTTTTCTATTAAATTTCTCTTTATGGGAATTATTAAAGAAATATTTACAACAAACAAAGGCACTTTTAAGTCAACGATATGCATTAAGAAAAAAATTGTGCATTGTTATTTAACATCAAAAACTCACATCAAAAACTCACAATTTTTTTTTTATATTATAAATTTATTATTATTTTTCGATGAGATGATTACTTTGATGAGATATCTAAAGCATTTCCAACAACACAAGCTAGTTAATCGTGAAAAAAATCCTAAGCCCACTTTGAAAAGTTCCGGCTGGTTTTATTCAACTTAGGAACACTATGTGTGTAATTATTGAAACAAAAAACGTCAAACAGAGAAACACAACCGAGGCACAATGACATTGACATTTTGTTTTCGTTATTATGGTTGATTTTCCAACATGGTTCCAAAGAAAAGAAATTAAAGACTTTCTTTCTACCAAGCCGGCGATTCTTTGGGCCTTAAACTAGTATGCAATTAAAAGCATAGAAAAAGATGGCAATACATATAATCTGCGAGTGCGAGAGGAAGAGAACTAGAGAAAATGCTGCAACTAAAATAAAAAATTTGCCCGGTCATTAAAAGTAAAATACTTTTACTGCACATTGGCGGAAAATGAAAAGGAGAGGCTACATTATAGTATTTGTCCACACGGATTTTCGCTCATAAATCAGCAAGGCACCTGACCAGACCAACTCTCTATAAGTTTGTTTAGCCATGGACAACAACAACAAGTTGGTCTGGTCCATGTTGTCGCCACCTGATGTACATGGTATATCACGGTGCCTGACTATCCACCATTCGTAGCTTTTTTCCAAAAATAGCTTAGAGTGTTGTATTTGTTGCGGCTGCTGGTAAAATTATTTATAAAAATTTATTAAAGCGTAAACCAGGTCGACCGACCATGTGTGTATCCAATGCTTAGAGGAGAGTATATAATGTACACACTCGTAAGTATATGGGAAAAGAAATGTATGCAATTAATTTGAAAGCAGCTGATAATTTGCTACAGGGTCAATGACAAAAAGCAATATAGGTTTGCGAGATACATATGAAAAATTTCACATTGAAATTGGAGCTTGAAGTTTTTTAGGCTCATAATTATGCTCAGCTTATACCAAAAGAAAATTATTTTGAATCGGTACAGAGAGGTTAGAGTATATTTTGTAAAAAGGTTAACGTTTCTTTGTTGATTAGGCTCAAATATGTCGTTTAGAAATAAAAATAAGCCCGGTATTAAGTCAGTTTTCAGAAATGTGGTCTTAACCAGATCTATGTTCTGTGCCGAATTCCGACCGGGTATCGGAAAACAAACTTGACCTGTTTTTTTAACGCTTAAAATATAGCATTTCATTCGGACGGACGGACAGGCTATGGCTCTTTAATACGATTTAATACCCCCATGAGTACAGGGTATAAAGACAACTCCGCCAATTTGCCTAGAACAGTGGTCGGCACGGCCCTATCTCGCGTGTATAGGGATTAGCTATGTCGACACACGTCATGTGTTATACACAAAACGCATGCATGTTGCTCTGATATTATTTTCTCTGCTGCAGTGGCAGTAAAGCAGAGCAACAATAGCCGAAGCCACGCACCATCAACTTCGTGTCTGTTGATTACCAACGTCAGCGGCAGAGAAAATTTCAATACATACGCAAGAAAAAAATGTAATTGTATTTTGTGCCGACCACTGGCCTAGAACTAAAAGGATCGCCAATAGAAACGTAAAACAAATATAGCGACAAAAATATGAATACAAAATTATTATTATTTTATTATTTGGGAGCTACCCTTTCCATTAGTTTACTTTTACTAAGGAACAAATCCTTCTTTGGTCGCTTAGATTAGATACTCTTAGAAATAGAGTCCATAGTTTTTAGGAAAAAAAACCTGACTCGTTAAGTCAACCTCACAGTATCTCACAGTATGGGCTAAGAATTTCAGATCAGCGTGTCGTTTCGCGTTCTTTGTCGCTCGTTTCGAAATACCTTTTTTGAGCCTTCTGAGCAAGCTGAAATTTATGATATGAGTTCCTCCCACGGCAATCACTCAACGATTACACTTTCTCCACAATAAAGCACAAAATCATAGCTTCCCACAAACTGATAATAGAAACTAAGAATGTTTTTACTGGCGTTTTAATATACAGATAAT
Organism: Chymomyza fuscimana; assembly: GCA_949987675.1. Lineage (NCBI taxonomy): Eukaryota > Metazoa > Arthropoda > Insecta > Diptera > Drosophilidae > Chymomyza > Chymomyza fuscimana. The sequence goes on along the minus strand of OX465088.1, from coordinate 58,193,900 downwards.
TTGTCCCATTGAATCTGTTAAGAATACTTTAAAATTTACTTGTCTACTGAATACATACCTACTTAACTTCTGCCCACAACTGCCACTCTAAAACATACTATGTCCTTTTTAGACACCAAAAATCCAACAATATTAAAGATATAATGATGCATGACTTCATCATTTATTTTAAAAACAAACGAAACGTCCAGAACAGAAAACAAAGAGAACACACACACACACTCACCAGAGATATAATACTATATAACATAATCTCTAATAAACATTCTATACCAAATAATATATATATACTTAATTCTTTAAATGTCTAGAAAAAACTCAAAATTTTTAATCACGGAGATTGATTGAATATAAATTCCAATACTTTTAGCATAAAAGTATTTCAATGAGCTAAACTAAAAATTGTGGTATACAAGGATTCTAATTTCACAAATAAAACGTCTTTAGTATTTTTAAATATACAAATAATAAAATAACTTTAAAACGTGCCTTTTGACGAGTTTTTTTAAATGTTTCTCTGACAAGCAGAACTAAAAAATCAGTTTCGTGCTTTTTCTGTAGAACTTACATAGGAAGGCCTGCAGCTTGCACACCTACAGATACATTCACCATTAGAACCGTATCTCACGGGCGTATGCAAGCAGGCAGTTCTCCAGCGGCAATCGAGATTAAAAATTGGTTCCGTGATTAAAGCGTGTGAAAATTATAATGATTACATTTGGTATCTCAAATAACTACGGTTCAATCAAACTAAATAATGCATTAAAAGCAGTAACAAAAACGAAACATGGGCCCAAAGTCATTACACTCAAATGCAAAGGAAATTTACTAACCATGTCACCGAAGATCAAAAGCTTTCGCAGATCAGCCAAATCGAATGTCATAAAGTTTTACAGTTGCAATTGAAAATCACCGTAAATAAGAAAATTGGTAGATGCTACTTAAAGATTTACAGCGCAAGCCATCAAAGAAAATTTCGGTTTGTAATTGTAGGAAGCAAAATGTATCTCAGAGTTGCAAAGAGTTCCTCTTCTACGTGGAGCTTTACGGCGCGGGACGTTCTAATTGGGCTTTTATTTATTTTTATAGTCACTAAGTTTCATGATGGCAGTAAGCGTTTATAAATAAGTATTGCAGTAGTAATGTTTAGAAAAAAAAAAAACAGTCGAGTAATCTCGAATATCAGATACCTTGTAATTACTTCATATGAGCAAATACGTACTTATTTATTTTTTGAAAGGATACAACAATGCGCTGTTGCCCTATTGTGTATTTAGATAAATAATAACTTAAAAAAGTCAAAAATAAAGGAGCAAGATAGAAATCTGTATAGTAACCAATTCGAGTATATCACCCATTAAAGTTCTACCACACACATGCTAAAAACGAACGAAGGCTAAGAAGTAGAAGGCTAAGGTCTTACCACTAATAAAATGTAAGAAAGACGTATTATTTAAAAAAATATTTATAGTAAAATAAATTATGGGGCAGAAATGCAGAAGTGCAGAAATACAAAAGTGCACTAATTAGTGAAAACATGCTGCAAAGGATTAATAGAGAACTTTTTAAGAACTTATTCACAATTGTCATACGATTTAATTATAAATATAATATAAATATATAAACAACTGCCACATTTTCATTTTAAAAACAAAATTTAGTTCAAAATAGTTCAGATCCAATACTTGCATAATATAGTATACTTATAAACTTCATATATCTATATACTTAAAGGCTACAGGGTATAATTTGAAACTGCTACAAAAAGCACATTGTTTAATTAATCAAAGTTCGCAAACATGCCTAAATTGCAAACGCTTGAACTTGACAGAAAAGATAGTACCGAAAAAAAATCTATTAGCCATAAGCTCATCACCATAGCAAACAAAATGTTAAACAATAATCGACGAACCGGTTTCTTCAAACTCCGCCATTAAAGATATTGTTTTTACCTCATGAACATGAAACAAGCCCCAACACACCCAACAACATTAAAAACGCTAACACATAAAAGCGAAATTTTCTGCTAAAAACTTTGGAACCGCATTGCCAGAAAGTCGAGAAACCAAAACAAGAAAAAAAAAATCAATCACTTTCACTGTCGCTTGCGCCTGAGCAGTGTCTAAGCTTGTCGGATCTGTGGCCTATGGAACCCGCGGCGTTGCCAACTGCAACGACGACTTTTTGAGCGCGTTTCATCCATTTAAAAACATATACTTGGCAATAGTGGCTAGACCCGTGCATTGGCCAAATTAAAACAAAAACTTGACTGACGAGTTTTTCCATGATTTTGTTATTTTTTTCTTTTTTTTGTGCATAAACAATAGCCGGCAAAAGTATTTTGTCCAAACGAAATCCAATGCTAAAGCACTTGTTTTTAATAAACTGAGGAATGTACTAGTAATCTCTTGTTGCTTACAACCTAGTACATACTAGCTATTAACTTTAAACACTTAAAATTTTTTGGTATTAATTTTCTATGGGTGCAATGAAAAAATTAAGGTTAACAAGCCAAAGTATTTTGTGAAAACCTTTTGCTTGCTCTCTTTCGTTGCTCATGTAATCTAGACTTAGATCTGCTTATTACAAAGCCGCTTTAAAGCAACAATTATACTAACTTTTACTTGGGAAAAAGATCGGAAATTAACTAGGCTTTGATAAGAAAAATGAGTTTTAAGTGTAATTTGTGTTTTTCAGTAGCTTACTTAAGCAATCTATAGAAAGTGCTTCTATCAGGTGTGCATTATGAATCAAATAAATTAATATAGAATAATAATATAGTTAATAAAGATGAGATAGATTTATTTGCTTAAAATTAAAATATAAGCAATTCGGTAGATAGAATTGAGTAAATAAAAAAATATTGAGGGACGTTTTAAAGAGGCAGGCATATTTAAAAACCAATCAGAGATAAGAAAAATTTTTCCTGAAACTGTTATTTCTTGTATGGAACATAGGGCCATGAAAGTTGATATTAATTGAGACGAATATTAAATATACCTCTAAAAATCAAGAAAAAAAAATAAAGAATTTCTTTCTTGTTTTATAAAATTACACTTTTTTGTGAAAAAAATTAATTATTCACAGTATTGTCCATCGCTAGCTACAACTTTTTCCCATATTTCTAGCGGAGCTCGAATACCGTTACGCTAAAAATTTATCATCTTTTGAGGCTACCACGAATTTAGACATTTTTTGATGACTTCATAGGAGCGGAACTGCTGATCAGCCAGATCATGTACCATCGAACAGAATCATCTCGGACGACGCAAAATTTGGGCAATATTGCCGGCGTGATAGTAGTTCCCATTTGAGTATCCCTAAGCGTTGTCATGCTGTAGAATTATTTTTTCGTGCCTCTGCTATTATTTCCGTCCCCCAGAGATAGTTTCGTTTGGTTTTAACAGCTCACAATAGTTTACTTCGACCTGGCCCAACCATATACACATCTTAGCAGCGTGAATATTCGGCTCAGCCGACAACGTACGAGCATGATTGTGCAGTCCCTGTGACTTCCTTCTCTTTGGGTTACTGAAATGAATACATTTTTCATTACCCGTCACTATGCGATGAAGAAAACGCATAGGCGAAAAAAAGAGACTCAATGTCCCTTGTCTCTAAATCATAAAGAACCCCTTTTGAATCATTGTCAACGCTCACCACAGCTTGGAAATGGCTTGGCGAGTAACTCGTAATGCTAAAGAAAGTTCTGCTTGCATTTGGCACGGATTCAGCGTCTTCGAAGGTTTTCAGCCTTTCTTCACGTGGAAATCACTCTTTTGTGAAGCGACGAAACTAATCTCGTCACATTGCTTCACTTAGAGCAGCCTCTCCGTAAACTTTTTTAGCCCTCGATGCGCTTGAGCCGCAATTTTCTTCGGATTAAAAAAGAAAATCAACTTTTTCCGAAAATAACGATTATTTATTCATGATGCTTTGGATATGTCAAAATTAACCAAATTGATGAAAACCGGCAATATAGTTGCGCACCTAATAACATTTTTCTACTTGTTCCAACGACAAATTGATGAAAAATAATAATAATATTGAAATCAATGAATATCGAAAATGTCCATATATTAACACTAAATATGTAAGTACTTATTTTCGGTTTTGTTAAAATCTATCTATTATTTTATATCGTTGAGACATTTTTGTTGCTTAATTACTACGCCCTATGTACACAAGGTCTCATAAAGTAGCAGCAGATTCTGGAAGAGTATGCCATAGCGATTTGGGGATGTGTCTGATGTAATGTCCACAGAGACTTGGAATCAATTGGTAGAACAATGAACAATAACAAATATTTACGCGTTTTAAATAATTGGAATTGGACTTGGAATCAATTGGTAGAACAATGAACAAGAACATATGAACGATTTTTTAGGCTGAATGTTTATCAACATTCTGAGATATGCAAAGCTAAACCTAATTTTATTATTTATCGATCGATTTTGGCATCGATTGCATTTGGAACGACATTTATGATTATTATTATTTTTCATTAAGTGTGCCCAACCGAGATACTGTGACATTTGGTGATTGTTGGTACTCACGTTGTTAGTCTGGCACTTCTGCATTTCTGGACGACATATGTATTTAACGCTCCAATTTTTTTAACTTTCAGAAGTAAAATGTTATTTACTATTCTTTTCTATAACTAATGAAAAGATACACTTAAAAATGTGCGCCTTTTTGTGTAAAAATACTTTTGCCTGTCAATGTATTATTTTTGTGTCTGTGTTTGTGGCAAAAAGGCGGCTGCATGGGTCTACAATTTATGCACTACGGAACACCCGCGCTCGAGTGTTTAGTGCCAAGGGGGGCCTGAAAATTATGCTAGTTACTTTAGCGTTCACTGAACTCTTGTGCCTAATGCGTTGCGATCTATCTCTTTTACTCTTAGTCGACGCTTGTCAAAATTGTCAAGCATTAAGTCAAAAAAAAAAAAAAATAAGTTCAGAAAAGGCTACAAAAAGTTAAATGTCATCAGGCCAAGAATCAAGTCTATGTTGCAATAAGTTTTAGAACGGGTTTTGGGTCACAAAAAATATAGCTTTTAAAGCCAGTTACTATTTACTTGTGTAACTTTTATAAGCCTTCCACCTTGATACTCCCTTTAAAAACAAAAAGTTTTCTTTGGTAAGACTCGACCAGTTGGCTTACGTTTCAACCGAGCATAAAAATGTTATGAGCATAGTGAAGTTTTTGTAAACCTCTTTGTGTTCTCAGCCATTGAAATTAAATTAATAGCCAAGTTCCAGTATTCGCATCTTCTAAAAACGCAATTAGTTACGTTTGGCGTCTTATGTCGCTTTACTTGCAGTTTGAAGCTGTTTTGGCATTTATGTTTTAAATAAAATAAAATATTTCGGAAAACTTTCCAATATCTTGTACTTAAAAGTTCGTCCAATCCAATAATAAAAATTTATTAAAAAACGAAAGAACTAGTAAGTTCTGGAAATGCGATAAGGTATTTTTTCAAATGACTCCCATCTCTATGCCGTATGTTAGGTAAGACTGATTTTCAAATTGTCAACTGTTTAGAAACTGTGGGTAATTTAAACTCCCTTTTATTGAGGTCAAAAACAAGGGTTAACAGATTACAGAGACGCAATCTGCAATTCGTCTCAGTCTAAAAACGAAAAGATGATGCTCTGAAAGTAAAGGAATGTTTATTTCGCAACAGGCTTATTTCGAATCGTTGATTCATCTCGAGTAAAGATTCCCAAATTTGATTCATATAACCTATAGATTTGATTGCCGATTGGACACCAATATAAATGTGATTATATATAGATAGGAATTTAAATGAAAATGGCTTGTAATATATATAGAGAGGTATAGTAAATTACATGACCATTAATTATAAAAGGCGGCATATTCCAGCAACAATAAGATGTCCATGTATGTTAAGCATATTATGCTAGTACGAGTATCTACTACATACTAGTATTAGGGATTTAGCAAAATGGTCGTGCGCACTGACCCAAATTAGCATGATATAGGGGACCAAAACATACATGTAGTACTACATATGAATACACAAATATATCAAAGAGCTCGGCTAGATTATCCGGAATTTGAATGCACAGGCGCAGTTTAATAGAGTGTGAAAAACTATACTTTGTAATGGGCCACAAAGAGTGGCTAATGAATTTGCAGGCAAAAAAGAAATATGAAAAGAAATTATGCAGAAAGTAACACAACGCCACTTAAAAAAAGAAGTAGAAAAGAAAGAAGAACGAGTAAGAAATTTTTAGAAGGGAGGAAAATAAAAACTAGTGAAAAAGTAAAAAAAATCGCTGTTCCATAGCTGCAACTTGTTGGGTTAATTTGGTGGCTAAGCTTCCGGCTGAATATGTGTTAAATTCTTGCTGGCATGATTTAGTATGTTAATTGGTTTTCCAATGGGGCCAAAACCAAGAGATTGAAATACTTTTTGTTATGCTCAGCGCAGTCAACTGTCAGAGCTAGACACCAAGACAGCTGTCTCGTTCTGGATATTTGTATTTAATCTATTCATCGGTCCATTAAGAGCCATATACACACTCACACACTCATAATAAGCATTTTTGACATTTACGAGCTCCAACAACTAAAACCATAAATGACATTTACATTCATATGTTTTATCCCTATCAATTGTCGTTTATTGTATAAACCTCCACGAATCCAAGCCCCAAAACCCAAATGCTTCTAACATTGATTGAAATTGATGTTTGTCAAAGTTCTTATGGATAGTAGCTAGCTCTGACAACAGTGGCGTATCTCGGAGGAAAGCCTGCTGAACCCCTGCGAAATGACTGATAATCTAAAAAGTTTTTAATATGCGAATTTCCATTTCAGCGTGACGTTACGTTTTTTCATCAAAAGACTAAAACTTTTATTTTGTAAGTTATTGAATCAAAAAATTATTTAATTGTTTTTTTTATTAAACGTAGTACGTAGTAAATGAAAATGCTCAAATGCTTTATGGAACATTGTATTTTTTTTGATACTCGAAACAGAAATCTCACTGTAATTTAAATTAGAAAAACTACCAAATATATTTTTTTTTGATCCGCCCATGCATAAAAGTATGTATGTATCCTTAATGTCCTACAACAAAGCTTAAGCATTGCGACCAAATGTAACTGAAACCGAATTGCAAAATGTTGACTAGTAAGTAGAGCAGGGCTTTAGCAGGGCATACTACGGAAAGCCCTATCAATCAATCAACGTTTTTGCCTGCGCGCCTTTGTTTACTTTTATTTTTTAAGATGAGATTTGGTTTGCTATAACATTACATATGTACAATACATATACAATAAATAATATAAATAGGCATGTACTAATTTTTATTGATTTTTTTTGTTGATTTCATTGTTTGCTGTGGGCCTTAAATGGAACATTATGTAAATGAATTTCCATTTTCCTGAAGGGCAGCTCAAGGATTTTGTTTGTGTAGCAAACAAAGTCAGTAGAATGATAAAGCAACTTTTGACTGTAATTAGATTACATTCAAGTGCCAAAAACTAAGCGAATTAGCGATTAAAAATTAATATAGGTTTAGCAAAATGTAAGTTGATGCTTTTGTTGAAAGTCCCGTGCTGGGGGATTTATTCAAAACACTATCAAAGTATAAGGAAAAACCAGCAACATGAATGGTGCTAAGAAACTTTTCTAAAATATTAAACGTAAATGAAATGGTAAATTCCATGTTTCTCTTTGCACAATGCGGCTAGAGAACAGCATGCTCGTTTAATGGAACTTCTATATTCTATCCATTGTGGTCCAGATATTCATGCAACGTTAAATTTACAAAAAAAAACCCACAAACCCCAAATAAGCACGCCACATCCTACAATAATGGTGCGACTTAGTCAATTCTCCGAAGCGAAGGCACTTAATAAACGACAAAGCTTAAGCAAGAAATTTTGTTCTAGCAAAGCTAAAACACCATTGTGCGATATACAGAAGGGGAATTTGATAGCAGAAGTACTTGCTATAGACCGATGAGCGAGTTTCAACATAGAAAGACAAGGACAGACAAAGTCCTGTCAAAACTGTCAGGACGCCACAATAAATTGGCTGATCGAAAATATAATTCAAATTGGATAACTAGAGTCAAATTAAGAACTAAATAGCTAATAAGCTGGCACAAGATGGTGCTGCTAAACCACTAATAGGGTCTATGCCCTTCTGCTTAGCTGCTTCTAAAGGGTCATAAATCTTGAGGGGTTTTTTTTAATGAGGTTTTTTTGATAAACCACGCGTGAGTACTGTCAAGTTGCCAAGTAGCCATGTGTTTTTTATTCAGTTTTCATTGCCATTTCATCATGGAAAACCTTACACCCGAACAACGTTTACAAATCGTACAATTATATGTATTACGGAAATTCGCGAGACCACTATTCGCAATACCAGCAATAAATTTGAGACCCAATATTGATTATTGGATGCCACTGGACCGAATAGACCTCGTGCAGCACGTAGTTTATGGGCCGGCGGAATTATCGGTCCATATTAGATGACTTTTTTCTTTGAGGCTACGTGAAGTCTAAAGTGGTTGTGGATAATCCAGCTACGATTGAATTAGAGGCCAACATTACCCGTGTTATTCGTGTCATCGAAAATTGGAAACTCCGCTTGGACGAGCTACGGCGCAGTTGCGGCCAACATTTGAAAGGGATTATTTTTAAAAAGTGAATGGCAAGAAAGGTTCTTTCTATTGATAATAAAGATTTTCCGATTCATTTGAAATTTTTGTGTTGTTTTTTTATTTTAAGAAAAAAGATTGATGACCCTTTAGAAGAATAGAGATCCAAAAGAATCACAAACTAGATTAACACAGTGGGCCTAAGGCCAAGTAGCTGCTCGATGCTTATAACTTGGATAGATTCCAGAAAATATTTCAATTAAGTAAGAATTCACTTGGGATACTGATTGGTTTTCTTACGAAATACTGCAGACTCAGGAAACATCTGATTAGTACGGGAATCGAATATTCGAACATATGTGTGTTTCGGGAATTAGACGGGCTGAGAAACTACAGGACTTAAAGCGATCACACTAATTACAGTGGCTTCTCGAACCGAAGGGAAACCTAAGTAGACCAGGCCTATAGTTAAGTTTAAATTTATGTCAAAGCTAATGGTACCCGCTATCTACCTAGTCCAATTTATGACATGATAAGGTGCTAAAATCTTAGCTCATATATTATACGCTCATATAGCTTAGCTCATATAAATATTCCCGCATTTAGCATGCTCGTATAATGATCTACTGATGTAGTTATATTAACATAAAAATTCTAGAAAACGTAAAGCCTGATGTTATAACTAAATACGCATACAAAATAAATAGAGAGAAAATGATAAGGTTTTTTATTGTAGTATGTTTATGTGGTTTTAAGTATATAAAAAAAAACAAGTTGAAATAAAGCTTCCTTTTAAATGTTTGTACTTCTTTAGAATTCTTGGGTCAGTTTTTATGTACTTAAAGAAACATTGGCGCTGCGTATGCTAATATCTAAACAAGAAATATTATGTGTATTTAAGATAAAAATTATCGCAAGTTCATAATAAAAGCCATTTTCAAGTTTAAGTTAATTAATTAATAACAGAAAGCACCAGATTGGACTCTGTAAATTGGTTAAGCCGTGTTAAATTATTGCAATTGGTTTTTGGATATCACGGGAAGTAAGTGCGTAAGCCAAAAATACTAATCAAATATGATACACAAAAAATGTTGATAACAAAACGCCTTGAAATGAATAGACCATTTATATACATATGTATGGTGTAGATTGTTTTTGGCTAAAAGAGGCTCCGAGTTTCTATAAAATTTCATATCTTTTATCTGCAGTACGACTGTAATTTATTAGCTACTTTATTGAGCTATGGTTCCCCTAATCGAATTGCCGGAGGGTGATAAAAGACCACACATGGGTTTATATTTCTTCTAGAGTGCAATACTGGTATTAAATTTGTGTCTTTGGGTCAGTAGCCAGTTTCACAATTTTGACTCTATACAGCGAGTCCTGTCAGTTAAATTTTGTTCGCTTTCCAAAAAATATGTGGTGCTATGCTATCAATTACTCAAGTGTTGTTGGTTTATCAGCATAGCACATGGAGGATCGTACCCCTAAGGAAAATAACCAAGACTTTGATGCCAACAAATAGGTTCGATTCGTAAAATAACATTAACACCAAAATGTCGTCGTATATGATGACGGGGTATTGGCAATTCAGGATCCTCGTCGGCATTTTGACTTACAGAAGCTATGGTCTCTTTGGTGCGAACATTTCTTTCTTTCTTGTTAATAGCTTTACTTATTCATGTATTAAATACTTGGTGCAATATTTTTTGATAGTCCCTGAATAGAATGCTCAGAACAACGACAGCCTAAAATTTACGAAGTGCTCTATAAGTTTGATTAATAGAGACTGCTTTTAAAAATATATGTCCACAATTTGGAAGCGTTGCTAAATAATAATTATAATTAATATTGTTTATTAAAAAAAAAAAAATTTTTAATTTTTTTAAACATTCAAACAGTCAAAGTTTATACGGCTAACATTTTTCTCAAACAGAGAGAAAAAAGACTGCGTACGTTAAAGTCGGGCGCAGACGACTTTGGACTACCCTGTACCACCACATTGCAAAAAGATATTTATTCCATAAACAAGCGAAAAACAGACGAATTTTGCACCAAAAACGTTTTTTTGACCGTTCCGTCCTATTGGGGCTATATGATACAGTCAACCGAATTTGATCAAATTTGGTAAGTGGGAACTCTAAATAACTTCCGAGTGGCAAATTTGGTTACGATATCTTCATAAACAAACGAATTATCCATCTAAAACTTTTTGTTTTTTTCTAGGTCCTCTGAAACACCCCTATGGGAGCTACATATATTATATAACCGCGATATCGAAAAAATAAAATAAACTTGCCTCCCGTAGAATATTAAGCGATCTTATCTGAAAGTTTGGTTGCTCTAGCTCTGACATCTCTAATATGTAGGCGTTCATACAGACGGACAGACGGTCAGACGGACATGGGTATATCGACTTCTCTAGTCACCATGATCTTTACACTTTGGGGAGTCTCCGACGTCTCCTTCTGTATGTTACATACATTTTCGACTTGCATATATGTACTTAATATTTGTACCATACGGTACAGGGTATAAACATTTCATGGTTTTGGACAATGTGGCCGCAGCTCCGGAGTGAAAGAAATGCCGAAACAAAGTTAGGAGAAAAGCACACAGGGAATGGAGCCCCCTTGAACATAATATTAATTTGATTGTGAACCATATCTACTTAAAATGCATACCAGGGTTTTGAATTCGGTCACAGCATTCGTAGAATTATTGATGCCCTTAAGTCAACAATAATTTAAAATTAGCTTCCATTAAAAAATAACCTAAACTCTTCAAAAACAGAGAAAAAGCTAATCATTAAAAGTGACTTGCAAATCTTATGAAATATTCTTAGAACTTCAAGCACTCAATGCTTAGTTCTAAAGAAACGATTTTTAAAAACAGAAATATTAAGAAATTGCATAGTTTTATTTTTATACCCTGTACCGTATGGTACAAAGGGTATATTAAGTTTGTGCAAGCCGAAAATGTATGTAACATACAGAAGGAGACGTCGGAGACCCCCCAAAGTTGCCTAAAGTATGATCAGGGTGACTAGAGAAGTCGATATACCCATGTCCGTCTGTCCGTCTGTCTGTATGAACGCCTAGATCTCAGAGATGGTAAGACCTAGAGCAACCAAATTTTCATATTAGATGCGCTATTATGTCAGGGGATACAAGTTTAATTTTTGATATCGGGGCTATATTATATAGCTCCCATAGGGGTGTCTCAGAGGACCTCGAAAAAAACCAAAAGTTTTAGATGGATAATTGGTTTGTTTATGAAGATATCGTAATCAAATTTGGCACTCAATCGTTTTTTAGAGTTCCCCAGCCCTGTACCAAATTTTATTAAAATCGGTTGACTATATCATATAGCACCCATAGGACCAATCGGTCAAAAAACCTTTTTTCTACAAAATTCGTTGTGTTTCGTTTGTTTGTGAAAATATTGTAACCGAATTTGGCATTCGGAAGTTTTTTAGAGTACCCAAGCATTACAGCAAATTTGATCAAAATCGGTTGACTGTACCATATACCACCCATACGAACGATCGGTCAAAAAAACATTTTTGGTTAAAAATTCGTCTGTTTTTGGTTGTTTATGAAGGTATCGTAATCTAATTTGGCAATCGAATGTCTTTTGGTGTTCTCAAGCAATTTACTGGATTTTATTGCAAGCACTGGTATAGGGTATCCCAAAGTCGTCCGCGCCCGACTTTAACGTACGCCATCTTTATTATTATAGATAGAGTAAACGCCAGTTCCAAATTCAAACTAAAATGTTCGTTTCGTGTTCGTCTTTCTACTAAAAGCCAATATTATGAATCTCTTTTTACAAATAATTAAAAACTTTATAGCATTCGAGTAGAATTTTAATTATTTTTTAACCGGGTTAAACCGCGTTATTTCAATTTTTTACCATTTCTAATTCGCTTTAAAGCAAAACTGCCTTATATGAGAAACAGCTAGGTAAAGGTAAAGTTGAGTATATAACTGTGTGTAATTCGTAGAGCAGTGACTTTCACTTTCTCCAACATAAGCATATGTATGTACTGTATTTACCTTTGATCCTCCAGCAGCTCCTCGGCTTGTGCCAAACGCAGTCGCACAGTTTTCATGCTTTGTATGGGAAAAAGTCGACAGAAAGGTGTTAAAAAGTTGGCACGCCAACAAAATCGCGGATATTCACGACAAACGCTCCACAGGCGCTCGTTATGCTCGAAGAGATAGGTGTGCGTTTTACCAAAATCCAGATAGTCATTCATGTCCGCATAATCACAGTTGAGTAAGTTTTTAAGATTTTGCACTGCCAGTTGGGCCATTTCTGTTTGTTCACCACGCACCTGCCTTATGCCAAAGTCCAGCAGTGGCTCATAGTGATAGTAGTTGCCCGGCATGGCATTGAGTATGTCACCGAGAAAAGTTGAACCGGAGCGCCAAGTGGTCACCACTATGCTGCGCACTGGTGTGCCCTCCGTTTCTGGCGTCAATTCTGTTAGCTTCTCTGCGCCGCCGCGCGGATACTCAAAGTTCTCCATTTCGCTGAGTATACGCGCACGTTGCGCTGCCAGCACATCCCCAATGGTAGCCGTAAGATTATATATGGCGGCTGCAGTTTGTGAAGGCTGCTGCTGCAGCCGATCGTACAGGCCGCCGCCCTGATTACCGTTCAAGGTGGCTGCACCATTGGCGCCATTGCTGCCGGCGCCAAAGGGCGAACTCGACGTAAGTGGTCGATGCTGTGTGGTGGCAATCAGCAGCAGTATACACAAACTGCTCACACCACAGATGCCAATGAGATTTGCACGACGGGACATTCGGCTGATTCGCTTGGAACTGAGCAGTTGTTTATTCCGTGTTCCACTGGGTTTTGGCTCCACTGACTGACCCGTCAGCAGCGAAGTGAGCTCCAAATCGACTTTATGCGCCGCTGTACTGCTGCTGCTGGCTGAGCTCATTTGATGACTTTTGTTGTATTTGCACAATTCAAGTGCGTACAACAGCTATTTGGCTGGGCTGTTGTTTAATAATATAAACACTATTGCACTTAACACTTAATATTGCCTGCCGTAAACACTTTCGCGCAATGCGTAATGAATTTTTTCATATTAAGCCATACGTATGCATATACACACATGCGTTGCAGAAATTTCACATTTTAACTTGCAAATATAGCAATTTCATGCACACACTAGCACAATAATTTGTTACGCGTATTATTGTAAAAAATATATTTTTTACACAATTTACATCCGCAACGAGAGGCTGGCAAGAGCACACTACGAAGTGCGAAACCAGAATGAACAGCTGTGCCGAGCACCAAGTCACCACCATAGCTCGGCTTTACATTTTTACTTGCAAGCGTTGAATTTATTCATTATTATGGTTAATTATGTTATATTTTGCTTAGTAATATTGCTAAATTTATATTAAAAGCAAATAAATGTTTAATGCGACAACAATAAAATAAAGACTTATGCGTTTGGGCATATTTTGCGCATTTGTAGTAGGTGTGTGGTGGTTGGCAACGCGCGCAACAGCTGTTTCTGTCTGCGGCCTGCAGCTGATTGAAAAACAGTTGGCAGACCTGCTAAAACGACAAAAGCTTTTTAACGCGCGTAAAATGTAAACAATGTCAAACATTTTGTTTCAATATATTCTTTAAAAAGATTTTAAGCATTTTTAAAATTTATAACGTTTTTTAATGTTTTTATATAGAGATATTTTGTTTTATTATTATTATATACAGCAAGATTACAAATAAATTTCTAACCTAGCTTAGAAATAAAGGTATAGCGCTGGCTACTAAAGCCTTTGGCTATGTTATTTATGGGTTAGATATAATAGTAATACGTGTATGTTTAAACAATAAAATTATGAAGATGTTGTAAAGGTGACTTATGATTATGTTTTAGAGATAGAGTATTTTATAAATATTACATAATTATTTTAGAGTAGAATAGGGTGTTCTAACAGAAAATAACACAAATTGTATTATTACTTAATTTTTTAAATATATAATTTTTTTATTTTTATTTCTTTTTTTTAAATAGAATGGTATAATTTGGCTTCTTTTAGAAAAATTATTATTTTTATAATATTTTTATTTGTTGGATTTACTAGGAATGAGAGTGGTGTTTCAATTTCAAAAAATTTAATACGTGCATTTTTAAGGAGAAGGGATTGACAATCCAACAGTAGATGTTTTATTGAGCTTGGGGTATTAGATTGACAGTTTATACAGTTGTGAGAGATGTTTGGGTTAAAATAGTGTTCATGAGTAATTTTGGTATGGCCTAGACGTAATCTATTTATTTTTATTTGGTAAATTCTTGGGATAGACTTGTGATCAATATCTTTTATGAATGTGTAAGGGGGGCTAGTGTCTTTATTGATAAGTTGGAACCAGCTAGAGGTTTGGCTTGATCGGTTAAGTTTTATTTTTAAAAGTTAAATTTAATAGTCTTGTTAATGTCTGTTATGTTGTAATTGGGTGTGAAAACTAGAGGAAAGTTAGGTGCGGATTTGGCTTTCTGATCATCTATTTCATTTCCCTTGATGCCTTTGTGGCCAGGGATCCATAAAAGTTTAAACTTTGGTTGGTGTGTCATTAGAAGTGCTCTAATTGCAGTTGGGTAGAGTAGGAGGAGTTTTCTGTATTGCCAATAGCTTGAAGCGAAGATAAGGAGTCGGAACATATTGTGTAATAGCCAGGTTTTATTTTGATAGTTTGTATTGCTTCGTAAATTGCTATGATCTCAGCTGAATAAATTGAAGTGTAGTTTGGTGGTAAAGCTATTTTTACGGTGTCCTGCTCGGTTGTAATTGAAAATGAAGTATAGTCTTGGGTTTTAGAACCGTCAGTGTAGATGAAGGTGCGTTTTGATGAACAATTTTTAATATTCAGAAATTTTTGTAAGAATATGTTTGGGTGTGTTTCGTGAATTGGCCACAATGAGAGTTCAGTATTGATTAAGTTTTGAGGTAGATTCCAAAAGGGTTGTTTAGCTTTTAATGTAGAAATGTTAAAATTTAAACTTAATAATAATAGATATCGTTACAGACTTATTCAATTTTCTATTCAAACTTGGGATCTAAAAAAGTTATTTTTGCGCGTTTTTACTTATTATTAATTTTTAATATGTATCGACCAACTCCGTTCCTAACCTTAAAACTTTGTAATAAACAATTCAAGTTTATAATAGTAAGAGCTATAAAAATACAGAATATACGAAGGGGGTACCTTATTTACGAACGCTCATATGCATATGACAAAATAAATGCTTATATGAAGCGTTTTCCAATATTGGTGCACGAAAAAACTTATATAAAAACAGAAAAAATTCGTTTCGAAACCAAGTTGGGTTTTTATACCCTGTACCTATAGGTACAAAGGGTATACTAGGTTTGTGCAATGTATGTAACGGACAGAAGGAGGCGTGGCAGACCCCAAGTCCTTTATACCAAAATGCTTATCATAACCGCGTGTAGCGATTGAGCCATGTCCGTCCGTATGAACGCCTAGATCTCAGAGACTATAAGAGCTAGAGACACGAAACTTTACCAGCTGGTGCGCATATTTCCTAAGCAGATGAAGTTTGTTGAATCATGTCAATATCTTCCCCCGTTCCCCCGCAGTAGCGGTTTTTAGCCACACCGTTAAGTATTTTCACCTGAAATTTAACAGAGCGATGCGTTGTAGCTACATGCATCTATGTGTAAAAAATGAACAAAATCGGACAAATACAACAGAAGTTATAGTCAAAAATGTGCAAATTTCACCACCCCTTGCCAATAAACTACGTCAATATTTGACTCTACGCAATTATGGCTACAACTGACCTAGAATCACAATTTTTGGTAAGCTCATTCATGTGGCTCTAATGAACAAATCCACATCCAAATTTTATCGATGCGGTCCCCCCACCCCCCGCAATCCATTTACCGTGTTTTCTCCCACACCCCTCAACATACCAGCTTGAAACTTACCCCGTATACTTTAAATAAGTTCTTTGTTATAACATTCGAGTTTCATCAAAATGGGTAAAAATTTAGGGAACTTATAGGTATAAATATCGATTTTCACCAAAAAAAAAAAAATTCCAATTGGAAAGTTCTTAGATGGAATATGCAGGAAAATTTTTTTTTTTACACAAAAGGTACAGTGAATTCCACTGTCGGGCACCGCCTCGACTGTACCACATTTTTTATGGCTGCATTTTTGATAGCATAACGTTCATTTCTATTTGATAATTCGAAAATTTCGGGATTCAAAGGCAAACCGTAAAATTCAAATATATGTTGAACACTTTGCAAAGGCTGCAAAACAAGATCTTCAAAACGCACAGTCCTATTGAAGGTATTAAAATGCTTTGTGTATAAAAGAACATTGAAAAACTTATTCAAACCTAAATCGATCCGGATAATTTTTTATCAAGGTTTGAGCTGTATGATAGTCATCAACCATAGTTTTGCACAAATATATGGGTTTTGAACAGTCTGGACTACCGGCACACCACCTGCGATGGGCACGTGAATGCATAGTGCCTCTAGGATCTCGCACCAAAAGGACAATACGTACATTAAGTCTGTCAAAAGTTGAATAAACATAAAATCACAACATGATAATAGGTTACTTACTCCTCTTGCTCCAATAACGTCGCCAAATGTTTGAGCCCCAAGTTATATACCGATATATTGATAAATGGATAGATCCTACACAGATTAGCCAGCATGTCCGCATCCCAGCCAGCCTGTTGCGAATATAAACTACAAATTTTTAACTGCTGTCCATAAAAACGTCGAAACGAGGTAGATTTCTTGCCCCAGCTTAGCATGGCGTAGGATTGATTATAGTCACATTTGTACAGGGCCTGTAGTTCTTGCTGTGCCTTCTTGGCCATCCAAGCATCCTTTATCTGACGTTGGTAGCCCAGCAAGGGAGCAAAGTGATGATAACATCCAGGCTGATGTGATAAGCTATTTAATAAATTTATTGCGCCCGAACCCTTGAATGAGACCAGCAAAGAGCGTATGGGCTTTCCACCCGTTTCCATGGTAAAATTTGTTAAATTACCCATATGATGCGTTTCATGGGCAAGCAGTTCCCGATGCAAAGTAACTGGATCCGGTATTAAGAATGGCAGCAGCACAAACACAAACGTTCCATAGATCAAAGATATCGCAATACAAACTACACTGAACTTGAAACCACTCTTTGCTTCAACCATGGCCAACCATTTTCAAAGTGTATGCAAAAATAGTGTCGAACGGAACTTTCTGTAATTTTTATAACCCCTGTCTTTAGCCAAAACCATCGCATTATTTGTTTTTTTTTTAAGATTGTTTGGAGTTTTTAATATTGGTTACTAGTTGATCAAACACGTCAGGATTTGTATTTTAATAATCATAGTGGCACAGCTTCGCTCGCAGTCACCCATAACCTTCCTTATTTATTTCAGGACACGGCTATGAAATCCTCTGTACTTTCATTAACTTCCAAAGCGTTCATGCACTTGAGCATGGTATAGTCGTTCCTACATGGATTTAGTATCCAGTGAACCCCATCAAAAAGCTATTGCAACTGCAATGTCAACTTGAGATTTTTGATACCTAAATGTTCCGGTGATATAACCAAAAAGGAAAAAAGAATTTTTGTGTTTTTGAAAAGATAACGATAGCGATGTACATTGCACTTGTACATTGTACATTGTACATTGTACTTACTTACTTATCACTTCTTTGTACAAGTCATGTCATCGATGAGATTTAATTTCACTTTCACTCGCATCACTTTAGTAGTGTTCCTTTTCGAATAATAATGTATTCGCTTCTAGTATCCCTGAGACCCATGAACGTGTCTTTTAAACTTTTTTTTTTCAAGTAAAAAGTTACAATTTACCTTAAACTCAACACACAAAAAATGTCAAAACTTAGTAGAATTTTGTAGGATTGAGTCAACTCACCGCTGTAAACAACTATCATCGAAAAGCTGATGATACCGACCGAGCAAAATAAGAGTGAGAAGTTCGTGCAGTGACGATAGTGGTTTAGTAAAAGCATGAAAGCACCTTATAATAAAAGATGGCGTACGTTAAAGCCGTGCGCGGACGACTTTTGGATACCCTGTACCCAGGCTCATTGAGATAGGGGGAATTGAGGGGATTCCCCCGGTGTAATTATTGTCGTAATAAAATGATTCAAGCTAAAGGTGTAATAGTGGGGCCGGTGCATTTCCCCCCGGGCCCGGTTTTTCTCTCTACGGTACCACCACATTGCAATCAAATACGATATATTGCTTACGAAGTACAGTGCTGAGGATCTCTAAAAACTTCCGAATGCCAAATTTAGTCTCCTATGGAATAATAAGGGATCTAATCTGAAAGTTTGGTTGCTCTAGCTCTTGCCATCTCTGAGATCTAGGCGTTCATACGGACGGACAGACGGACAGACAGACAGACAGACAGACAGAGGGACATGAGTATATCGACTTCTCTAGTCACCCTGATCATACTAAGGTATTTATTGGGGGTCTCCGACGACTCCTTCTATACGTATACTACATTTATTTTCGGCTTGCACAAACATAATATACCCTTTGTGCCATAAGCTACAGGGTATAAAATCAAAAAAAAAAAATGTAGTTGGATAGTTGGACGCTTCATTTTAAAATAAAATTTAGTTAAAATAAAATAAAAAATGTGTATTTTTCAGCTGAAATTTCCGATGTTTTATTGGTTATTAAAAATAACTTATTATTATGCACGCAGACAAATGTAACATGCCAAAGATCGTAAAATTCGGCCCAACTACAACAACAAAGATGGCGTACGTTAAAGTCGGGCGCGGACGACTTTGGGATACCCTGTACCACTGCTTGCAATAAAATCCGGTAAATTGCTTAAGAACACCAAAAGACATTTGATTGCCAAATTAGATTATGATACCTTCATAAACAACCAAAAACAGACGAATTTTTAATCAACAACTTTTTTTCGATCGATCTGCCCTATGGGAGCTATATGATATAATCAACCGATTTTGATCAAATTTGGTACAGTGTTGAACATCTCTAAAAAACATCCGAATGCCAAATTTGGTTACAATATCTTCACAAACAAACGAAACACAACGAATTTTGTACAAAAATGTCACTCTGATCATACTTTAGGTAACTTTGGGGGGTCTCCGACTTCTCCTTCTGTACATTACATACATTTTCGGCTTGCACAAACTTAATATACCCTTTGTACCATACGGTACAGGGTATAAAAATCTTCGGGAACGAAATCGTTAAATATGGGACTGCAAATGAAAGAAGAGAGATTTAGATGACAACAGATAGGTCGAGACAAGTTTTCTATAACTAAAATTGGTTTATGAAAATCTTCGAAATGGCGAAGAGCTCGCTTAGTGAATGGTCCACTTTTTGTACATTATAGACTGAAGGGACACCAAACCTACCAAGTTAAAGATAAATAAAATTATAAGCAAATTCTTGCAACACATACTTACTGACATGGGCATCTTTTTTCGAAAACCCGCTTAGATAATTGAATCTATTTCGAAAATTGTACTTTCTGAATGTTAATAATAATATTAGTAATATATTTATTAAGTTCTGATATTTGTATATACTATTAATACGTATTTTTTAATTAAATACTCTGCAAATTGTTACACAGCGCCGCTACCACGTTTGAAAGAATTGCGAACTTCTGCTAAATAATTATTTAAAAAAAGACTAGAGCTTTTAAATTCGAAAATTTTGTTTAAAAAATCACTTAAAAAATTAATATTTTTCTTAATTGTGGGTCAGTCAGAAGTTTTGTATATGGTCTGGTACCGTAACGAGCATAATTATATGCAAAAATTCGCAAGCAGCATTGTCTTATATTATTGTATCATATATAATAGTCATTATTGATTTTTTTATAATAATTATTACACATAATAGTTTTAGATTCTGGCACTATGTTCCACAAATACTCTACACAAATTACTTGTATAATAATGCATAAATCTATGTAGTACATTGCTTGTAAATGGAATAAATTCAGTTTGAGTATAAGAAGTCTGTGTACGTTAGTATGTAGTAAATAAAAGCACAAGGCACGGTCTGCAAGACCCAAATAACGGTACCGCGCACTATAGATATGAAATTTGTTTTTATACAGAAACTTATAAATTTTGAAAATTGCGCTGTATGAGATATAAATACGTTTTTTATAAATTAAGCGTTTTTAACAGCATAAAGTTGGGAAAACTCAATGAATAAGCCTCATTGCACGAGAACGAATCTTAAAGTACATACCACAAAATGAGCTTCTAAACATAAATACATTGATGTCATTTGGAAATGCAATAGTTATAGTTAAGTGGTTTTATGATAAATGAACTAAAAATATTTAATAAACTTAAAATTCTATTTTTAACTAAACTTTACTAGACTGCTTAGCTATGGCATGACTTGTTTGTATCTTTAAAATTTCAGTTTTTAAATTTATATGAAGCATTTCGTGAACCGATGTTTTAAGGTTTTATAATTTTTAGTTTAACTGAAATCGTTAACTTGGTTTGTGTTTAAATTTCGATTCAAATTTAGAATAAAATCAGCTACAAAAAATCAATTTTCTATCGATTAAATTGTTAAAGTGGATTGTGCGTTTAAACGTTAAACAGACAAACACGAAAAAATTTTTAAAAAATTTCAATCGTAAACTCTGCCGCAATTAATCAGCAGTTTTTCCATTATAATATCATCGAGCGTAGCAGCAACATCCAAATATATCTGTATCTGAAGCACATTTAAACAAGCTAAGGAACATTTTTTAAAACCCAAAGCCAAATTTTAGAATCCTACCGAATGCTAAGCCCTTGGTAAAAAGTAAAACGGAACATATACATAATACCAAAACTTCGCTTCAATTTTTTCGTTGCCGTTAAAGTTGTCGCCTTTAATCGCTGTTCCCCTCGGTCTCATCGTCTAAAAGCAAGCTCGTTGAACCGTAACTATGGAGTCTGTAAGATATTGAAAAAAAAATTAAAATTAGTGTTATATGCCTTTGTACGTATTACAATGTACTTTGATGAAGTAAAAAAAAATTTTACAGAAAAATAAAAAAAAAAAAGTTTTTCCAAAATGGCATTATAAAACAATACGAGGGTCACTATATTTATTATATCAATGGTACCAGATGCAATGTGATACTTTTATCAAAAAAGAAATTGAAGCGTACAAATTTGCATGTCATAATTTTTTCGACTATTACGACAAACTTTTGGTTTTTGATCTGAAATTTGATGGAAGCTATGCATATAGCATAACAACGATATCAAAATAATAAAATAAGCTTCCGTGACATAATAAAGAGTCCAATCCAAGTTTGACTGCTCTAGCTCTTCTCATCTCTGAGATCTAGGCGTTTATACGGTCAGAGGGAGAAACAGACAGACGAACATGGCTATATCGACTTCTCTTAACACCCTGATCATACTTTAGGTAACTTTGGAGGTCTGAGAATTGTGCTTCTTTATGTAACATACATTTTCGGCTTGCACAAACTTAATACACCCTAAACATACAGGGTATAAGATCTTAAGCTTCCTAGTTCTTTTAGTCTTCGGAAAAGAGACAAATATATTTTTCGCGTCAAGTAAAAACAAAATACTAAATTTCAACGAAAATAGTTAATTTTGTTGGTATTATCAACTGGAAAATCAGGAGATGCATATATATTAAGGACACATCTTAGTGTAGTATACTTTAAAGAACTGTATTAGATAATATTTTTTGAAACCTGACCGCACTTGCTAAACACTGAAGTTTAAAAATAAAAATAAAGTAAGAAAAATACCTAAACACCAATAGTTAGTTAGTACGTTTAACAAGCATTTAGCTTACCTCATCATCGGAGACTTTAAGACCATCTAAATTAATACTGTTTCTAGCATAACCCAACGCATCTTTTTTGTGCTCCAAACCAGCCGCAGCACCAACACCAGCTCCACCAACAACGCCAATCGTTGAACCATGCGCGGCTTGATCCTCGTAATGCTGCCGATTGGATGAAGAATTGGTACCACCATTGGTTAAGCCCTTCAAAGGCAATGCCAGATTGGCACGATTGCCGCTGCTACCAGCGCTACCATAGCGACTGGCGGATGCACGCTCGCGTTGTTCACGCTGGCGCTGTTGATACGACTGTTGCTGCTGCTGTTGCTGCTGTTGTTGCTGTTGGTGCTGTTGTTGCTGTTGTTGCTGTTGTTGCTGCTGCTGCTGTTGATGATGCCCACCATGGTAGTGTGCGCTGGGATTATCAAATTTTTGCTTGGCGCGCTCAAACTCTAAGTTACGCGACTTCGATTCAAATATATTCTCCTCCAGATGCGTGGGCTTGGCATCAAAGAATGCTGAGCTATTTTGTTGCTGCTGCAGTAATGTGCGCTCCGTATGGCTGGACCTCTTGGCAGAGGCGGCATGATGTGCGCTCAAATCAGTGCCATTGTGGGAGCTACGCAGACCAGCCTGCGAGTCGTCAAATATTTGTCGCAAATCATTAATATTCGGCAGACAATCGTTTGGCAATTCCACGGCGATCTTGTTGCGCAACTGAACACCACTGCGTAATTGTGGACTAGGTGCGCGTCTTTATTTTTTTATGAGTTAGTTTAGGATTAGGATACAAGCAACCATCACCAATATGTATAAATTTGCGAAAAGTTAGTGTGCAGTGTTAGTGTCAATTAATGGGAGTATGTATAAGTGTAGAGTTTTGAAGCATGTGTAAAAAGAAACCCACCTGTTTTGTAAATGCTGTATCTGCACTTGTAAACTCTCCGTCTGGCCAACTAGTTCATCATTATTTCGCTGCAGTCTGCGTACTTGATTCACTGCCGAATCCAATTCATCCTCTGCGCCGGCCAACTCGCGCTTTAGCTCTTCAATGCGCTGGCGCAAACGTTTGACCTGTAAATGAAATTGTATTAAATAATGAATGAAAAAGTAAATTAACGAAAAAGCAACAGCCGCACAAAAAATATATTATAATAAATATAAATTTGAGAATGCTACAGTCGTATCTAGCCGACTCTAAAATACTTTGGTAATTTTTTTGGGTTCAAAGAAGTAGTGAACGCGCAAGTTATGAGGCCAAGGCATCACATAGCCACTCCTACTTAATTCCTATTGCCACCTTCACGTGGTGACCCCTGTCCCCCTGAGCAACCCGGAAGAAGATTGGGTATCCAACCCCAGTGGGAAACCGGGTCAGGGAAACAAACGGCAAGGGGATATTGGCCCTCCAAAATGGGGGTTGGGCAGGAGGCAGCCTCCTCCTGGAAAAAAAACCGTGTCACGGAAGCAGAATATACGCCTCGGATAAGGACTGGAAATCGACGACGGACTCGGAAAAGTATTAAGGCTCACGATTTACGACTATTTACCTGGAATATACAAACTCTTTATAAAGGCAACGCCCTACAACAACTCGCAGAAGTGCTGGAACAGTACAGAGCAGACATAACAGCAGTACAAGAAATTAGGTGGACAGGAAAGGGTGTTATTCAGAAAACAAAATTTGATTTCTACTACAGCTGCGATGAGAAACAACATGCGCTTGGTACATGCTTCCTAGTGAGAGAGAAAATGAAAGATCTTGTGATGGATTTCAAAGCTGTTAACAACAGACTGTGCACACTCAGAACCAGGGGAAAATTTTTCAATATAAGCTACATTAACATGCATGCCCCAACCGAAGACAAAAGTGACCAAGATAAAGACGACTTCTACGACCTGCTTGAAAAAACTTACGAAGAATGCCCTAAACACGATATAAAGATTATAATCGGCGACGCGAATGCGAAAGTGGGGAAAGAAGAAATATACCACCGCATAGCAGGAAAGCATAGCCTGCATGAAATTAGCAACGAAAATGGCAAGAGGCTGGTGAATTTCGCTGCCTCTAAGGGCTTAATTATAGCCAGCACAATGCTACAAAGGAAAAACATCCATAAAGCAACATGGACATCTCCTGATGGCTTGACTTCAGAACGTTCAGAGGGGCGAACATGGACTCTGACCATTTCTTAGTGGGGTCAAAAATAAGAGCAAGAATCTCCACAATGTTCAATCGAACCCAAAATGAGGAAAGGAAACGAAAGTTAAACATAGAGGCATTTACTGACATCTCAAAACAAGTAGAGTTCAAGCAGCTACTGGATGAAGAACTCCGTCGCGTACCGCTAAAAGACTAAATCACAGAGGAGTGGAAATACCAAGCCGACACGATAATGGGTGTAGCGGCTAGGGTGATTGGCTTCGAACCAAAGAAAAGAAGAGAGGACTGGTTCGACGAAGAATGTAAAGAAGTCACTGATACAAAAAACGACGCATACAGGCAGATGATAAGTAAGCACCGAACTAGAGCATCTGTAGAAAAATATAAGCAACTAAGAAAATTTGAAAAGAAGCTGCACAGGAGAAAGAAAAAAGACTATATGGATCAAAAGTTTGAAGAAATACAAGAACTACATAGCCACAACAAAGCCAGAAATTTTTATAAATGCATAAAAAGAACGCAAGGCGTGACCGCGTTGCAGACTTCGTACATTAGAGATGCAGAGGGCAGACTTATCACTGAAAAGAAAGGCATACTAAAACGATGGAAGGATTACTTTGATGCCATGCTGAATGAAGGCTTGGATGGTAACGGCACACCCCAAATTGAAGCAGAAGAATCAGCTGAAGGATACATCGACTCACCCACATTAGACGATGTAGTGGAGGCAATTGGGAAATTAAAAAACAATAAATCGGCTGGCATCGATGAGATTCCCGCGGAAGTGATAAAAAATCTGTCAAATGGGGCTATAGCCCGCTTGCATGAGCTTATATGCAAAATTTGGGAGGAAGAGACAATTCCTGAACAATGGGAATCGGGAATAATCATCCCCATTCACAAAAAGGGAGACCGCCTCAACTGCAGCAACTATCGGGGAATATCACTGCTCAACGTAGCATACAAAATATTCTCCAGTATCCTAGCCAAAAAACTAACACCATATGTAGAATCCAGCGAAGGCAACACTTGACCAAATCTTTGCAGTGCGACAGATACTTAAGAAAACATGGGAATATAACATCACAACATTCCATTTATTTATCGACTTCAAGGCGGCATATGACAGCATTGACAGGTATGCGCTGTACGAAGCTATGCGAAAGTTTGATATCCCAACAAAACTACTAAACCTTGTGAAGTGCAGCATGACAAGAATAAGAAATAAAGTGCGCATACGCGGATCTCACTCCGACGACTTCGAAGCTCGGAAGGGCCAACGACAAGGCGATGGGCTGTCTTGCGCTCTCTTCAACTTAGCACTCGAAAGCGCTGTCCGGGAATCTGGTATAAACATCAGAGGTAACATCCTCAACAAGTCGGTTCAATTACTTGCATACGCAGATGACATCGACCTTACTGCCAGATCAGTGACAGATCTACGAGAAAGCTTCCTGAAATTGGATGAAGCAGCTAAGAAGGTCGGCCTTAGAGTCAATGAATCAAAGACAAAGCTAATGATGGTCACAAGAATGCAAAGAGGACGAGACCAATTTGGCCCGTACAATTTTGATGTGTTTAGAGAGTTCACATATCTGGGCTCAAAGGTTGATAGCGAGAATAATATATCGAAGGAACTTGACAATAGATTACTACTTGCAAACAAATGCTACTTTAGCCTTTTCAAGCACCTTAAAAGTCAAGTGCTTAACTCTCAGACAAAAATTAGAATATATCAAACCCTTATCGCGCCAGTATTAACATATGGCACCTGGGCCTTAAATAAAAATTACATGGAAAAACTGAGAATATTTGAAAGAAGAGTGCTGCGCAAAATATATGGAGCAGTCAACGAAAGAGGGATCTGGCGAAATCGTTACAATGACGAGTTAATGGCGTTGTATAAAGAGTCAGATATTGTAACCAAAATACAAATCGAAAGGTTAAGACTTGCGGGCCACATCATAAGAGCGGACAGCGGTCATCCAGCACAAAATATACTATTCGCTAGATGTTATCAGAACCGCGCCAGAGGAAGGCCTAGGCTTAGATGGATCGATTGTGTAGATTATGATGCAGTAGAGCTAAACGTGAGAAACTGGAGGACGGTGGCGAAAAGAAAGGACGAATGGAGGCAAATACTAAAGCAGGCGAAGACCCAGCACGGGTTGTACGGCCAACAATGATGATGAATTTTTGGTTATAGCTCCCAAAGTTCTCAACCAATTTCAATGAGATTTGCATTCACGGATGGGCAGTGAAAAAACGAAAGTAAGTTTTAACTTGTTACATAAAAAAATTGTATGAGGAATTGGTAAGAAACAGTTGCGGGGGACTGGGGGTGGTGTCGCCACAAGCTAAAAATAATTTTAACAGTTTAGCCCATTTTGTATATTGTGGGTGCATAACGCGAAATTCTCAATCAGGGGAACGGGGTATCTTATACCAACATAAATCGAAAAATTTTAGCTCTATTCGTCATACGAACAGACGGACAGACGGACTTGGCTGTATTGACTGGGCTGTTGATGCTAATCAAGAATGTTTATATGTTGATACACTGTTGACGGACAGACGGACTTGGCTATATTGACTGGGCTGTTGATGCTAATCAAGAATGTTTATATGTTGATACACTGTTTGGAAACTCTTAAAAACTGCCAAAGGCCAAATTTGGCTATAGTATCTTCATAAACAATCGAAGTGCCTCTAAAACTTTTGTTTAAGGGCACAGATGGCTTTTGCCGAGCACCTCCTTTTCCCAAAGAATTTTAATGTTTAATGTTTTTTTCACGTCTACGGGCCCGTAATTCTCTAAAACTTTGGGGCTCATCTCCTTCTCTATGTTACATGCATTTCGGCCTGCACACACTTAATATACCCTTGTGTTGTTGTACGGGTTTAAAAAGGTAACAAACCTATGTAACCCTAAAATATTTACACATCGGCGAAGGAATGACTGATCACGCACCTGTTGATAAAGGGATGGGATGGCGAACAAAGCGTGCAGTAACAGAGTTGCCTAGTTTAATTATCAAAAGAACTAAAGTGTACTGTAAAGTGGCTAGAAGTGTAGATATCGAACTTGGATTTCACTATTGTGGCCGTTAGTTACTTTACAAAGCCAAAGATTGATGCTCTATCATTTGGCAACATAATTGTAAGCAGCTTCTTAGCAATGGTAATATTCCTTTTGGAAAAGGGCAAGTTAAATTGCGGATACCACCAAAACACCTCTGATAAGCATTTTTTTTTTTTATAGCGCGTTTATTGATAAGCCTCCCAGCTCCCAGCTAACCACACACACACACACTCAATGATAATGCTTAAATTTAGTGAGCCAAGATTATGATCGGCATTATAATATAAAATAGCACAAAACAAGTAAACAAGCTAAATGGGCAAGAGATACGTGAGAGAGACCAGAGTAGAGAAGCTTGCCGAGATACGAAGAAGCTTATCAAAAAGCAAAAGCTCAAAGCTCTCACTCTTGCAGTGAACAGCGAACGTTGCGGTCGAGTTTTAGCGGCCTGCCAACACCATTTCTAGTGTGGAACAAATACAAATTAAAAGCAGTGCACACAAATATTAAAAATCGACGCCTGCAAAATGATTGCACAAAGTTTTATCAGTAAATTACGGCCTTCTTTGCAACGATTGAGTAGTTGTGCCAGCTACGCAACTAAAAGTAATGCACCAAAATTCAATTGGCAAGATCCACTGAATTTGGAGAGTCAACTGACTGAGGAGGAAATTTCCATACGCGATACGTTTCGCAACTATTGCCAGACAGAGCTGATGCCTCGCATAACGCTGGCGAATCGTTTGGAAAGTTTTGATAAGAAGATTTTGGAAGAAATTGGCAGCCTAGGCTGTTTAGGCTGCACCCTCGAAGGTTATGGTTGTGCGGGTGTGTCAAATGTGGCTTATGGTCTATTAACACGCGAAGTAGAGCGCGTAGACTCGGCCTATCGATCTGCAGTTAGTGTGCAAAGCTCGTTGGCTATGGGCGCTATCTATGACTATGGCTCGGAAGAACAGAAACAAAAGTATTTGCCTAGCATGGCCAAGGGCAAGCTTATAGGTCAGTAAATAGTTGAGAAGCATATGCACTCCTTAATAATTTTATAACATTTTATAGGCGCCTTTGGGCTAACCGAGCCCAATCATGGCAGCGATCCTGGTGGAATGGAGACACACGCTAAATACGATAGCAAAACAAAGTGTTATATTTTAAATGGCTCTAAGACTTGGATTACCAGCGCGCCTATAGCCGATATAATTGTGGTTTGGGCAAAGTGTGAGGATGGCAAACTACGCGGTTTTATAGTAGATCGTAAGCTTTCAGGTCAAGGTTTGGACACACCCAAAATCGAAGGAAAGTTTTCTCTCCGTGCGTCCCCTACTGGCATGATACTTATGGATGATGTGCACGTGCCCGAAGAGAACCTGTTGCCCAATGCTTTGGGTTTTAGTGCTCCGTTTAATTGCCTTAACAACGCAAGATATGGTATTGCTTGGGGAGCCTTGGGAGCGGCCGAGGCATGCGTTGAAGTCGCAAGACAATACACAATTGATCGCAAGCAGTTTGGAAGACCATTGGCAGCCAATCAGCTTATACAAAAGAAGCTGGCCGATGCTGTAACTGAAATTGCTTTAGGTCTGCAGGCATGCTTGCATGTAGGTCGTCTTAAGGATCAGAAACTGCACACGCCCGAGATGATTTCGTTGCTGAAGCGCAACAATGCAGGCAAATCGCTGGACATTGCCAGAGCTATGCGCGATATGCTGGGCGGAAACGGAATCAGCGATGAGTATCATGTCATTCGCCATGTTATGAACCTGGAATCCGTCAATACATATGAAGGTACCCATGACATACATGCTTTGATATTGGGTCGCTCAATTACGGGTTTGGCAGCGTTTGCCAACTGAATCGGAAATGATAATATTTTGATATTGCTGTTGCATTTATGTTCCATGTTTTAGTTATTAAATGATAAGCCTAATTGGTCGAAAAAAAAAGAATTATAAACGTTTACATGTTCACACTGACCTCTGCTTCATATTGCTCTGCTCGTCGTCCAGCATGACCTAGCTCCAGCTCCAAATCAGCCAAAACTTTCTTTAGCTTGGCATGGGATAGCTTAACGTCGCTAATCTCTTTGTTGCGCTCAGAGAGCTCTTGCTGCAGTGCACGAAGCTCGACATCGTTAGCTTGCATAGGACGCCCTTTACGATCCGAATAGTCGCGCAGCTCGGCGCGAAGTTTCTTATTATCTCGCTCTAGTGCCAATTTCTCGGTTTCTATACGCTCTCGTTTACCCCACTCGGATGCATTTTCCGCCTGCATATGCTCTAGCTCCGTGCGCAGCTCAACTGCACTGTAAAAAAATCAGAATATTGGATGAATTTTACTAATTTCACTATGTTGTGCTTACCGGCGCTCTAAACTTTCACGTGCAGCAATTTCCTCCTGCAATGAGTTGTTGACAATGCGCATCTCGGCACGATGTTGCTCCTGCAAAGTCAAAAGTTCGCGCACCGCCTCCTGTTGGCGCGCACGCACTTCCTGTACCTCAATAGTCAGTTTGTCAATGCTTTTATTCATATCGTGCTTTTCTCTGTAAAAAAAAAAAACGAAATTTTAAATTATCTGCTTTATACTATCTCGTTATTAAATATGTATGTATCTGTAAGCATGTTTCAGATTGCCTTAAATTGATTATGGTCCTCTAAGGGATTCCGCACGTTCTGTGTATTCTGTGTTCCTTGTTTTAGTAATTCTTAGATTATTATTCGCTTTGTTGCTTAACATAAAATGGAGTGTTTAATATCTAGTTAAAATTCAAAGCAGCGGTGCCGACTTACTCTCTCTCCGCTTGCAGCGTTTTCTGCGTTTCATCCAAGCGTAGCTGTAACATTGAAATCTTTTGCAGCAAATACTCTTCATCGAAATCATCTTTGGAAAGTTGCTGAATTAAGCGCTTCTCCTCGGCAGCAACATCATCCAAATCGCTAATGTGCTTGGGCACGGCTCCTTTAAGCGCAAATTCCTCTATG
The DNA here is from genome assembly GCA_949987675.1 of Chymomyza fuscimana. NCBI lineage: Eukaryota > Metazoa > Arthropoda > Insecta > Diptera > Drosophilidae > Chymomyza > Chymomyza fuscimana. Next base: position 58,163,142 of record OX465088.1, on the reverse strand, counting down.
TCGAGATCCTTTTCATCGTTAGCACCCACAGCCAATTTCGTTACCAATCCATCTTCACTATTAACATTCTTCAAGCCATCTGACGAAATGTCGGGGGAACAATTCGCATAACGACCATTAGCCTCGGCATCCTCGCTGGTATCCGCGCGATGAAACTGCCCCGCATGTTTAATCATTAGCAAGTGCACTTTTTCCATTTCCTTTTTAAGCTGCGTTATCTGCAGCTCGAGATCATTTTTCTCGCGTTTCAATGAATGTGTTTCCTTCATGGCTGCATCAAGTTTTATGTTCAACTGTTTAGACTCCTCGCGTGCTTTATTACGTTCGTTGCGCACCTGTGTATGGAAAAGGGTGCAAAACAAAAGTTTTGTGATTAAACAAGTGACTTGTGTATTGATTAAACAGCGGTTGGCTTAGCGGCGACACAACGACAATTACCTTACACCATTTCTCCCTCCAGTTGGCAGTGCAATCGGACCACCATTTCATTGTCTTTTCCATTTGAGATGCTCTTGCAGCAAGCTCTAACTCACGCTGCCTTTGCGACTGTTGATTGGTTACGAAGTTCAATATATAAAATTTTTTTATTTATCATATTATTGGTTTACCTCGCGTGCCTCCCATTCCGAGTCACCAAACCGTGCGGACATGGTAGTCCCCATAATTGCACCTCCACCGCCCACACCAACTGCATCACTTGGCAAACGTCTGTTGCCTGCAGCCGCAGCAGCAGCTGCACTTTGCGTTGTGGCCGCCACTTGCGACATAATTCTAAAAGAGCAGCTATTGTTTTACTATAAACGATTGGTAATGATGGCAAAATTGCGTGATAACAAGGTTGTTAATTCAACATTTTAATTTTAATTTTTTTTTCGTTTTAATGCACTTTTTGGAATGAGGCTGAATACAGAAAATGGAACTGCTGACTGAAGTAATCGATGTATCGTTATCGTTAAGTGCATCTTTCACTGCTTGCGCTCATCATACAAGTATGTGTACAATATAGCGGCGTTTGCAAAACAAAAATTAAGTTTACTTCAAAATAAAACATTATTATTATTGGGATTTCAACATGGCCAAGCATCATCCCGGTTTTGATATTTTGTCGCAAACCATCTGGTGTAGGTGATTTGTTCGCTAGATGGCTCTTTCATAATTTTAACTGATTTCTTTGTTCACATATTTAGCAATTGGACGCCTCTATGAAAAGGATGACAGCAAATGTGTGATATGTGATTCCTTTGTGCATCCTTGCACTTTGGTGTAATTATGGCTCATATCCAGTACGTTGTGTTATATGTGGTGGGTCAGGTGTTTCGGATGCCTATTACTGCAAATCGTGCACCATACAGGAAAAGGATGTAAGTTTGTAAGATGTGTTGATAATTACATATGCCCATAGCTGATTAATATTTGTTGTAGCGTGATGGTTGCTCAAAAATTGTGAATTTGGGCAGTTCTAAGACTGATTTGTTCTACGTCCGAAAGAAATATGGCTTCATACAAAAGTAATTAAAGACAAATTTGTAAAATATCTTAACGCGCTCAGCTAATGTATTGTATATGCCTTTCTTAATTTACAGCTATGATAAGCTTGAAAGCATACAATTTCAATCAACTTTTATTGTACTATACAGGTTTAATAGATATTCGAAAAGAAATACGGAGCTATTTTTAAACCGCCAAGGTAACAAGCTAAAGACGAGATGAATTGTATTTTCATAGAATGCCTGGTATATATGGTAAGGGTCCTACATTTGGTCTGTGCCTTATGCTAAAGCAATCCAAGCGTGTGCCAGCTGATTCAGTGTAACATCATCGGAACTCTTGGCAGTGTATTTGGACCACCATTCTATAGTCTTTTGCATTTGAGATGCTCGTGCTGCAATCTCGCAACTGACGGTGACGTTGCGACTGTTGATTGAATACGGTATTCATTCATTTTTTTAATGTTGCCTCCAGCCGCAGCTGCAAATTCCCTTGTTGCAGCTATTGATTTACAATAAACACTTTGTAAAAACTGCAAAAATATTATAGTTTTACGGCACTTTTTGAAGGGTGAATACAAAAAAGAAACTGCTGACAAAAGTAATCGATGTATAGTTATCGTTAAATGGAACTATCGTCGTGGGCATCCATCACCCATGTGCATATGGAAAGAAGAAGAATTTGTAAAGCGGCATTTGAGAAACACAAATTTAGTCTACGTAAAAATAAAACATTAGTAGGATTTCAACATGGCCAAGCATCATCCCGATTTGATTTTCTGCCGCAAACAGCCAGGTGTAGGTAAGTAGTGTGTATACTGACTGTTTCTCCAATTTAGCTGATTTGTTCATTCACACATTTAGCAATTGGACGCCTATGTGAAAAGGATGACGGCAAGTGTGTGATATGTGATTCCTATGTGCGCCCTTGCACTTTGGTGCGTATTTGCGATGAGTGCAATTATGGCTCATATCAAGGACGTTGTGTTATATGTGGTGGGCCAGGTGTTTCGGATGCCTACTACTGCAAATCGTGCACCATACAGGAAAAGGATGTAAGTGTACACTAGTTGTGTTGATAATTATGTGCATAGCTGATTAATACTTCATTGTAGCGTGATGGTTGCCCAAAAATCGTTAATCTGGGCAGCTCGAAGACTGATATGTTCTATGAACGAAAGAAATACGGGTTCAAACAAAAGTAAGAAAAACTGATACATTTAATGTTCCCGTCTAATATATGCTCTCTTTTAATTCACAGCTATTGATAAGCTTGAAAACGTAAAATTCTACTAAACATTTATTGTAATATAATAGGCGTACATACATGTATATGTTTAATATAGTTTTGAAAAGAAATATGAAATATTAAACAGCCAAAAGCTTATCTTCTGCGCCTATATCATATTGCAAGCACAGTCTGTCAAACTCGCCAGACTTTTTGTCTAAATCGCTAATAAAGGCACTTTTCGGATAGAACTGTCTTAACTGCTCCATGTACCGTGTTATAGTTTCTGACGATTTCCCAGTTAAATGCGACAACACCATCATATTGACCAGTGTATCGTAATCGTTATGTTTTTTGACTAGAGCCTCTCGCAAGACTTCATCCGCTTCCTCATAACGCTCAAGTCCTAAATGTACTACCGCTTGGCCATTTAGCAAGGCTGGAGATGATTTGAATTTTTCACAAAATTCTTGGTAAATATGAAAAGCATCCTGCATTTGCTCAGTGCCTTGTGCTAAAGCGATCCAAGCTTGCGCCAGCTGTGTCAGTGTTGCATCATCTGAAATCTCTTGCATTTTGGCTACTAGTTTCTTAGCCAAGTCAACTCGATGCAGGCTCAGCAAACACTGTACCGACAAGGCCATAGATTCAAGATTATTTGCACCGTGTAGGATTTTCAACGCATTTTCAAACTGTCCATCGTAACAGTAGACAATTGCTGTGGCAATGTGCCATATATTCGTCTCATCGTCGTCGCTAGCAACTTTGTCTGTAAGTTTGTCCAGAAGTTCCTCACACCGCGATGGTTGCTCGAAGGCTTCGTGTACATAGCGCAATGCAAGCAGCGGCGTCGTGTTATTCTCCTTAATGTCAGATGCAACTATGCGGCCGCTGTCTATTGCCAAATAGGACAGATACATGTAAGACAACAGCTCAGATCCAGCCGTACCTTGCTCTGGCAACACAAAGTTAATAGATCCCATGAAGTTGCCAATGTAGTACTCATTGCGAGCATCGAACAGCGTTGAGTTGACGTCGTCATCGTTTTGTTGTTGCGTTTTACTCATCTTAATAATAATTTGTTTATTTAAGTTTTCAGAAGGAAAATATAATTTTCGATATGGAATAACTAGCTGAGTTGGCTTTTCGGAATTTTTTGGTTTAAAGTTGCCACCTAGGCAAAAATCAGAAGATGTGGCAGCCCTTCATCAGCTTGCTTATATATTATACAGCACTGTGAAATATGTTTTAACACCAGTGAAATTTAAATTGAAATTTACAGAAGCTTAAGAAGCAACAAGTTAGTTTTTCGTTCTAAAACAAGATAATCAGTAAGCTTGAGTTAATTAAAGTATTCGCACTTAAGCTATAACAGCTATATGCCAATACTTTTTGATTTTGCAAAACCGGTTTTTACAAGGCTATTTTTGCACTATACTCAAAGCAGATTCTAGTGTATTGTGAACATTCCCATCAAATATGTATAATACACAAGAGATAAACCTTGATTTGGATCGCGATTATTTGCCTAGCTTACATAGCAAACGTTTTAATGGAGACTCACAAGCGTTGCTGGAACATTTTGTGGAGCTGATAACGCAACGTAAGCAAATCCGGCAAAAAAAAATTCGTTTAAAATTCACCAATCTCTTTATAGAAACCAAAGAACTGGTAAGCAAACATTGCTTTAAAGTTCAATCGAATCTGCGTTATGCTGGCACCGACGATCGTCAATTAGTTGACGTGTATTACAAAGATGGGGATATTGTGACTAAACCTTCACCACTTTTTGTTTTTATACATGGCGGTTATTGGCAATTACTGGATAAAAGTAGTGCCGGATCCATGGTTGCGCCTTTGGTATGCCGTGGGTTTCGTGTGGCTGTTATGGACTACAATCTCTGTCCGCAAGTGACACTTGAAGAGATAGTAGCGCAGTTTGCTAAATTTTTGCAATGGATTTTCGAATATGCTGTTCAATCATCGACTACTGAAATAAGTTTTGCCGGTCATTCAGCTGGCGCACATCTTCTAACACAGTTGCTACAATCATCAAGTTTGACCACGCCTGAGCAACGAAAACTCGTACGTGCTGTGTTTCTTATAAGCGGTGTTTACGATTTACGCGAGTTGTGGTCTTTGCCCTCTGTAAATCCAAACGATGTACTTCGACTGAATTCAACCAATGCAGCAAAACTCTCCCCAATGCTTTCAGAATACTGCAATAACAAAACATGGTCTTCCACAAGGTTACACGTACTAGTAGCTGCCCATGATAGCGTTACCTTTATAGAACAGAGCCGTTCATTCTCGCAGATGTTGGAAAAAGCAGGCTTTTCAGTTGAGTTTAAGATTTTTAGTGACTATGACCATTTTAATATTATTGAAGAGGCTGCCATTGATGATAGTGCAATATGTAGTTATGTTAAACAGGCATTGCAGTGTGCAAGTTTTTAAATTACAGTATGTATATGTTGTTTATTATCTTCTTAGATTTAATAAAGTTCAGTTAATGGTTTTTTGAAAACACTTTCTTAACTTAATAGTATTCATATTTACATATACATATATATATATATATATAATACATGTATTTATTATTATTTTTCTTATGTATTTAGTTAAAATACCGAAAATGTAAAAATTCTTTACACATTAACAGAGTTTATGTACAAACTAAATTTGAAACGAAAAAATGTTTTAAACAGAATGAAGCCGATGCTGGTGATGTGTTGTGCGCAATTAAAAGTTATCGATAAATAGTTATGAATCCTCATCAGAGATGACAATCTCAGCGGCAATTGAAGTGGTTTTCTTTGCCGCTGTTTTTTTAGGTGCGGAAACTGTCTGTGAATCCAAGTTAATGGTGGCGTTCAGACTAGATACCGACATTATTTTCAGCATATTTGTAGCGGAAGATGTAGGCACGGGCGCTAACAGCTGCTTCAGCTTGCCATTGGGCAACGGCATATCTCTTGATATAATATTGGGCCTAGCAGTCTTAACTCTCAATTCAACAATTTCTATCACATCCGATTCGTCTGGCTTCATTGTTGTGGTTGTCTTTGGTGTTGGCTCAGCTTCTGTATCTGATTCGGCATCACTTAGATCGCCATTTGGCTTAAAATTATCTACAAAAGCATCTACATCATCTTCATAGTCCTCATCGCTTTCTGTGTCCTCTTCTTCATCGCCTACATAGCTCAAGGCGTTACTAGTTGCTGCTAATGTGGCCTGGCCAGCATCCGTGTCAGTGTTGTGTCGTGTGGCTTGTGCACTTGTGCTAGGCGTGTTGTCGTTCTTTTTTTCAATTCCATTAATGGCATTGATACTGTCTGATACAAATTTTTCCTGTTGCATTTTCTCCTTGAGCCGTGCCTCACGTTGCTCATCCGCGCTAAGATCCTGCTCGCGCGCATACCTTTAAACGAAGGTAAACATAAATTAATCCAGTTTGATATTGTTAAGCTACACGCACGCACATTCCTATTTCCTGCTCATACTCTTTAATACAAAAAACTTATCAAAATCTAAATTTTACAAATCTACCTGTATTGACCAAGAAATAGTAGCAAATGTGAAAGCTAACTCACTTTTCAAGTATATCACCAATTTTCGTTTGCTTCTTAGAATTGTCATTCAGCTTGGCCAAAAGGTCGGGATCTGAGGCTGCCGGATCCTTGGCATTCGCCGTAAAATGTGTAACGGTCTCATAGAGATCAGTCTTTCGGCGTGTCTGCAGCAATTTTCCGACCTTTACAAAGGCATCTTCAGCTAGATATAATATGTCAAAGGGTGAGCTCATTTCATATTGTCGTTAGGGGCATTAACTCACCTATACGCTTCATTTCAAATGAGGCCAGTCCCAGATTCTTCTCCTTGTTGCAATGCTCTAACAATTGGAGTACATCATTAAAGTCTGGAAACTCATGCATGCGATTTACAAAAGCTGTCAGCCGGCGGTTAAATTGTGGATAGGGTGTATCTTTAAACAGAATAGGCTGTTTCATCTGACGGTGTGCGCTTTTGCTCTCGCCGGTTAAATCACAGATTTTCTCGTATATTTGGCAGGCACGCTTCTTGAACCTCTCCACCTGCAGGTAACTAGAATCGTCATCATCATTCCAATCGACTTCAGCCTGCTCCAACGATTCAATGCGCTTTGTTATGGTATACAGTGTGCGGTTCAATTTACGTATGCGCTCATCGGTGCGCTTATTGCTGTTGGAAACTGAAATTTGGTTTGCTGACGATGGTGCTGGAGATTGTGCTGTCATCGGTGCTACTGCAGGTGGATGACTACTCTCCGTGCTCATAGCTTGTGGCGTAGAAGCTGCTTTTGTTGAGTCTTCCTCCTCAATATGCACTGCCTTTGCTTTTCGTCGCACTTTTAGTTCATCTACCACATTCTTAAGATGTATATATATCATTTCGGGCTCAGCTTTTATTTTTTCCATAGCAACCTCGAGCTGTTTTCGAAAGCCGCGAGAACGAGTAAAAGTCTCATGCACACTGTGATAGTACTTGAGCAACTTAATTTCAATCAGGCGCTCCATGTCCTTTGACTTGTCCACCTCGCGGCTAAGCTTAAGCAATGCTTCATATTCAGGCACAAGCGAGGCACGTGTAACTGCTGGCACGGATTTTAGCTTGATCGCGGGTATACCCACTTCGTTGTCCAATTTTTCAGTGGGCGGTGTTGTAGGTGGCGATTCGACTAACACTATGGTGGGCGGCGACTTGGATGGCGTACAATTTGACTTTGGTTTCTGCGATTGCTGCTGTTGCGTTTGTTGCTGGCTAAGATGTTTACGCCATGCCTCATCGGATTTCTTAAGAACAGTTATGGGCTGCACGCGTTTTCGCGACACATCCATTGACTTGGGCACTGGGGAAATGCTTGCGCCTGGCAACAAAGGCGTTGACTTTGCAAATGGTTGTGGCATGGCAGGCGGTGGCGTGGTTGTTGGCGTCAGCTGCGGTGTTATGCTAGTTGTGGCTGGCAAATTTAACAGTAGCGGCTCATTTAGCGCTGCTGCACAATGCGGCGGCGTAGCCAGTAGACGCAGCGGAGGCGTTGCACTAGCAGCCATTGACAACGCCGAAGAGCTACAAGGTAGCATAGGAGGAGCAGAAGCAGGTGGAGTAGCTGATTTAGCAAACGTTGTTGTGACTGTTGAATTTGTCGGGGAGCATGATAGAGAATTTAGAGTGTAATTAAATTTATGAACTGATGTCAATTTGGTCAGCGGAGGCGCACTACTGCTGCTCGTAACAGTTATGCCCATTTGCTGAAGAGAAGGAAGCCTAGGAGGAGGGACATTGGTGCCAGTGGTGACAGTTACCAGTTGTTGTGCTAAAGCATTTTGAAGCAGAGGCGGCTTCTGTTGAACTAAAGTCTTTTGTTGAAGAGATGCTCTTTGCGGAACGGGCGACTTGTGATATACCGGCATTTTTTGCTGTATTCTTGTGTTTTGCTGAACTGGCGGTTTTTGTTGAATTGGCGTCTTCTGTTGGCTAGCTGTCTTTTGTGGAATTGGCATCTTCTGTTGGACAGTAGAGGCTGTCTTCAATTGTGGAGATAATTGCTTTTGTGCCTGCGGTTGCGTTTTGTTTATAGGAGTTATTTTAAGGGCGCTATTGGCTACTGTAGCGATAGTGGTTGCTGTTAATTGTGTTGTCACCTTATTGGTCATGGGTGAGGCCACTTTTTGAGCTGTAGCCACTTTTTGAGCTGCTGCAACTTTGATTTGCTTGGTGTTACCGTTTCCATTGCTAATGGTAGCTAGGCTTTTGTTGTTGTGCTTGGTTACGGTTATGCCGCTGGGTATATTAATGGGCTTGATGGAGGCTTTAGGTATGGGCACTAGCTTGGCTGGTATTGTCCTCAAATTTGATGCTGTGACAGAGTTCTCCAGACGTGGACGTTTACGATCGGGTGGTGTCTGAAAAAAAAGAGCAAATCAAAATTTAACGGATTGTAAAACGACCTGTTGGTGTTTTGCATTCTTAATTTGAATAAAAGAGCAACAATCAAAAAACGCAAAGTGCTGCATACTAATTGAAAATTGACAACACTGGTTTTGTAGAGTGAGAGTTTAAATTTAGTTATAATGAGTTCTATATTTCTGAGCTGTGCGCTGCGGGTTTTATATGCTCTGGAGAGTTTTACGCCGAAGCATGATGACGATGACGCGCGGAACGACGCCGATAAATATATCGATACATACATACATTCGCAGCCATATATACACATGTATACACATACTTATATGCATAAACTTATTAAAAAATACAACTGCAACCAACTGTACTTTTCTACACTTAATAAACTTTTGCGCTTTAGTCATTTGCCGTTTTATATGCATTCTAATCGGTTTACCTCATCCTCGGAATCCGCACTTAAATCTACATAAATCACTGAATTCATTATTTTTAGCACTTTTTACTAAAAGAAATGAATTTAATTTTTACGTCTCTTTTTGTCACTATTTTCACAGCAACTGTTTGATGTCCGACAGTTTTCATATGTCGGTTTGCTGTGTGTATATGAACGCACTATTATATGAACTACCATATATATATTACGGCTTGCTATGTCTTATAATTTTATTTTGTTGTGTTGTTGCTTTGCATTGTTTTCGTAGGCTGGTTTGCATTTTGTAGAGTTTATCGGAGTTGCCATGCTGTGTTTTGCTATCGTTATTTAAGTATTCTTACTATACAAAGTGCCATCTATCGTAATAAATGGTGTTGAACATATGGCGCCATCTGGCGATATGCTTTTCAAAAACTATTTAACTTTTAGTTAGTACTTTTATCAAGTGTTGAAAGTCGTTCCTTGGAAAACAGCAAAATTTTCTGAAATTTATAATTATATATGTAACCCAACCTACTCTCGATAAAATTTATATGGCAAGCTTTCATTTAAATTAAATTTAGAATTTTCTGGTAACTTTACCAAGAAACATATATGTCTAAAAATCAGCACTCAATTCTATTTTGGCTATCTTGCTGCGATGGCTTAAAAGCTCCACGTTTTATATACAATCATGGACAAAATTGAAAGGACAGGTTCAATAAGAAAACTAAATTCTTAGTATTTTGTTCGATTTGTATTATTTTGTCTTATTGTTGGGATTATTTATTGCAAAATAATGTTAGTAAACGCTTTAAAAAGAAAATGGTTAAATATTTTGGCATATGTTGGTTTTTTTTTGGTTTTTTCTAAAATGCGGCCATTTTTGGCTGGACAAAATTGAGAGGACACTACACATTTTTGTTAGACAAAAACATGGAATGTCTCATATTTTAGTATTTTTAGTATTTTGTGCTTCCACCGCGTGCCTTTATGACAGCAGAAAGTCGCCGCTGCATACTTTCGACCAATTTGTTCAACAAATCTGGCTGAAGTTCATCCCAGGAAGTTCGAAGATTTGCGAAGAACGTTTCTTGATTCTTGGGGCGACTGGGGGGTACTTTGGAGTCAAGTGTGGCCCATAAATTTTCAGTAGGGTTCAAATCAGGACTTTGGGCTGGCCATTCGAGCACATTGATTCAAAATTTTTGTAAGTATCGCTTGACAATGCCGGCCGTATGCTTGGCGTCGTTGTCATGCTAGAATATGAATTGATCGCCAATGCCCATTTTTTCCACCGATTCAATGAGATTGTTTTCAAGAATTCGAATATAATGTGGAGCATTGATAATTTCAATAATTTTATGCAAGTTGGCGACATCAGACCATGAAAAATAACCCCAGACCATGATGCAGGCGTCTCCGAATTTCACTGTTTTCGTTGTATGTTTATCCAACAACGCTTCACCGACTTTTCTCCACACCTTTCGACGTTCCTTCTTACCAATGAGCTCAAATTTGCTCTCATTACTCCCAACAACCGTTCTCCAGAAGGACAATGGCTTTTCGGTGTGTTCTTTTGCAAATTCCAATCGCTTATTTTTCTTCTTCGCTGATATCATTGGTTTTTTGATGAACACCCATTAGTGAAACCTTCTACATGTACTCTACGACGAATTGTTTTGGTGGAAACATTCAAATTGAGTTAATCCTGGATTTCCGAGCTCGAATTATTCAATTTCAACTTGGTTTTGTCGAACAATAAGCGTATCTTCTCGCACGGTTGTGGCACGCTTGCGACCGTAGCCCGGCAAATTACTGAGTTGGTGCGATTCTGTAAATTTTTTACACATTTTTTCGACGCAAGTTTTTGAAACCGAGAATTTTCAGCGATTTGTCGTAAACTTAACCCGTTTTAACGATCTTCAATAATTAATTGTCGCATTTTTGAGGGCACTTCTCTTCGGCCGCCCATCGTGACAATTTGTATGCGCAAACTGATTTCACGAACAATAGAGAATGCAAAAAACTATTTGTTTACAAAAAAAATAAAGGTAACGCGAATAGCAAGCGCAAACGAATCGAAAAAAAGAACAACAATATCAAAACATTAAAAATAAACGCACTGTCCTCTCAATTTTGTCCAGCTCAAAAATACCGTTTTGGAATTAACGGGCCACAAAATCAACAAATCCGAATATATTCCAACAAATGATTTCAAAAAATCTTAGTTCACATTGCATTCTAATAAACAGCTCCAATATTGGAACATGAAATATAAACAGGTCGGTTTAACTAAGGGTTATATATTTTTTTAAATGCTGTCCTCTCAATATTGTCCATGACTGTATATATATATAATTACAAGTAAGTAAATTACTAAATAAATAAGTCTTTAAGGCCCATACGCAGCATGCAAAAAATCAGCACCAAACGTCAAAACTTCATATAAAAAAAAAAAATTCCTTCATTAAAAATTAAAATCCTTTTTTGTAGTTTTAAATCAACTTGTAGAGAAATTGATATTTTTTGATACACATCTTAAAAATATCACAGAATTTCAACATTTTTCATAAATTCGACTTCAATCCGATGTTTTGGTATTTGTCATATTTTCTTGTTTTGTGGTATTTTTGATTTTAGGCCTTCGGCCATACTAAGCAAATTGCTGTCAAATTGTTGGCTACGTTTTTCTTTCTCATTCGTTTTTGTTCGTCGTGGTAAAGTGTGCGCACACTTCATTTGCGCATCACATCAGAAAAAGTAGTCAACTTTCTAAATTTTTGATAGTTGAGAAGTGTAAAGAAATTGTTAATACCAATTTTCGTTTGTCGAGGCCGCTGTTCATAAATTAAGTCACAATGGGAAGTAAGTAACACGGCATCAAGTGCTATAAGATTCGCCGCATCCACCACCAGCCCGACACTTGCTTACGTATACAAAAATGTTTTGTGTGTGTCTGTGTGCTAAGGTGCTGGTCGCCGCTAATTGTGAAAGAAAAATTGTAACTAAAACTCTGTGAACCCAACTAATAAAACGATTTATCTTCATTCAAAATTCGTAGTTAAATTCCTGGAAGTTATCAAACCCTTTTGCAGTATATTGCCAGAAATTGCAAAGCCCGAACGAAAGGTGTGTATATAATAAAGTGCTAACATTGTTATAAGTTAAAAGATTATTGTGTACACGTGTGTGTTTTTAGTATATTAATTATAAATTTGAGTTAATTTGACTATGTTGTTGTTTAAAATTACATTTGTGGTTTTTTTTTTAAACAAAATACATTTTGTCTGATTGCCGTCTTGCCAGTGTTGCCAGCGCACGCATTGCTACTTTCACTTGTCATACTAGTACGCCACGCAATCAGTTTGCTTTAGTTTTGGCAGTAAATTTAAAGGAAGCTTTTCTTAGTTTTTTAACAGAAACAACTGAATTTTGTTCAGTTTAGATTCCACAAGTGTCGCATCTTAGACAATTTAAAATTTCTTATTCAAAATTTTAAAACATAATTTTTTGTATATTTCAAATAAAAATATAATAAAATTTATTCGCATATTTTATGTTAAATACTTTTGATGCCATAAGTATTGCATCTTTTATTTGAAGTTTCTGTGATTTAGAGAAATTTTCATTCATAAATCTTCATTCAAAGTTCTTATCAATCTACTACTATTTTCTACTGCTACTTGTTGCCAAACTAATTCACTACACATTTTGACAAACAATGCATACGACGTGGAAACGTCAAACTTCGGCAGACCCGAAGTCTCACGAAGCATGTGCACGTCAGCTTCGTGTGTTGTCAATTTGTTGTTGTCAGCCGACACGACGCCGATTTGATTTGTTTAAACATTTGCACACGTACACATTCATGTAGGTCAACATAGCGGCAGAAATAAATTTTTATATATTTTTCTTAATTCTTTTGTGAAACGTTTGCTCTTTTGCAGATTCAATTTAGAGAAAAAGTACTATGGACCGCAATTACATTGTTTATTTTCCTGGTGTGTTGCCAAATTCCATTGTTTGGCATCATGAGCTCCGATTCGGCTGATCCCTTTTACTGGATTCGTGTCATTCTCGCCTCAAATCGTGGCACACTCATGGAACTGGGTATTTCGCCCATTGTTACCTCAGGTCTTATAATGCAGCTGTTGGCTGGTGCGAAGATCATTGAGGTAGGTGATACGCCCAAGGATCGCGCGTTATTCAATGGCGCACAGAAACTTTTTGGCATGGTCATTACCATTGGTCAGGCTATTGTCTATGTGATGACAGGCATGTATGGTGATCCAGCGGAAATTGGCGCTGGCGTCTGCCTATTGATCATCATCCAGCTGTTCGCCGCTGGTTTAATTGTGCTGCTGCTTGATGAGCTATTACAAAAAGGCTACGGCTTAGGATCCGGTATTTCGCTTTTCATTGCTACCAATATATGTGAAACCATAGTCTGGAAGGCCTTCTCGCCCACCACCGTGACTACAGGACGCGGCACAGAATTCGAAGGTGCCGTAATTGCTCTATTTCATCTGATGGCAACGCGCAATGATAAGGTTCGTGCGCTACGTGAGGCTTTCTATCGCCAGAATCTGCCCAATCTGATGAACTTATTGGCTACCGTCTTGGTGTTTGCGGTTGTGATATACTTCCAAGGATTCCGTGTCGATTTGCCCATCAAGAGCGCCCGTTACCGTGGTCAATACAGCAGCTATCCCATCAAGCTTTTTTACACCTCCAATATTCCTATCATCCTGCAGTCTGCCTTAGTGTCTAATCTGTACGTCATCTCGCAAATGTTGGCTGTCAAATTCCAAGGCAACTTCTTCATTAATTTACTGGGAGTTTGGGCTGATGTTAGTGGTGGTGGTCCAGCTCGCTCTTATCCCATTGGCGGCCTGTGCTACTATCTGTCACCGCCAGAAAGTGTGGGTCACATATTGACTGATCCCATACACGCGATGCTCTACATTGTTTTTATGTTGGGATCATGTGCATTCTTTTCAAAGACCTGGATTGATGTGTCCGGCAGCTCAGCCAAGGATGTAAGTACATCATTGTAAGAATAATTAGCTTACTGGATTAAAAATCAACTTGTCTTTTTATAGGTTGCCAAACAGCTGAAGGAACAACACATGGTTATGCGCGGTCATCGTGAGAACTCAATGATTCATGAGCTGAATCGTTATATTCCAACTGCCGCTGCATTTGGCGGTCTCTGCATTGGCGCGCTGTCAGTTATGGCTGATTTCTTAGGCGCTATTGGTTCGGGCACTGGTATTTTGCTCGCAGTTACTATCATCTACCAATACTTTGAGATTTTCGTTAAGGAACAATCTGAAATGGGTGGCATGGGCACGCTGCTGTTCTAAGTGGCATTTATAAATCAAGAATAAAAATTTAAAATACTTCATCATACTCCTCATAAGTTCGCTCGCCCATCTAACGTAAATTTTTGATTTGTAAACTTCCACACTATTATTTACTAGTTTAAGGCTATATAGATTTTTCAAGAAAACAAAGGGCCTAAACAAAAAATTTATTGTGTTAAAGCGAAAATTTTATTTGAATAGTTATTAGTTTTATTCAAATGTGAGACTTTATTGCTTAAGTTCAATATTTCAACGAATTCATTGAATTTGAATGCAATATCTTGTTTAAATAAACGCAGAATTAAAAATATTATTTAGAACAATTATGATTACATGTGAAATTATTAACAAATGCGAAATAAACACGAGTCACGATTGTATACAAATTTTCAGAATAAATGAACTTTTTTTTAAAAACTAAAAATTTGCCTTTTCAATAATCTGTTTAAAAAAATAATCTGTGTAAATTGCGCCAAACGTCAACACAGTAATAGTGCTGGAAAATACTCTAAGCAGCAACGATTGTGAATGGCAGTGCCAGAAATATATTGACATAAGAATGACTATCGATAATCATTTAGCCATATCCATTTCTGTTTTTATTGAGTAAAAATTTGTAAATATTGTCAAATGTGTAAGGCGTACCAATTGTAATCATTTAAGTTCGTAAGAAACGTTCGCGATCTTAAATGTGCATTGTGCATCAATTTAAAATTACATGCAGCAAGCTCATTTTAAGCAGAAACTCAAGCCAGCTAAAAAAAAGCTAGGAAAATATCAACACAACAGAGCGAAGTGAGTTGTTGCTGCTGCAACTATTGCCATGTCAGCGACACTTGCGCGTAATGTTCAGTATTGGAAACAGCAGATGTCCGCACTGCTGCATAATACCTCGCCGGTCATCACATTAATTTGTTTGATAACCACATTTGGATATTTGCTGTCGTACTCAGAAACGGCTGTTCGTTTATTGAGCGTCACACCTGGCTATATACTACCCGGCAAGTTTTGGATATGGACCGCTTTTACGTTCTGCTTCATCGAATTCCATTGGTGGGAGGTGCTCGTAGATGTGGTCACAGTGGGTCTCTGTGGCGTAAGTAACCACCTTCTATTTTTCACAATCATTATTAAATGTATTATGCTTGCTTGCAGAAAATGTTGGAACCACTTTGGGGACAGTTTGAAATGTTTAAGTTCTTTGCCCTGAGCAACTTTGGCGTGTCGTTATTGACGACCTTTTACTACTTATTCTACTATATGGTTACCAAAAATCCTACCATTCTCTTCGATGTGCACATTCACGGCCTTGCTGGTTATGTTGCTGGCATCTGCGTTGCAGTGCGACAAATTATGCCCGATCACTTAATTTTCAAAACGCGTTATGGGCGTCTTACCAACCGGTGTGTATATATTATTCGTAATTAAGCAAATATTAAAGAATCGGATACTTACAGCAATGTACCCCTCACGGTGCTAATTTTGGCCATAATTTGTTGGGCCATTGGCTTGCTCGATGGGACGTATCCAGCCATGTTCGCCTCTGGCTCTTTGGTATCTTGGATATATTTGCGTTTTTACCAGCATCATCCCAATGGACGAGGCGACAGCTCCGAAAGCTTTACTTTTGTTAGCTTCTTTCCAAATGTAACCCAGCCGTTCATAAGCGTATTGGTTAATCCTATATATAACTGTTGTTTGCGCGTTGGCGTTGTCAAGACGCCCACGCCTCCGCGCATATCTAGCTCGACCACAAGTTTGAGTTCAATTTCAGTTCAAATGCCAGGCGTAGATCCACACGATATAGAGCGCAGGCGGTAGGTAGAAAATCGGATGTTTCTTTCATATCACTAAGCTGTTATTCCTTATATTTTAGCCAAATAGCTCTAAAAGCCTTGAGCGAGCGTCTAAAAGCCACAGACTCTTCGCGCCATGCACACCTTCCGAAATCTTTTCCCCATCATCACAATCATCCCCAACACACACAACATAACACCCAACATCAACACCATCATGCCCAACATCATAGTCACGGCGTGGTACCGGTACAAGCGCCTCAACCTGACTTTCTCAGATCGTCAGCGAATGCTGGAACGCAACAGCCCATAACATCGATGCGCGCTGAGCCCCGCATGATTAGCACAATGAGCACAATAGCAATACCAATGCCAGCACCGCCGCCCAAAGATGGAGGAGGGTTAGAGGCAACTGGTGAGCTTGCCGCTGCCATTAGTAACAATAGCGCAACACTCATTGATTTGTCAGATGAGATAGCAGGCTCTTCGTCAGCTTAATTTGTTGTTAAAAAAATTAAGTTAACATTTTGATATTTAAATGATTTTTCAATCCTTATGCATATTTTTTGTACATATATGTAACTATGCAGATGTAGCAAGTCGCCCAATTCTACATTTGTATGCACGTATTGTGTTTACCGCTGTTGGTATGCTTAATAATTGAAACTTAAATAATTGTAGCTTTACAATATTTTACTGGATAGTGCCGATACCCGCGAGAACTCCTTTTCAAACCGTGAAACGCAAACCTTCCATCAAATAGCTCTATTAAATAGTGCATACAAAACATATTTTCTGTTGTAGTATCGATGTATTTAAATTGCTTTATATATATTATTTAAATTAAACATATGTAATTGTAAATATATTTAAAACCAAAACCCACTTTGATTTGCATGTTTTTTTTAAATGTCAAATGGCTGGCAACGCGAAATTGTGCAAGGTTTAATCGTTATCGGTATTGATAAAATCATGTATATTAAAAATATCGTAATCGTATCAGGCAGTGTTGTTTTTTTGTTATAAGTGAAATGGGCGAAACCAAATCAAATCTGTACGAATTAAAATAGTTTTAAGCTAAAAAAGAAATATTACATAGCTACATTAATGTAAAAATGCTGCCACTACAGCTGATGTGTTATCAAAACGAATCTTAACTACATGAGTCTTAAAGTAGGTGACAATTGCCTATTGTTTTTTTTGTGTAAAATCCAATACGACAACGTGTAATTTGTTAATGGCTAAAAAATGGGTCGCTACAATTACAATCCACAGCAGCTGCCTGCAAATGTTAGACGCCATAGAAATGGTGAGTAATTCTTTTCCACGTATGTAAAATGGGCAGTATATTTATTTGATATCTTTTGCGCACACTAATAAATTGAAAGAGGGCAAAACCATTGCCAGAGTTTGATAAGAACTTTGCCGCGGAAAAATCATTTAGCGACACAACAACAACGACATAAATAAACAAGAACTGCTATCGTATAATGTTTTTATAAAGTATTTGTTCCGGCGTTATGTACGATTATTTGCAAGTTTGCGTGGCAGGCGCAAGAAAATTAACAAGTGTACCGTACCCGCCGACTATCTACATTTTATATACATATGTACATAATATAGTGAAACCAGAAATTTTGGAATTTTTAGTTTAAAATATGAAATAACAAAATATGAATTTTAGTGCTTTTATTTTCAAAATATATTTTTAATGTTATATGCTCTAGTATGCAAAAAAAAAAAAACTTTTTCAAGAACCACTTTCCGCTAATTAAATTGCTTTAAACTACAAATTTAAAAGTGTCCGAATAATTTATGTTTTTACTGTATGTATATGTATACACAAACATGTACGGCTTGGCCTAGTACATAAACTAGTTTGACACTTAGCGGCGAACGACCTGTTTAACAGGAACTATGCAAAATTAATTCCCTTAAATGCTACATGCTGTTCTTTGTTTGAGCCACTTACTTTCATTTAACACATTTTAGGCCAGTGCTGGATCTACCCAACGCTGGTGTAGTCTCAAACAGTCTAGGAGCAACAGAGCAGTTACTCATAAAAAAAGGTAGTGTACCATATGAAACACCTTCAAAAAAACTATTTATGTGCTTGACAGCTTTCTTTGTTGGAAATAGACTAAAATATTTAAAAAAGAAAAAAATTTAAAGATCAATTAAATCTGACCAAACTATACTAAAGATCATTTGGTTTAAATATCGGAATTGAAACGATTTCAGGTTTTATCTTTCACCTAAAGTTGATTGTCTAAAATATTGTGGGTACCACCAGTTGACTTTATGATTTTTGCACCTTTTATTCTCAAAGACGATTTGAACACGGCATGTTTAGCGACTTCAAGCGCATAGCTGGTAATGGTAGATAATATTATAGTTGTATAAACAAAAAAAAAACTATGCCTTTCAAATTAAATTTATTTGAATGCGTCTTGGATCTGTAAGTCAGGAGATATAGGCGGTATACGAGATACATAATCGTCAAAACTTATATTTAATTTAAAAATTAAAATAAAACAACCTAAAAAGGAAATTATAATTAAAAAAAATTAAAATATATCGCATTGATATGATAGTTGCATAAGTACTCTACTGTTTCGGAGCCCAAGTATTTTTGCGCAGAAAAAAATTGTATTCGGTAAAGTCAGTCGTGCAATGCTTAGGTACTCAAAAAAAAACTTTTGATGGTCATATTTGCCTACGATTTCTTCATGCACTGAAAACTTTCCTGTGGGGATTTGATGTAGTGAACAGATTTTTATAAAACTTGTGACCCTGCTTTAAAACTAAAAATCAACAAATTTTGCTTCTATATTTTTAAATACAGACAAATCAGGCATCTGAAAGATTTGATCTTGAAATGTTTCTGATATCGAAAAAATAAAATAAACTTGTTTCCCGTGACATAAAAAGGGATCTAATTCTAGCTCTCACCATCTCTTTGATCTAGCCTTTCTTATACGGACAGATAGACGGACATGTCTGTATCGACTTCTCTAGTTCCCTTGGTACATTTATGTACAGGGTATAAGAAATGTAAAGAAACTATCTATTATAAAAAACAGGCTATAATAAATATGTTAATATAATAACAGATAATAAGCATATTCTTAACTACACAAAGTTCACTTTCATAAATTTCAGACATGTATAGCTCCCATAGAGGTAATGTATAGCACTAAAGTTGGGCAAACCTACGTCATTTTACTGAACAAGTTTAATAGTTCTTTTTTATTCAGTGAACGAAGTCGTTCTTATCGCTCAGTTGTTTTTTGTTAATATTACAATTTAAATTAAATTTAATATTCTAAAAAAAAGAATGATTTATGTTTAATATTGAATTGCAGCACTTGCATTTAGCTGTTTTTGTATGAAAATGATTCGTTTCTGCGCCATTCTTTATTTAAAAAAATTAATTTGTAACACTTGCGAAATTTCATTTGCGCCCAAAAAAATCAGTTAACAGAGTGGAATACTAATGAAAATGTGGCCATACTTAGGAAAACTAAGACCACAACAGAAACGAAATAAGGAACAAAAAAGAATAATTGAATAAAAACAGTATACGAATAGAGAAGAACAAACAAAGTAATAAGAATATGAAAAAAGAGCAACTGAATGAAAAAAAATTAATTTGATTTTTGGTGGTTTTGTAAGCCTATTTTTATTTTTTATTTATAAAAAGTTTTTTTAAGTACCTAAGTACTATTATATATATACCTTTTTCAAATGAGCCTATCCGTATGTCAAATTGTCTGTATGAACACCTACTTAGATCTCGGAGGCCATAACAGCTAGTTGATCGTTCCGTTCTCCGGTAGGCTTACAACCATACTATAAAATCGTAAAATATTTTTTTGTGGAAATAGGGGGCAGAGTATTCCATTGTCACACACCACCTCAGCTGATTCGCATTTTTTAACAATGGCCAAGAAGGTAAATATACGGAAGTGATTGAAAAGGGCGGCACAAATTAAACTGAATTGCTTTTAAAAAAATCATAGATCCAGCAATCTTTCAGGAGTGTTGAGACTGTTATAGGTGTGGCATGGTGCAACAATGCAGAAATCTGCGCGCAAAGCTGATCAAACGTTACGGCTAAAACAATACAATAAAGTATTGCAACCAGCGCAAATGCCAAAATAACACGTTAACCCACACACGCACATATTCCAAATACACACAGACTATAAGACAAAAACTGGCTAAAATGCGAGTCAATCGGACAACTCGAGCTCTACTTTGAGCAAGAAAAACCACTAAGTGACGGCCGCTTGGTGCTCATTTGTGCTTTGGCTACCACGTATAACGGTTCGTGTTTCGGCTGGCTTTGAGCGCCCTCTCTTCAACAAATATTGTCTTTTCTGTAATTTTTATTTTATCGCGTTTACCAAATTACCACGCACACACCTACAAAAAGACAGGCAGTCAGACGGACGGAAAGACATACAGCCAGACAGACAAAGAGTACGATCGCTGCTACATAATTCATTAGCAAATCAACTAATTGCCAATATATCATTCTCGCTTTCGCTCCGTCAAATCTTGCTCTCTCTGTCGCTACACCCAAACGTTATCCATTGCAGTCATTGCAAGACAAGAGACAACATCTCCAACGATGGCAGATTACTTGGCACTCCATGCACGGCTCACCCAGGTTGGGCAGGAGCATTTACTTAAGTTTTGGCCAGAGCTCACACCGGACCAACGTGCCGAACTGGTGCGTGATATTGAGGAGCTGGATCTGAATGAAATTAAACAGTATTTCGATCGTGCCACCATCTCAATGAATGAGAATGGCATCAAGCTGGACGATCGCTTGCAACCACTGCCGGAAGGAAAACTAATGTCCATTGCGCGTGCCTCGGCGGAGCGTTTAAATTCTTACCAGGAGGAGGGATTACGTCAGATAAGCAATGGGCATGTAGCTGTGCTGCTAATGGCAGGCGGACAGGGTAAGTAAAAATATCGTACAGCTTATTAAAAAAATTAAACACTTGTGTAAACTTAAAAACTTTTTGATATACTTACACAACTAATAAATACACACACAAATATACATACATATGTATGTACATAAACACATTCTGCAAAACGCTTAGTTCGCCTTGAGATACATTCATATAAACAAAATGTAAGCTAAACAATAAAAAAAAATTTTGCAGTAGCAGGTAACACCCAAGTCAAACAAAATAAATAGAAACGGAGTAGTACTTCAAGACAGCGAGCTTCCAATACCCTTATAAATAAAACCTAATCTCGAAGAAGTATCTTGTTTTACATAAAACTTAAAATTCGTATAAAGCTTAGAAAAATTACAATCACGTGCAAGCAACAAAGTTATGTGCAAACGTATATATAGAAAGCATATTTACTTTAAAAAAGTTGTTCCATGCACCCCCACTCAAACATTGTTCTCATTGTAATTCTAATCACGGAAAAAAAGAATTAATGCTAAAAGAATTGTATTTAAAGAGTTATGTCCAGATTTTTTATTTCTAATTCAAAACTTAGGTTCATAGACTCATCAGCCAAATTTAAAGTATTCTCTTTACTAACAAGTGGAGTGGATTTAAAGAATAAATTAGAACGATCATGTATACGCTTGTGCTAAGTTTTAACTTTTTACGTGGACAAGTGATATGTGGAGACAGTGAACCATTGTTACTTGTTATTGGAGATCTGCCGTTCGTACTTATAAACATGTCGTAGTACATTATAGGAATCAGGCTTGCCTATAAGGTGGGGGGAGTTTTCTAAAAAGCCCGTATATTTGAAAAAAAAAGGGTTCAATAATTAAATTCCTCAAAAAAACGGAGTGCGCACTTATACACAATAATATAAAAAATTCAGACACCTTTCCCTATAAACTAAAAATCCTATGTTAAAGGCTAGTACGCAGCAGTGTCAAATGGCGTGAAAGAAAACAAAACTTCATATAAAAAAAAACACTGAAAATTCTTAGCCCCAAGAAAAAATTCATTGGTACGCAGTTCCAGTGCTGCCAATTTTTTGTGAAATTGACATGTAGATGGCGCCAGCAAAAAGCTCAGCGCTAAAACCAAAACATTAATGTGCAGCAACTTATTTTGATTGCAGAAACAATGTCGCGTAGGCAAAATAGACGCACAGATTTTTACTAAAGAGTCGAAAATTGTCGTTTAGAGATCACGTGGTGCACCAACTACGCAAACAATGCTCAGCTCTGCGTAATAAATATGAGTTTACCCATAAACTCCGTTTTTTCTTGAGTTTCGCAAATAACGAGGCAATAATTACAATAAAAATAATAAATATTATGTAATATTTTCATATGGCGATTCATTGGTGCACTTTGTATTATTTTATGCACTTATAACCAATTTGAACAAACACTGGATTTTTATATTTACTTTATGGCGCCATCTATTGTTATTAGCGCCATCTACATGTCAATTGCCCAGACATGGGCAGCACTGTTTGGCCACAAACTCTACCCATACAATTTTTTTGCGCACAAAATAAGTAGCATTTTTTTTTTTTTTACACTGCTGCGTACTAGCCTTAAAACTTAAATAAGGTAGACCCACGAATTTCAATATGTAGACTCATATTTAATACTCAGTTTAATAAGACAAAAACTATACACTTTTTCTCAAAACGTACAGGCAGAAAGATATTTCTTTCATGTATCTTTCCTTGTGAAAATGTATTAAAAAACATAGAATTTGTATGAACTTATCAATTCTAGTTCTGATTGTGTCGCAAGGCATACTCTTTAATCTAAATTCCAGAAATTTTGTGAACATTTTTTTATTTGGATAAGCATATCTTATCAAATATTATCAAATTCAAACAATAATCAAATTGTTGAAAACTTCAGTAGCTAGCCAAATTATAAATAAATGGGCTTGGCGCATTTTTCAATAACGAACATTTTTCATCGAAAATGGTTGTATTATTTCACACTATATGCAAATGTATGTAACGGGCAGAAGGAGGCGTGACAGACCTTATAAAGTATAAGCATTCTCGATCAGTATAAATAGTCGATTTTATATAGACATGTCTGTCTGTCTGTTCGTATAAACAGCGGATCTCAGAGACTACGTAAAAGAGGTAGAAAGCCCAAAATTAAATTATCTTTACGCAGATCACGTTTGTTCCTTCTTTTCGATATCTTATCTTCAGCTTCTCCCTAGGAGAATTTCGCTGCTTCAAAATTTGACACCTTATTATTCATCTTTTTACTAAGCGTATTATACCCTCTTCCCTATAAACTGAGCGAAAAGGCTATAAACACCAAAATTAGTGTTTAGACTCATGTAAACTTAAATATGAAAGTTTTTTTTAGTTTGTGGGAATACCACCCCCAGTCCTCGTAATAGTTTTTTTACTATTTACTCGCCACATAGTATTACTGAAATCCGCTGCAATCTTCGGGGGTTAAGGCCAGTACGCAGCCTTGTAAAAAGCCCTGAACGGAAAAACTGCAACTTATTTTGTGCGCAAAAAGAATTGTATGCGTATCGCGTATCGTTTGTGAGTAAACAGTGCTGCCCATTTCTGCGCAATTGATAGCTAGATGGCGCCAGCAATTAATGCTAGATGGCACCAGGGGGTACTGCAAAACAAAGGTAAATGTGAAAATCGTCAGTTTTTTTTTTCAAATAGTAAACGCGTTGCAAGAGTAAAAAAAATACCAAGAGAAATAAACGAACGTAATGATAGTTGTGGTTAAAGTTTGTACATCTAATTTGCCTATCCGTCATGTAATTTGCCATTAAAATAACTTCACTGCTGGCTCCATCTACATGTCAATTGTTAAAAAAAAAGGGCAGCACTGGTGATCAACAAGTCTGCGTACCAGAGCGCAAAATTCTTTGCCCTATGTTTTGCCTGCGTTTTTTAGCTCAAAATTACCAAATTAACTTACGGGCGTTGGCGTGTAAATCACGCATGTAGTTCAATTTACTATTGCTTTCGTTCTTTTCTTTTACACCGATGTTAATTCTCGGCGAAAATAAATATCAAATTAAGTTTATTGTTGCATCTTTGTTGAAAAAAAACTAAAGGTTTCGAAAAAGACAGAAAGAAAAGGAAATTTTGTTCTATTCATTTGCTGAATGCTGATTACAAAATTTTGCACATAGTCTTCTTTCTTAGTAGCCAAATAATGTTTTAATTTTGTTAACATTTGCTAAATAAAATGTTTTGTTTGATATTTTTGTTTTTACATGCTGTGGAAAAGCTAAAAAAAGAAATATCTACGATAAAATAAAGTTATTGTCAATATACATAGTAGCATTCCTTTTAAGTGGCAAACGGAGTGTCAAGAGGGTCTTATGAAGATAGTGTATAAAAATAAAAGTACATACTTGAATAACTGATAAACAACGCAAACTTAGAATAAGTTATCAGAGGCTGCGCATACATTGAATACGCTGAAAACAACTTCTCAATTTGTTCAAAATGAAATATTCCATACGTCATTAGGTACCAGCTTTAATCTTGTATCACACATAAATTTTAGCTTACATATGTAGCTTCTAGAGTCGGTAACTTAGTTTACATACTATGCAAGACATAGAAAAATCTTGAAAAAAAAACCAACTCAAAAACCGGTAGTATATGAATGCACAAATATGACTGGCCTTAAGATAAACCGTTTAAATGCTAAATGGACATATACTTGGGTACATAAAGCTGCTCAGAAGCCAAGACAGTTCAGAGACCAGCTTTTGAAAGCGAAACCGTAATCGAAATAAAAAGAGATAAATAAAACACGTTTTAAAGGTCAACCGGGCTAGAAACAGCAATGGGGAACTGGGCAAAAAAAAAAAAAAACAATGATAATAATACAAAGACATTGCCGGTTGCATATCTTGGACTTTTTTAAGCATTGATTAATGATTCAAAACGAATTTTTATGTTTTATACAGGTACACGTCTGGGCTTCGATCACCCCAAGGGCATGTATGATGTGGGTCTGCAATCCCGCAAAACTTTGTTTCGCATACAGGCCGAGCGCATTCTAAAACTGGAGGAGCTGGCGTTTGAGGCCTGTGGCCGACGTGGGCATATCGTCTGGTATATTATGACCTCGGAGCATACTGTGCAGCCAACCTATGACTACTTTTTGGCCAATAACTTCTTTAGATTGCAACCAAGCAACGTGATACTCTTTGAGCAAGGTTCGCTGCCATGCTTTGAATACGATGGACGCATATTATTGGACGAAAAACATCGTGTTGCACGCTCGCCTGACGGCAATGGAGGCATTTATCGTGCCATGTTGCATCAGGGAATATTGGATGATATGCAGCGACGTGGCGTGCTTTATTTGCATGCGCATAGCGTTGACAACATATTAATCAAAGTGGCAGATCCCATATTTATTGGCTACTGTGTGCAAGAGAAAGCGGACTGTGCTGCCAAGGTGGTGGAAAAGTCGCATCCCAATGAGGCTGTGGGAGTGGTGGCCGTAGTCGATGGCAAATACCAAGTGGTGGAGTATAGCGAAATATCAGCCAAAACTGCTGAGATGCGCAATGCGGATGGACGCCTTACCTTTAGTGCAGGCAACATATGCAATCATTTTTTTACAGCCAACTTTCTTCAAAAGATTGGTACCACTTTCGAGCGTCAACTTAAACTTCATGTGGCCAAAAAGAAGATACCCTTTGTGGATAATGCTGGCAAGCGTTTAGTGCCCGAGAAACCCAATGGCATTAAGATTGAAAAATTCGTGTTTGATGTGTTTGAATTTGCGCAAAAATTTGTGGCCATGGAAGTGCCACGCGACGAGGAGTTCAGTGCTCTGAAAAACGCGGACTCAGCAGGAAAGGATTGTGCAAGTACAGCGCGTGCAGATTTGCATCGATTGCATAAGAAATATATAGAGAAAGCAGGTGGCACTGTGCATGGTGACATATGCGAATTATCACCGTTTATCACATACGCTGGCGAGAATCTCGATTCACATGTCGCAGGAAAATCCTTTAAAAGTCCCGTTTATTTGCGGGACGCACGTGATCCGATGCATGGACATTTATAAAAGAATAATTGTTGGAGTTTATAGACTGAGGGTGATTCGTAGTATATTTCGTTTGCTTGTAAAAAAAAAAAAATTCAAAACATTTTTTAAAATTGTAACTAGTACTTGGTACATAAGAGGGAGAAAAAAATATTGGAGCACGTTTTTCCATTGATTCAGTACTTAAGAAGAAAGTGCATCAGCTTTTGTTGCTTAATATTTTTTGTTTAATTGTGCAATCATAATGTGAATAGACATGTATATTGTAATATCTTGCTAAATAAATGTTATCAATACGCAAATATTATTAGTAATACAAATTTGTTTCAAATAACACAAAATGCGGGGGACAACGAGTATCTGAAGTAAAAATATTTTCATCAGTAAAGGTGGGGACCGGCAGGGTCGGCAGGGTTA
Source organism: Chymomyza fuscimana (assembly GCA_949987675.1). NCBI lineage: Eukaryota > Metazoa > Arthropoda > Insecta > Diptera > Drosophilidae > Chymomyza > Chymomyza fuscimana. Next base: position 58,136,454 of record OX465088.1, on the reverse strand, counting down.
TACAGCTATGTATAACATAATTTGAATTTGTGCTATACTATTATTCTTAAATTATTACTATATTATTAAAAGACACATCGTACATACATTAACAGAATTTCGATGGGTTGCGAAAAAGTTGTTATCCAACAAAATAGTATTTTACGACAATACATATTTAGTTTTGTAGTTCTCATTATAAACAAACAACCAAATATGGAAATCAAGCGCATGTTAAACAAATTTGCTATTATTTCAATTTTGAATAAAAATAACTGCGGTGTGTACGAAATATGCGAATGACAAAATGTCAACGCTTCGAATTGAATACCAAAACGTCGACAAGCTGTTAAAATAAGAAGCAGCAGCAGAAAGAGTTTGCATTAAAAGCAAACATAATATTTGTAAACTAAACTTAGCAAAAAATCAAATGGAAAATGAAGAAGTAAAACGTGGACGAGGACGTGGTCGGGGCACACGTGCGCGAGGTCGGGGACGCGGACGTGGAGGCCGCGGTCGTGGCAAAAAAACTGATGACAGCAGCATTGTACAAGAAGTGGTCTGTGAAGGAGTTACTGCCACTGAGACAGCCGTTGTAGCCAACATTACACTACAAGATGGAGATAGCCCAACAGGAATAGATCAGAATAACGACGCAGCAATGCA